>CM067359.1:150208142-150359455 GCA_034401795.1 Chaetoderma sp. LZ-2023a
GCATAGCTTCTTTGGTTTTCCTATTGTATAAGCCATTTGATTTTGATATTGATAGTATAATATAATGTTCCACTATGTACCTTTCTGTAAAAGTACTACTCCATTGTTATAGCCTACAGGCAGATTACCTTACCATTATTTATTGTAACGGTCACATCTTAAGTATACATTGTAATATGAAGCCGTCCGATCATCTCTACTTGGTACCACACTTCTCTTCTCGTTCATCCATTTATGCAACTTCATGGCACCTTCATCCGCTACTTGGAAACCACTCACAAGACTACATCTCATGTGGAATAACATCTATTTACACAGAAAGCCATGAATAGATAGAAGTCGGTAACACGGCCCTCCTGTACCGGTCGCCATGGGTCCATCTAGTGACCTCTACAGGAGCATAACCTTACAATATACATATATAGATATCTCAAATAGGATAGGGATAGCACATGAGAACTCATTTCTAGCCGTTGCTCACACTGATAAGTTACACAAATGGCTACATTGACATCCCTTTCCACCAGCCGCACTCACTGTCCCTTGTACAATACTGTACTCCTTAATATATTGCAAGGATATAAGGTGCATAATAACCGCACTCACACCACAGCTGTTTCATGTAGGAATATCTTTTCCCCAGCCTGACTTGCAAGCACGCTCTTACTTGGCTAAGATGTTAGATAGGTAGAAATAGCCAACAATCCTTCCCAAACTCACATAACGCCTCCTCACTGCAACCATACATTGCTCTGTCTGCTCGTCAAGGGACCAAAATAAATGGGTACATGTGCTGAAGCCCTGTTTTTGCTTGTCTTGTTGTGTAGCTATCTTAAATTCGTAATTACATACACTGTCTTAAATACTTATATCCGCATGTAGCTGTCTTGAATATCCATTTGTATGTTCCGTCTTATATGTTGAGTTTATTGCATGCTGCTGCATGATTTGAGTACTGCATAGACTCACTGCACTACCGTTCATTGAACCTGCGAATGGTTATTTAAATCATCTAGCAAGTATCTAACCACATTTGTCTTCATGAGTAATAATACAAAAGACATTTGCAAATAGCACCAACATTCCTCCCCTCGGCCCAGGTTACGAATTGGGCTTGATCAAAACAAAACAAAATTGTCCATGCACCATCATGTACGGTTTTATAGCTCACTGGGTTCCGTCGGGTCATTCTGGCACGAATCGCTCGGCCATCGCGCCACATGTGCAGGACGAATGGCTGGACGAAAGGCTGGCTAGCTCCGAGTCTCAGGGTTCCGGATCCTGCATGATGTCACTCCGCTAAGTACATAGACCAGCTCCTAAGGCTGGTGGAACTCAATTGTTCCGGTTCTGCGACCATTGCCGCTAAGATTAAACTGCACGGTGTCATCCCAGCTATTGGTGTCACTGGTATGTCATTCCAGGTTAATTTAAGGCTATGGAGAATAACTATATAGAAAACGAAATAACAGTTTGTCAAACAAGCTGGATCGTCTGACAGTAATTGAGCATATAATAATAATAATACATAAAATAGAGCTAGCTGGTGTACTTTGCACGTGTGGTCGCCGAAGGTACCACACGGATTCGTAAATCCGCAAAGGTATCCTCGCAAGGGAAGCGTCCACACAACGACGTCACTATTTAACTTAATATAAGCTATTATACCTTGATTATACAAATAAAGAGATTCCTGCCATGGCGGGAGGGAAGTGCCTTGCGCGGGCCTCCGTCACCTAGATGTGTTCACGTTCGTGCAAGAGGTAGTAACCACATGCAGACCTCCGTCCAGGACATCACGCTTATGTGAGAGGCAAGTGCTTCGCGCGGGCCTCCATCACAGAAAAATGCCTTCGACGCCAAAGCGAAGGAAAAGAGCTGGCAAAAAGACCATCAGGGAAAGAGACAATCCTAGTGAAAATATAAGTAATGTGATGCATACTGGTTTACGTGAAGACGGGGCGAGCGACTCCTGGAGGATTCACAAGTCCCCGTCTTATATTATTCTAAGATACTGCAATGGTAGGTGCCACTTTTATTTATGCGGGCCTTCGGCTATTCCTAACCTACCATTTAGGTGAAACAAGAACTAGTTCAGGCCGCAAGTGGCAGAGAGTCCCATCTATCATTAGATATGACCATCCATCAGGCGCAGATGCCCCGCTCCCCTTGGGTAGCTTTGGAAAGCATCTACCTCCTTGGATAGAAGCATACATGTTACTTCGCAAGACATCTCAACCGGGCGAGAATCCAGATGCCCTGCTCCGTAACCACATAAAATATCACTGGAGGATGCGTACATCTTATACAAGCAAATTTAATGACTGACATATCGTTACGGTTGGGGGTAGAGAGACGAATATCCACCACAAGTGAGGGCGTGGCAGATTCCAAGATCTTGCCCAGAGACTACAACGAGTTGAGTGGAGATGCGCATCTTGTCCGTCACCAGTCCTATGGATCTAACTATTAACATGGCGTTTAGGTTTAATTTCCAATATGCCCGATATGCACTGCGGGCCGGGAATAAAATATCATCATAGTAATAACAATAACTACATGTTTTCGCAGTGCTTTCCTTCTTTGGCAAAGAGGCTAACTAATAAGTATCCGAGGATACATGGGATATGTTTGTGAACCCGCACTTTGGCCATCATCGCTCATAAACCTCCGATAGTTTTCCAGAGTCAGATCCGGTAGGGTCATCCAAACAGTTAAAAAGCCTGATGGCTTGGTGGATCGTGGGAAGAGACAATAACTTGATAATTGTGAGGCCCTATAGGTATTTCGCCAATTTTACACAACCTTGTCGGAGTGCGGGGCTAGATTACTACAACAGCCAGAAAAGAGGCGTACACTATATGTCTCCTAACGAAGAAATTCTTCCTAGTCACTATTAACCTACCCTATTGAGCTGAATAGCCAGGTTAGTTGGTAGCATGCCAGTCTCAAATATTTAGAGCACAGTCAGCGACCTCAGTGTAAAATTGTTGGTGGCGAGAATAAGTGATGCGTATATAAGTTTTGTACAAAATAAGCAAAACATAAGAACTGAATGGCTAACTGCCATATACATAACCAACCATTACAAAAGAACAATATCACAGTTTTACAGAATGATTTAAATGAGGTAGTAAGTATATTAAGGTCAGTAACCTATAATGGTGCGGTTAGTCAAGGCACCACAGTAAAAAAGGATAATATAAACAATAATAAAGAAATCATAAATTGCGGTCCTAAGACCGGTACGGTACCTATTAGTCATCAGTACCTTATACGGACATAAATCATGACAATAAAACATACTATGTATAGTTACTTGAGTACCTAGTAGTGATTTGGATGGTACAGACTACTATGTTGCTGAAATTGAGGCGCTACATACATGTAGCGCAGGTGGACATGTTCTCTGAGGATGGAAGGTTTCTGCATGCAGGTCTCTGTAGCTGGTTTCCGTAGATGGGTCTCCGCATGCTGACTCCACGATGATACGGTACAAACTCAGGACAGTAACACAGAGCAATGTAGTAATGTCTACTAGATCATCTCTATAACTAAATCAGGATCTAAATAGTGTGAAGAAAGTTCTCCGTCCAGTGACGGAAGCATAAAAGTTAATCATAATCCATTAACAGAGAGGGTTACTTATACAATTGTAATTAATGCATGTATATGGAGAGGCACACGGTGTGGGGTGCGTCGCATAGCCCTTGTGGCACACCGGGCAAAGTCTACTCGACTGCAGTTTAAATGTTACAAAGGCAGCCACACGACATGGAGTGCAGCGGTTGAAGTCCACTTCCGTGTGGTGGGCCGATCCGGCGAGTCATCCACCCAGAAACATCGCCGCTCTACATTATGTAGAATTTACATAACCGGTCACAAGGAGACCTCTCGCAAAATGTTCCACTTATATGTGTTCAGAAACGGGAACCATAACTTTAGTTTATTATTGCCCCTGAATGGCTGTCCGGGAGCATCCAAAATTGTACGTAATGTGGGTTAGCCGAGAACTGCTTTTACGTGTGAGTGAGCTCAAAGCTGCAAGGAACCAGTGGAGATGTTCTGTATTGTTCTATTCCACAGGTATTCCAGGTCACTCGTCTAGTCCACACCTCCAGTCAGTTCTCGACTCTCGGCCTCCACATCGACGATGCTCCTGATCTTCGAATTTCACTGCCTTTTATACTCGCTGAGACGTCAGCACTGGCTGCCTGAACTATCCAGAGATCGCCGTACCAACCAATCAATGTGCTAGAAAACTGTGACGTATACACAAATACTTATGTATTACGATATGTATAGATATGTGTAGTGACGCAGTAGGTCACGTGTAAACAAATCACTGTGTATTCAGCTATGTATATATACGCGATTATGACGTTATAGCGATATTCAAAGTGCATTTTGACTAGGAGCTTCGGTGATAACTCGGCCATTCCTGTACTGATTTTAAAATGGTTTGCAGTTTTGAAAAGCTCGTCATATCCTGGTCTTGATTGATGCCAAGAATGACGAAAATAAATAAATTATGGATATTTCCGAGTACCAACTCGGTACACTAGGTACACACTCGCTCCCAATCTCGACACACGTGTCGTCGAGGAAGCGTCAGAGTGCGTGCATACGCACCATGTGTTCTAACGAACGTAGTCGTTTTCATAACGAAATGCCTCTCGTATAGACCCATACACGTGTATTGCTCTACCCAGGGGGGGGGGGGGGGTTGCTTTTGGGAACGAATCCAGGACAGCGGCCCGTACCCAGCTGGCTGGGACGGCCAGTACCCGCCTGGTCGATCCACGCTACACCACCCCCTCCTAGTTTGACACCTGTAACAAACGATCACGCCTCGCAGATCGAATGCACGGACGCACGCTAGGCAGGAATTATAGACTTCCTGGGTAGGCATGTGGCCTGAGAGGAGGAGTGACGCATGAGATGCGTGTTTTCCAGAGAAAGAGCACATAGAGGTGCTGCAGAGGTTGGTGGGGGGGGGGGGGGGGGGAGGCATGCCTTTAGTTTTGATTTTTGACCTGGAATTATTTTTCCAGGCCTTATTTGTTTTTAAATATTTTGGTGCGTGCTACAATTTTTATTTAGTACAATTATCGGCTAAACAATAGCTCACATGGGTGTTCCCTTGGATGCGGATAATTATTTCCGCAGGAAACACCCAAGCTCCAACGTACCACATTAAAATAGTAAGTAAAAAAAAATATATATATATATATATATATATATATATATATATATATATATATATATATATATATATATATATATATATATATATATATATATTTTAATCACAAATAATATCCATAAAGGATATCACAGATTAGTTTTAATTACCAGTGCATCACGGGTAAAATAAGGGATGCACGTTTATGTATACTGATTAAATATAGTTATGCATCTGCTAATATATGCGGGGATGCATAGAGTGTGGCCCGTTAGGGTGGGTCCGCGCAAGCAGCTCTCGCTGGCCCAAATCTACCCCCTCATACTGACGCGGGGTTTAAAAATAATAAGAAAATAGCAAAATAATAAAGTATAAAATGGCTTAGTTTATCAGGCAGCCTCGGCGTAGCTGAGATTGCATGACGGGATTATGACATTATTTCGCTGCGGTGCGTTGTGTACCTATGTCACACACAGCGTGTTTACAATGTAGGTATCCGCAGCGATCATTTTATGTGAGACACAGCTGTGCAAGCATATTGTGCAGCTGTGTGGGATGACTGTGGTCATCCTAGGGACCAGGTGACAATTGTCAAAACATATATAATAATAATAATAATAATAATAATAATAATAATAATAATAATAATAATAATAATAATAATAATAATAATAATAATAATAATAAGAAAGGTATGTCAAAAATAAAAATAATAATAATGTAATATTCTATAATTCGCGCAACTACTGATCAATTCTGCTGCATCCGTGGCAGAAATGCACACAAATATCTGCTGTGAAGTTCCCCCAGCGAGTCTGGGTACCACGGCTTGTAGTGGATGGTCGGGGTGGGTGTACTATACTGGCTGATATCTCACCACTATAAAGGGCCCTATCTGGAATGTTTATAGAAGTTGATGCTGCGGGAGGTGCTGTAGACATGCTTAGAATGTTCGTACTGGTGATTGGTGTCGTGAGAAGCGGTGCTGGCGTGGTGATGGCTGTCATAGCTGTCGTTGTGGAAGTTGTCGGTGTTGTCGATGCTGTTGCTGGTTCGAGTGTGGTAAGACGTAGGCCTATGAGGGGACGTGGGAGGGATGCTGCTGCAGCTACTGCCTGAGATGAGAGCTTCCGTATCTTCGTGGATTTCAACAACCAACTGGCTGTGGTGCATTGAACTGGAAGAATCTCCTGTAAGTGTGCGATTCACCTCCACCCATCGTACGGGCGTTCTGGCATCGTGACTTTTCGGATGGCTGGATCTGTGAGGCTGCTGTGCAGATGCTGTGTGAAGATGTTGGGTGTGGTGGCGATGGTGGCTGACTGCTCCAGGCGGCAGATCTCCTCTGCAATTATAAGACCACTAGGAGATGGTGTTCACGAAATGTTCTGTAAATCAGCATCTGGTGGCGACGTGATTACTACCGCTATGGGCCAGCCTATAATGGGCATCGATGTTGCTGCGGGTGCGGATGCGGTGGCTGATGCTGGTGACTTGCGGGTGGTAGATGGTGTGGTGACTGCGGGTGCTGCCGGACTGGAAACTGCAGGTGATGTGTGGATCTTCCCTGTCTTATCTACCGGAGTAGATGATGTGGATGGTTGTGACGTGGTGGTGGCTGCTGTGATGTGATGACTGAAGGCGTGTCATGCTGCTGCCACGGTTGCGGGGGTTACTGAACAGTGACGCATACTTTCGGGAGTACTACTAATGGAAGCCTGGTATGAAAACGGGTGGCCAGCACTTCAATGGTCTCACTTTCTTCTCTCGGGGTCAAGGTTACCACTAGAACACGGTGTTTTTACTTTAACATGTGAGTTACCTCGTAGCAGGTTGCGGTGTAAAGATACCGACAGTCTGCACAAAAGGCACGTTGAAAAAGATGATCTCTGTTAACATGTAACGTCAGGGCGCAATTATGGGTGACGGTACGGGTATACTGTTGTCCATTGGCCTGAAGTGTGACACATGGAAACTTCTTCGTAGATGAAACTGGCACAGACTCCTCCGATGTATCAGACAAGGCCAAGTCCTCATGGAGAGACATTTTATTCCCGCATGATACTTGCTGTGCGGGTAGCCTAACCTATTTCTAACTCCCTAGCTCTTCATAAACCTTCCAGGCCTGGTAATTAATAGTAATGAAATAATAAATAAGAATATTTGAACAGCAGAATTTGGTTTTCGACACGAAAGAAGCCTAATGCTATTTGTTCTTCCCTTGTGTCGAATTTTAATGGGAAGATGGAGCTTCAGTGTGTGATTCCCCTTTTTATACGATTTGGTGACGTCACAGGTGGGCGGATGACCATACCCGAAAGTTTGAGGGTGATTTGGCCACGCCCCATATGGACAGTTTTAAGTTATTTATTCCTGGAGTCAAATGATTTATTCCTCCCGTATAAAGTGAGTACTTTTAATTTATAGGAAGAATGGTCCATCGACTTCGTCCTCGTTCTGCGGGAAATTAATTCTCTGATCAACATAAAAACTCGGAACTACTTATTCCCGTGGAAGATCACCTTTTAATTAGGGTGATGCGGTTTTACAGATTGGATGCTTATAAACTCGCCTCTCTTAATTTCAGACTGGAGCACCCAGTGCACTCACCCCTCTCGACTCCTCCATCATGCTGTGGTAGTCACGTATTTGGGCGGCTTTTTTGTTTAAAGCCTTAGATCCAATTTACTGGATATAGCAGTAAGAGTCAAGTGTCTCTTGAAAACACGTGGTTGATCAGAAACTTTAATATTATTTAGCTTAATGGCGGCGCATAGATGCTAAATATTCGTTGTTGGTGCGAAAGATGGAAATATATGTTTTAATCTCTGTTCCTTAGAACAGCGTCCCTATATTGCGCGAGTTTTTATAAATGCGTCTTGCTTGTCTGTAGATAGGTAAATCTCAGCCGGTGTTGATTTGCGGCTGTAATGCAGGTAAGAGAATTTTTGAAATTATCCCTGATATTATATTGTCAAAGTTTTGATGCCGCTTTATCGGCCCGTGTGCTAATGATCTGTATACACGGTAGAACGATGGTGTTCTTAAGCAAAACAACAATAATAAAACTGTATGTAATTTAGTGTGTGGTTTAAACGGTCCCATGTCTTGTGGGAAAATCAAGTTACTGATCCCGCCACGCTGGGCCGTGTTTCCCAAGCGGGTGGGCTGCCAAGCATCCTCCTCTTTGGGTAGGACTAGCCTCATCCCCTACCCTGACCAGACACATTTATAATTACACTACAGCTCGGAAATAATGTGTACCACCGTTTACAAATTACAATACAGTCGTATTGAGATTGTGAATACAGTCAACCTGAGTGTCTGTGTTACTGTCATGATGGTGAATTTGATTGATATGCGTGGCTGGTTATTTGTGGATGGATCTTGCGCTGTGGTGGAAATGTGACGTTTTTATTACCACAGCCGAGGTGCGGGGGGGGGGGGGGGTGTGTGTGTGGCTGCGGTGTGATGTCAACTTTATCGGACCTGAAGGTATTTCGCTCTGTAATGGCCGAGCCCGTGGGCAGGACAGAGTTACTTTAGAGCGCAGATGACGATGAAGGGTGCTGTCGTAAATTTGATCAATCCATTATCGAATTCAACTTTTCGGTAGCAAAATCCTACTTGTGACTGACGACAGACTGCAGGCATCTTGCTCTCTTAATAATATTGACTGTTATTACGTGTGAATGATGGGTAGTATGTTAGCTGTGTCCATATGATGTGTCCGGGGGGTGGGGGATGGTGGGGTTGTAGAGGTTTTCCCCCATAACGCGTACTGTAGTTGGCTGCGGTGTTCTCCTTTTATCCATATGATCAGTTTCTCCGCAACTGGACAAAAGGTGTTTGCGGGAGAATGCTGTCTGGTGTTGATGATGATCGTGTCTTGTTGTCGGATGATCCGGGCTGTTGTATGATGCTGATGTAGTGTCAGGTGGGCGTATTCCAGGTTTCCATGCTGGTGAATGCCTAGTCTGTTGTTGTTGTTGTTGCGGGAGATCGGGTTTTTGGGAGGTAATAAACCTCCCGCATCCATGCGGATGGAATTGGTGCGGAAATTTATGTCTCTAGCTTTTTCTAATTAAAAAGGTCAGGTGTTGTAAAACGATGTTGTTGCCGCTGATGAAGGTTTCTGTTACTCTTAACATGACAGAGCATGTATGTGATGTGCGCGCAACGATGAGTTAACGTATCCAGTCCTGAGGGCCAGTGTGCTTTCTATGTGATTGGCGTTCCGTCTGTGGTGTGATGTTCTGACTGCTCACGGGGGAAGGGGGTGGACCGTATGGATAGGGTCGTCCTTGGCGATGGAAGAGTGGTCATCTCCCATTACACGATGGTTGGTACCCTGTCATAGTTTTCAGGCACCGGGAAAACAGGCTGCCTCCCTGCCCACCGCAGGGGGTTTGATTGGTCAATGCAGTGCGGGATGCCACCTCCTCTGTAGTAGCAGTCTCTCTCATATCTGAAGATTGACGGTCAGATGACGAATGGTGTGTGAAGTGGACTGGGCCAGTGATGTCTGAACTTGGTGTATAGATAAGGGACACGAGTCGGATCTGGGGCGGTGGGTGTCACTTGGTTGGGGAGTGGTCTCACGATTTCGGGGCTTGGTCGGGTACACTGAGTTGTATGGGTCTGCTGTTCTAGACATGCTTAGGCCTTATCTGGCCTCTTCACTTCCATGCTATTCATTACATGTTCCACCCCACAGGAAGCATGGCTTGGGTCTGCCTCAGCCTCCGCTTGTGGTAACTCTATAATAGGGGGTATAGCATGAAGTGGGTGGGAATGGGGAGAGGTCGGTGGAACAACTTTTCCATCCGTCCCCTTAGACAAATCAAACGAGAATGTCTTCAGATACGACTTCCCAGATCGACTAGACCCGTGCTGAGGAGGGAGAGCGTGAGTACGTATCTCGTCATCGTCCCCAGCGTCAGCCGCTTGTTCACCAGACTTCTGGCTTAGTAGAAGAAGGGTCGAACTGGCACCGTGGTGCTCTGCGCTAACATTGGGAATACTAGTTTCCGTAAAAACTTCTGTCTGGGTACCTGTGTCCTGGAGAATGGCCAGCCTGTGTTCTGGTGCGGCGTCATCGCTGACACAAGGTTTTGGCCGATCGAAGTGGATGACTGAGGTCAGGCCATCCGAAGCATGGATGCGGTAGGTCACGTCCGATGTCTTACCCACTACCACATAGGGGCCTTTCCACTGGTAACTCATTTTACTCAGCACGTGTGCAGACCATCGCGAATCGTGAACCCAAACCATCCTTCCTGCTTCATACGGATCTCCATGCAACTCCCAGTCATGCCACGTTTTTTGCCGCTGGTGTGCAGTGGATAATCTTGCTCTCACTAACTCATGGGCCTGTTCTATCCGCTGCCACATGAATTCAACATAGAAAGAAGGTGAATTTTTCTCTCCGGGAATCTGGTTCATGGCCAGGTCCAGGGGCAAGGCTAATTTATGGCCTAACATTAACCGATCCAGGTTATAACCCGTGCTGGAATGTACCAAAGTGTGGTAAGCCATGAGCACATATGGGAGTCATAGATCCCAATCTCTACAATCAAGGTGTGTTTCCTTAATAAGCATCGCCGCGAGAGTTCCATTGAATCTCTCCACCATGCCATCACTGCATGGGTGAACGGAGTTTTCCTTGTTTTGACGGTGTGAAACAATTTGCAGAGCTTGGCAATCAGCCGACTCTCAAAATTACTTCCTTGATCGAAGTGTAGCTCATAGGGCATACGGAACTGGCAGAATACATTGCTTACCAGGACCTCTGCTATGCGGGATGCCTCCTGGTCCGGCAAAACAAATGCTTCCACCCACATCGTAAAGTAATCTTGTAATACGAGGATGTACTTATTTGCTTCATCCATCGTATTCAAGGGTCTGAGCACGTCAATAGCCACTCGCTCCCATGGTGCACCAACAACCTTAATTTGAAGAGGTGCCTAGTGGTGCTGGCCAGCAGTGTGCCTTTGGCATGGGATACATTTGACAACCCATGCCTTCACACTATCGCAAATTCCGATCCAGTGGAATCTCACTTTTATTCGCATGAGGGTTTTTTCAATGGCTAGATGTCTTGCGTTATCATGGAGCTGTTTCAAGATAGTTTCTCGATAACATTCCGGAATTACCAGTCAGTTATTGATGTAGGGAACGTTGTTATTCATATGGCATTCTACAAACCGCTGGTAATAGTATTTGGCCGTTGGAGACAGTGGTATAACAGTTTCCCAGGGAGAACGTACTCCATCCTGGATCCACACGTATATGTGTCATGTTTGTGTGTCTGTTGCCTGTTAGTGAGCGACTTTCTCTACATTCCACTCTGTGCACTGCAATTCAGGGAACTCCGGAGATGGCCATATAGACTGTGCCATGGTGGCGGCCTCTTCGTGTTTACCCTCAAGCCTGATTTTGCTCAAGGCATCAGCATTTCCATGTAACTTGCCAGGACGGTGAACAACATTAAAGTTATAGGCCTGCAGGGATTCCTGCCATCTCGCTACTTGCCCCCCTCCCTGATTTTCAAGGTTTCTGAGCCAGCATAGTGAGGCATGGTGTGTACGGAGAGTAAATGGGCATCCATACAGAAAGTGTTTATAATACTTGACGAAGTGTACCACCGCAAGTAATTCCCGCTTCGTGGTCGCGTAGTGTCTCTCGGTCTTATTGAGAGTCCGCGAACCATAGCTCAGTACCTGCTCTGTTCCATCCTCCGGGACCTGAGATAGAACCGCACCAATGGCATAGGCTGACGTGTCAGTGTACAGGATGAAATTGAGGTTAGGATTAGGATGAGCGAGAATCGGGGCGGTCGTCAAGAGTTCCTTCAACGCCCTGAAGGAACTTTCACACTCACTCGTCCACTCGAATGGTCGATCTTTTTTGGTGATCTGATAACGGGGAGATGCAATCTCACTGAAATGATGGATGTATCTGCGATAGTACTGGCAGACACCGAGAAAACTCTATGTTTCTATGACTGAAGAGGGCGTCGGCCACTCTGCTACTGCCTTTGCTTTTGAAGGCTGAGTAGCCACTCCATCACTGGATATTACATGTCCCAGAAACTCGACGCTCTGTCTGAAAAAATGACATTTCTTGAGTTTGAGCTTTAAATTGGCCATGCGGAAACGTGAAAGCATGGTGTCCAAATTTGTGAGTGGTTGCTCAAACGAACAACCAAAGACGATTACGTCGTCAATCTAACACAGACAGATTTCCCATTGCAACGCGGTTAATACTTGCTCAATGAGATGTTCAAATGTTCCAGGAGCGTTGCACAAGCCATAGGGCATCTTGTGGAATTGGAAAAGACCATCCCTACATATGAAGGCGGTCTTTTCCATGTCTGCTTCATCCATGGACACTTGCCAGTACCCACTAGCTAAATCAAGGGTACAAAATCACTTGGCTCCAGACAAGGAATCCAAGGCCTGATCTATCCGAGGTAATGGATAAGCGTCCTTGACACTAAGATCAGTTAGGCAGCGGTAGTCTATACAAAACCGCAAGGATTCGTTCTTCTTGCCTGCTGGTACAATGGGACCATGGGGATGCTGATGGTTCTATAATAATGGTCCGCAACATGTTGCTTACTTGTTGATGAGCTTCCGCTTCCACGTGAATGGGAAGACGTTATAACGGTTGTCACACTGGGCGATTATTTCCTGTATTGATGGAATGTCGCACCCTAATGAGTTTCTCCAAGGTCCTTATCTCCTGATGAGAAACTATCACGGTATCTATAAAGTAGTGTCCGTATGTGTCATTTTTTGGATTGCGTCAAACCTACTGTGGTACATAAGTATAAATCATGTAGATGTTCCAGTAGGTCATCGGTAGTTGATGTCGGTGTTGTTGCAAGTGTGGGTGTCTTCAATGATATCACATCCACCAAGTGGCCACAACGGACTCCTGGTTCAAGGGTAATTGTGTCCGCTGTACCATTGAACACTGTAAGAGGTATGTGCTCCTTGTTGGTGGTGTCCATGACTATACGGGGACTGGTGCATTGTAAGGCTATCATATAAGCATGGTCGGGTTCCAGCATGGCGGTGTGAGTGTTGCTTCCTAACTGTGGTGTGGTGGCCCACAAAATCCGTTCTTGTCCCATCTTAACTGTGGAAGTACTAGTTAGTATTACTGCACACGTATTGTATAATGATGATTCCAGTCCTAGGGGTCTCCGTCGGCCATGTATGTGGAGTTCTTCTTGCTTGCAATGTATAATGGCTTTGCTGGCACTGAGGAAATCAGAGTCGAGCAGCTTATCGTTTTGGATAGAGGCGATGACAACTCGCTGAATGAATTGCATCTCCTCTATCTGTATTACAATGTCTACTACACCAGCCACGGATACATCGGCTCCCGTAGCCATTTGCAAAAATATGTTTGTAGGCCTAAGGGGTGGCTTCTTATGAGGTGGGATGCTCTCATATAAGTGCTTGTTAAAACAGTGATGAAAGCTCCAGTGTCCATGGTGGCACTGGTGGAAACGCTGCTGAGCAGACAGGCACACCTGTAAATGACGTTTCTGTGAACCTGTGGAAGAGTTTCCAATGATGCCGTCTGTGAAAGCAGTTTCGGAGTGGCTGAGTGGGCAGAGGGTCAGCCCATCATCGCTGCTGCTGTGAGTGCTTTGGTGACGACGGAGCTGGTGGTTGCAATGGTGGTGGTGATGTTGCTGATTCTGTATATGTGGTGTTAGTGTATACAGCAGTGCGGATAGGATTCTCCCATTCTTTGATAAGGGCAAGCTGTGTCAGCCACTTTTTACATCGCATCGCATCATGGGATGTTTGGGTGACGTGCAGAGGAAACAACACCATTGTGGCGCATTTGTTTTTCTTGTACGGTGTTTCCTCGCACGTCTCAATGACGTTGGATGAATGCTGTCTTCCACAAAAATGTCGTTTCAGCAGAGGTGCTAGAACCTGCCACTGCCGTTTTACATAGGAAAGATGGTTGAATGAGAGCGGAAATAGTGGGGTCACTTTTCCTGCTAGATGGGCATGGCGGTGTCGCAGATGGGGAAGACACTGTAGGCACCAACATATGTGAAGCCATGCATGCATATGTATGCGGGATTGTAGATAATTGACGATTGGTGTAGGCCATCAGACGTTGTTGTACGGAGGCTGCAGTTGAGCCGGGTTGGGAGAACAGGCACCAAGGTGACTCTTCGATCGGGACCCTTATGGGTTTAACGATTTATCTAGCTGTGGGGTTTGGCGGTCAGCGGTTGGAGTTGTAGACGGAGGTCGGTTAGGACACCATTCCCTCCAGTGGCCCGGCTGACCACATCCGAAACATGTGTTTGGTGGTGTTGGTAGCGGGTGCAGTACTGGTGTTTAAAGTTGTGATTGTGGTGCTTAGTTTGGTGACCAAATTAGTGAGTGCAGAGATTTGTTTGTTGATCTCATCTATCCTCTGATGTACGTTGGTGCGATTGCTGTTATTGTGCTTGTTGCCATGTCCTCGGGCACCGTTGTGGCCTCCTCGTTGGCCATGCTCCCTTCCTCTAGGCGCGTGATTCTGGTGATTGTTGTGCTTTGGTTGTGATGTGGTTTGTTCATGGGGTGCGCTTGTTGATGCGGTGCTATAGACGATCGTGTTGGCTGGATTGGTGTCACTCATTTCATTTATAGGATGTAGCAGGCGGCGATTGTTCTTCTCCCGCTCTAAGAAGTTCTCGATTCATACCGTGGTAGCCGTAAGCTGTTGTAAGCTACCGTGGTCTGCAAGGAATAGTTTTTCCTTTAGTGCGAGCTCACCGCTCAACACGTCGATGAATGTGTCCAGATGTAAATTGGTGATGCCCTCGAGGTTTGTGCTGGGATATGCGTGGGTGACTAGTCTCCGGATGTGCCTAGCCAATTCCGGTAGGGTTTCTCCCACACGTCATCAGAGATGACTCATTTCCCTGAGTGCTGTGTTGCCGAATCTTTCCGACAGTGCACTCTCTAGTTCGGTGTAGGTGGGCGTGTAGTCAGCTCCGAGATCTGTAAGAACATGTAGGGCTTTCCCTGAGAGTTTCGTGGCTAGATATTCCCCCATTTGTTCATTAGTCCACCGATTAATTCTACTGATAATCTCAAACTGGACCTTGTAGTTAGCCGAGTCATCTTCCCCGCTAAAATCTGGGAGGAGGGGGGGAGAATGACCTGACCTGGTCCACGCGGTGAGATAATGGGTGTGAATCCTGATGGTGGCGGTATGCAGGTGGTGTTGGCGTTTCCTGTCGGCGAAATTGACAATGCTGAGGTTGCCATGCCCGAGAATTGGATCTGTGTTGATGGTGTCCCACATTTAAATCTGTTGATTACTGCCCTGATGCAGATCCGTAGACAGGCATAGGTCCAAAGACTGTTGGTGGCCTACTATGCAGACAATGAGGGCGTTCTTCGGGCCATGGTGGTGGGTGTTCCTCATATGGTGGCGGTGCAGAGGGCTAACGGGTTTGATGCATGTGGTATGTTGATTGACCGATGTAGCGTTGGAACAGAGGTACTGATCCCTCCGCTTCTCGTCCTCCCGTATTCTGACAATAAGTTGATACATTAAAGGGGGAGACAATGGATATGGTACATGATCATCCAGCCACGAGCCACCTACTGATGACACAGGTGAATAATAAGAATTAAAGGGTTATTGTAATGCCCCTGTAGGGGTCTTTGTCGAGATCGTCTGTGGCCCGACCCAGTTTTTATTGGCCTATCGCGGTTAAAAAGTCTGTTTCTGCTTGTGAGGCATTGCAGAAGGTCTCATAACTTATGGGCGAGAACATTTGTGGTTATGGTGCAGGTTGTCCCGCATCTGGTGAATTTAGTACATAGTCGGTGAGCATGCGAGTACCACATCCATTGTACACAGCTACCTCTAGATCGAGGGATTGCTGGCTGTCTGTGAATGGTGAATTAAGCTCGCTGAAGGGTGTTGGCGTGAGTTCACTTCTTGTTCTTCGCGCCCCACATCAGGCGCCACTTGTAGCTCGCAAGGTTCTGTCGGGTCATTCCAGCATGAATCACTCGGCCATCATGCCACACACGCATGACGAATGAGGGGGCTGGCTAGCTCCGAGTCTCGGGGTTCTGGATCCCGCATGACATCGCTCCGCAAAGTACATTGACTGGCTCCTAAGGCTGGTGGAACTCAATCGTTCCAGTGGGGCCGTGCGACCATTGCCACTAAGATTAAACTGCACGGTGTCATCCCAGCTATTGGTGTCACGGGTATGTCATTCCATGATAATTTAAAACTATGGAGAATAACCATATAGAAAAAGAAGTAACAGTTTGGCAAACAAGGTCAATCGTCTGACAATAATTGAGCATATAATAATAATAATACATAAATTAGAGCTAGCTGGTGTACTTTGTGTGATTTGTAAATCCGCAGAGGTATCCCTGCAAGGGAAGCGTCCGCACAATGAGGTCACTATTTAACTTAATATAAGCTATTTTACCTTGATTATACAAATAAATAGATTCCCGCCATTGCGAGAGAGAAGTGCCTCATGCGGGCCTCCATCCAGGGCATCTCGCTTATGTGAGAGGCAAGTGCCATCACAGAAAAATGCCTTCGACGCCGAAGCAGAGGGAAAGAGCGGGCAAAAAAGGCCACTCTTTTGTTCAACAATAAAACGCTAGGGAAAAAGTCCATCCTAGTGAAAATCTAATTAACATGATGCAGATTGGTTTACATGAAGACGGGTCGAGCAACTCCTGGAGGATTCACAAGTCCCTGTTTTATGTTATTCTAAGATACTGCATGGGTAGGTGCTGCTTTTATTTATGTGGGCCTTCTGCTATTCCTAACCTACCATTTAGGTGTTAGAAACAAGAACTTGTCCAGGCTGCAAGTGGCAGAGATTCCCACCTATCATTCGATATGACCATTCAATGGGCACAGATGCCCCGCTCCACATGGGTAGCTTTGGAAAGCATCTACCGCCTTGGATAGTAGCGTACATGTTACTTCCCAAGACATCTGAACTGGGCAAGAATCCAGATGCCCTGCTCTGTAACCACATAAAACATCACTGGACGATGGCTACATTTTACACAAGCAAATTTAATGACTGACATATCGTTACGGTGGGTGTAGAGAGACGAATATCCACCATGAGTGTCCTTCCCATGAGAGTGTGGCAGATTCCAAGATCTTGCCCAGACACTACAATTAGGTGGAGATGTGCGTCTCAACTGTCACCAGTCCTATGGATCTAACTATTGACCTGGCGTTTTGTTTAATTTCGAATATGCCCAATATGCACTGCGGGCCGGGAATAAAATAGCATCATAATAATAATAATAATAATAATAACTACATGTTTTTGCAGTGCTTTCCTTCTTTGGTAAAGAGTCTAACTAATAAGTATCCGAGAATACAGGGGATATGTATGTGAACCTGCACTTTG
Organism: Chaetoderma sp. LZ-2023a; assembly: GCA_034401795.1. Taxonomy (NCBI): domain Eukaryota; kingdom Metazoa; phylum Mollusca; class Caudofoveata; order Chaetodermatida; family Chaetodermatidae; genus Chaetoderma; species Chaetoderma sp. LZ-2023a. Next base: position 150,225,773 of record CM067359.1, read on the forward strand.
GCCATCAATGCTCGAAAACCTCTGATAGTTTCCCAGAGTCAGATCAATCCTACGTGCGGGTAGAGTCATCCAAACAATTAAAAAGCCTGATGCCTTTGTGGATCATGGGAAGAGACAATAACTTGATAATTGTGAGGCCCTATAGGTATTTGGGCAATTTTACACAACCTTGCTGGAGTGCGGGGCTAGATTACCGCAACAGTAGGAAAAGCGGTGTACACTATATGTGTCCTAATGAAGAAATTGTCCCTATCCACTATTAACCTATCCGTTTGAGCTGAATAGCCAGGTTAGTCGGCAGCATGCCAGGCTCAAATATTTAGAGCACGATCTGCGACGCAGAGTAACATTTTTGGTGGCGAGAATAAGTGATGCGTATATTGTTGCTATATAGTATCTCCTAGCATACTGCGGTCCAAGTTTTCTACAAAATAAGCAAAACATAAGAACTGAATGGCTAACTACCATATACATAACTAACCATTACAATAGAACAATATCACAGTTTTACAGAATGATTTAAATGAGGTAGTAAGTATATTAAGGTCAGTAACCTATAATGGTGCGGTTAGTCAAGGCACCACAGTAAACAAGGATAATATAGACAATAATAAAGAAATCATAAATTGCGGTCCTAAGACCGGTACGGTACATATTAGTTATCAGTACCTTATACGGACATAAATCATGACAATAAAACATACTATGTATAGTTACTTGAGTACCTAGTAGTGATTTGGATGGTACAGGCTACTATGTTACTGAAATTGAGGTGCTACATACACGTAGCGTGAGTCAACACATTCTCTGAGGATGGAAGGTTTCTGCATGCAGTTCTCCGCAGCTGGTTTCCATAGATGAGTCTGCGCATGCTGACTCCATGATGATATGGTACAAACTCAAGACTTTAACACAGAGAAATGTAGTAATGTCTACTAGATCATCTCTATGACTAAATCAGGATTTAAACAGTGTGAACAAAGTTCTCCATCAGGCGATGGAAGCATAAAAGTTAATCATAGCCCATTAACAGAGAGGGTTACTTATAAAATTGTAAGTAATGCATGTACATAGAGAGGCACACGGTGCAGGGTGCATCACATAGCTCTTGCAGTGCACCAGGCAACGTCTACTCGACTGCGGTCAAAAGGTTACCAAGGCAGCCTCACAACATGCAGTGCAGTGGTTGAAAAATTAAAGTTTTTCAGCAGGCGATCTAGACCTGGGAGAAACGCCCCTTGTATGCCATTCCATAGATACTGGACATAACCACCCAGTCCTTCAACCCGTTTGGCATCTCCCGATACACAAGGAGGCAGTGGCCCATAATTAGGTAACAGAAATGTTGGAGACAGAAGTCATCAAGCCTTCTGCTTCTCAATGGGCAAGCCCAATAGGGCTTGCTGGTAGGAAGGTCAGATCATTGTGTTTCTGTATTGATTACAGATGCTTGAATAGCCTGAGTGTAAAAGATGCCTATTGATAAGGCTCTGAATTCCTTGGCAGGTGTGCAGTGATTCTGTAATTTGGACCTATCAAGTGGCCATGGACGAGGATGATCGTGAGAAAATGTCATTCACTCGTTGTGGTGGCCTGTTTCAGTTCCATAAAATGCCATATGGTCTCTGCAATGCCCCTGGAACTTTTGAGTGCATAATGGAACAGGAGGAGCGTTTTCGTAACTCCAATCTAAAGCTTAAACCTAAATTGTCATCTTTCACAAACACAGTTGATCTCCTGGACCACGTCGTGTTGGCCGAAGGCATGTCGATTCATCCCGAAAAGACCTGAGCGGTTGCCGGGTAGAAAACTCCTGCTACTGTCCCTGACACTCGCAGCTTCGTTGGGCTTTGTCAGTATTATTGGCACAACAGTGTACATTTTAGTGAAATAGTCACTCCTCTATTTCAAATCACAGAGAAGGACCACATTTTCGAGCGTACTTGTGAATGTGAGCAAGCTTTTAATACATTAAAAGCCAAACTACAACCATGCCTACTCTCCCTCATCCAAATCCTAAACTCTACTTCATCCTCAACGCTGACACCACTTCGTTTTGCCATCGGCGCCATTCTATCACAAATCACCGAAGATGGAACTAAACTTTAGCGTACACTCAGTAAAACTGAAAAACGATATGGGACCACTAAATGCGAGTTATTAGCCACCATTTATTTCACAAATTACTACAAACACTTTATATATGGAAGTCCATTCACACTCTGTACCGACCACTCCTCATTTAGCTGGGTTAAAAATCTGAAAAATCCAGAAGGCCAGATAGTGAGGTGGCACGAAACTCTGCAACCTTACAACTTCAACATCATCCATCGGCCTGTAAACTGCATGGAAACGTTGATACCTTGAGCCGAATTTGACTTGAGTTGAATAATGATGCTGGCGTTGCAGCTGCCTAACATGACCCACAGCCCTTTCCAACCTTTCCAGAATTAAATTGCGAAAATGGATGGTGGAAAGGCTTGTACACTGTCACACACAACATATATATGCATGGATCAAGGAGGGGTAAGACCTCTCAAAGAATCTATTAGCCCATAATCCAGTTCATCTAAATACTATTCTCAACGATATGCTGAATGCCGACTGCACAGTAAAACCAAACAGATAAAAGCCAGATTCTATTGGATCAATATAGGCGATAATTTTAGGCCAAATGCATCCCTCGCCAGTGCCAATCGGTAGCCAAACAGCATGTAGTGTCATTACATAGCAAAATCGTAGCCACATCGTGGGAATGAGTGTCTATTGATGTGCTCAGTCCCCTATGATTGTTGTGTGATCAAGTCCGCGATATAACATGACATATTTCTGAAGTTCACGTTTCCAATCAAGACCATCAGATTGTGCAATCCGAATGCATTTCATCAATGATGCATTTTGACGTTCTTCCTCTCCGTTTGCTTGTGCCCGCTTTGGAGTTGTTTTCAAGTGTTCAATGCCATTAGTTCCACAGAATTCACGAAACTCATCTGACTGAAACTGTGGGCCCTGGTCCGATCGAATCGTTAACGGTAATCCATGATGACTAAATATTGACTCAAGACTATCAATGTCTTTAGACGCAGTTGTCGATTCAAGCACATTGTATTCGTAGTACGTGAATAATAATCGACTACGATGAGTATAGAGTGTCCTGTTGGTAATGGACCTAATAAATCTGTAGCGAGATCTTGCCATGGACCATCTGGAAATGGTGTGCGTCTCAGTGGTTTTGGAAAATCTGGGCGTGCTACTAACTGACAACCGTGAAATGCTCTACAGTGTCTTTCTGCATCCTTATCCTTTTTGGGCCACCAGACTTTCGAATGCAAGTGTTGCTTAGTACCTACAATTCCTAAGTGTCCTTCAATGGGCTAATGATAATGCTCTTGGACGAAGTACTGCTGGAAGCACTATTCATGAAATGAAAAGTATAAGATATCCGATTACACATAGCTCATTCATGATTGGGGCATAAGTTTTACACTTTTCAAAATGTCCTGTTTCAATGGCTTTACGGACAGTTTTTAGTTCTTCATCTTCCGCTGAGGCTTTTTCGACTTTACGAGTAGTTAGCGCTCTAGGCGTAGCATTGATATCTATGAACCGAACATATTCTTCCGATTCCTTGGCGAGTTCATCGTGCCATGATTTGACACATAGAAGACGTGAAAGTGAATCTGCGATATTATCCTTCCCGAAATATGGACACCCTGAAAGTCATATGGTTGGAGTCTCAGGACCCAGCACTCCACACACGCACATGGTTTAAAACAAGGCCTGTATATTGCTTCCAACTGTTTATGATCAGTCACTAAATCGAATCGTCTATGATATATGTAAGGATGGAGTCTCTCGCAAGCCCATACAAGTGCTAAGGCTGCTTGCTCTGTTTGGGAGTACCTTTGTTCACAGTCTGATAAAGCACGACTCACGTAACATATAGGAACCATTTTACCGAGTTGTTCCTGCACGAGGACAGCTCCTAGTCCCACTGGACTCACATCTGCAATTACCTTGGTAGGTGAGTTTTTGTCAAAGTATGCCAGTTTACCGGCCTTTGCGAGGCTCTCTTTAAGGGCTGTGAAGGATTTCCTCTGTTCAGGGCCAAATTCAAATGGAATGTCCTTGCGTGTTATCCTCCGATGCGGTTCTGTGAGTGTTGCAAACTGAGAGATGAATCGATTGCTATAACCTACTAGTCCTAGGAAACGTTTGACCTCTGAAGCATTTTCTGGCTCTCTGGCTCTGACTACTGCGCTTACACATTCCTCGGTTGGACCGATACCTTTTTCTGGCAACAGAATTCCCATAAACACCAGTTTATACATCTTAAATTGACATTTATCATGGTTTAATTTCAGTCCACACTCTTCTAACCGTTTAAGCACTGCATGCATCACATCATGGGTTTTCTCATCTGCGGCATGTACGATAATGTCATCCGATATGTTTTCAGCACCAGCTATTCCCGCTAATGCAGTGGCAATTTCGTGTTGATACTGTTCACTGGCAGATGACATACCAAAAATGAGTCTCTTGGACCTATAAAGACTGGCATGGGTCACAAATGTTGTTATTGCGCGCGACTCTGCCGTTAACTCTAGCTGGTGATATCCCCATCTCAAATCCAACTTGCTGAACATGGCTGATTTGTTCATGCCGTGTAGCAACTCATCGACCGTTGGGATCACATGCCGACTTCGAATTATAGCCATGTTAGCACGACGCATGTCCAGACAAAGCCTAATCTCTGAATTGTTCTTAGGGACTATAACAACTGGATTAACCCATGGAGTTGGGCCATCCACCGGTTCGATAATATCAGCATCTAAGAGTTCTTTTATTTTTGCTTCTACAGCATCTCGAAGATTGAACGGTATCCGTCTTAATGGTTGCGCTACAGGCTCGACAACAGAATTAATGTGAATACTAACTTGTTTTGTATTTAGCTTACCCACTCCACTGAATACTTTGGGATACTGATTTTGTAACATAGTTTTAAGGTCATTCACTGCTGCAACATCTACTCCAATTTTGAGTACACGAAGTGCAACTGCTGTTCCATTTCCAAAAAGTGGAGGATCCTTATACTGATAATGGTTGATTGGATGCATATGAATATAGTTTACGATCACCCGTGACTGCTTGAGGGTGACATTGAATTTTCTCTGATTTAAGATGTTCCCAACTCTTTTCGTCTACTATATTACTCAAGGCACCTGAGTTGACTATCATTTCCAGTTCTACGCCACCGACTCCAATTTTTAGTTTTTCTGGGCAACAACTGTCATTTATTACAAACGCATGACTATTTTGTTTTTCGACTTGACGTACATGGTTTTGTTTTACCTGTCTTTTCGTTTTACATTGCTTTGCGAAATGATCCTGGCCAGAACATTTATGATAGACTTTTCCGCGAGCAGGGCATTTTGGATCACTACCGAAATGATTGGAAAGACCACATCTGTAACAATGTTTATCTCTCTTGGATTTGTCTCACTTTGGTTTACTGGTTTTTGTACGTTTGTCCCGTTTTTAGAAGACTAAGTTTATGGCTTCAGTTTCGGTTTCCTTTTTCTCCCTCTTTGCCAAAGAGAGAGTGGACATTTGTTCCTCAATCAGTTCACATTGTGAAGCTATTTCCAATGAACGCACAAGAGTTAAGTCCTGTCCTTATTCTAACAGTTTTCGACGAACATAATCTGACGTACATTTACTTAGAATCATGTCCCGAATCTGATTATCTGTATCAGCTGCAAAATTACAGTCTTTGCCAGCTTGCCGTAACCGTGTGACAAATTGTTGAACTGTTTCGCCCAATTTTTGTGTAACTTGATGAAAGGTTTGACAGGCGATTGCTGTATTTACTTGTGGAACGAAATATGTGTTTAATGCTGCTACTGCCATGGCATAATCTGTAGCGTTACCAGTATTTGTTAATGTGGCAAAAATGTCCTGAACATCAGTTCCAGCTAGATGTAGTAATAATGCCCGACGACATTGTTTAGTATCATTATTCGTACCTTCATTGATGATCAAACCTTTGCCATCTGCGTACAGTTCGAATGACGTCAACAATCTTGTCCACCTTGGCCCTAGTGTAGCCGGTTCGGCATAGTATTCAAATTTCGCCACCGCATTTCTATCCATAATTATTTACTTGCACAGGGTTCAATACCGCGTCGCCACTGTTGTGTATCAGACTCTGTATTACAGGACTGTGGGAGTAACGAATTTAATCAACAAAACCAATGTTAAACTTGCAGTAAACTAATCTATTATTAAAGCCATGCTCGATTACAATACTTATTTTCCGTGGTTGAATATGAAACCCGGATGAGTAGGAAATAAGGATTGACAGGCAATTGCCATAGAGTTATAGGATTACTAGATCGCATGAGTTCATAACAGTGTTCAGTGTCACTAGATACAATTGGGTGAAAAAATAAACTGTAACAGCAACAGCTTTCTGCAACATTGTTTTCAAGATGGACATTTCTGCCACAATCTGTTCAATAGCCCTTAGACGTACACCAATTTCGTGAAAAATCCTAAAACACAACAACCCCCAGCAACATTGTTTTCAAAATGTAAAATTTTGCCGCGTTTTTCAATAACTCCAAGTCTATTGGGTATATCTTCTCCAACCATGAGCTGAAGCTTGCCCGTGGGGTCCCGAAGACATGTGCCAATTTTAGGGTCAAATAGCGAGAATTTTTCTTATCTCGACCAACCATCTGTTTTGGAAGAATCCTTTAATGATCGTCTGTCACAGGGCAATAGGGAAGAGTTCAAGAGTATACAATAATAATTACAGGGACATTACAGGAACTGTCTCACAATATAGGGACTCTCTAAGGTACGAATCAACTCACCTAGAAATTGTGATAAACGTCCCGAACGAATCGTCCCAGGACTAAACGTTCTGGCACCACACGTCACGGGGACGAATCGTCCCAGGAACGAAACGCCCCGATACCATTCTTAGCAGAATTTATTGGATTTATTGGCTCACTATAACTTTAATTAATCTTTTGACTATTTCGGGGTGAAAGTTGCCAAGGTTTCTAAATATAGACCTAAACAACAACACGTAATGTTAAGAAAGTCCGGACCAATTCTACGTTATTCAACATCTAACAAATTGTCCGCTTAATGCAGAGATGTTAATTTACGCTGAAAGCAAGATATTCCCTGTAATTATCTATAATTAATACTTTCTGTGTCCTAATACCAGTTTTCGTTTTATAAATTTGCAGTTTCAAGTTCAAAGTCATTGTTATGTAAAGGTGAATGGTCATGTTAGAATATTCAATGAAATTATATTGCCGAACTGAGACCTTGCTTAGTGGATGAGCACAATATGCTACCCAATCATTTCTTGCCCCTCGTCACTCGTGAGGAGTAGTGGCTCGCGTATCATCATCATAATCATCATCATCATCAATTTCGACTCTTGAGGCCTGTGTTTGTTGGTTTTTTACATTGAGGGAAGGGGGTGGTGGGGGGGGGGGGCAATATCATCTTTCTGTCCCCTACATATGATTTCAATGGGCTTCCGTTTTCTGGTTTTACTGATGAAATACATATGTACAATGTTTCTATTCACTACAACGATGGCAATAAGCCAAGATATTTGGTTTTGCAGCTTTTTCCATTAAACGGAAAAAGCTGCAAAGTGAAATAAAGTAGAAAAACTGGAGTTACCAGTTTTCGTAGGGGCAAAGAAAGACGATATTGCTGGATGAGGTACTGCCAAACCATGGTAGTTAATGAAAACTGGTGATTTATCGGAAATTCTTTTATGGAAATACTCTAAAACACTATAAGCAATTGGCAGTACCAGATAGCTTTAAAAGCGTTCTTTTTATACATATAATTCAGATTCTGAAAGTCCTAACAAGTATCCTACAATATCAATTTTAAATTGCCATGGCATGGTCAAATTTAACTATTTTCAAGTTGAGGAGGGGTTTGTCAAACTGTGGTAACAGGACAGAGTAAGCAATACAAAATTTTGTTTGGCATTAAAGTCGCTATAAATAAAAGCAAAGGTAAAAAAATTTGTCTGAGTGAGACACAGTTAACTTTTAATAAGTTTCTGCTTAGTTTTTTCAGTTTAAATATGGATTTAAAGATACGCCTGCTAAAAGTTAAGGATGGCGGCCGTTTTGAAGCTCAAATTGCATGATCCAAAGACAAATTTACAAGTTGTAGCGTAACTTTTTGACCTATTTATTAAATATTTTACGTGGAACTAAAGAATCAATATACATTCATTGTGTGCTAAAAGTTTTCCAATCCATCAAGTAGTTTTCCAATAAGACCAGGGCTCGCACGGGTCATGGAAATCCTGGAAAGTCATGGAATTTGAAAATCTAAATTCCAGGCCTGGAAAAGTCATGGAAATTTGTCAATTTGATAAAAGTCATGGAAAAGTCATGGAAAATGATAATCTCCCTAAATAAAAATAAAATCTGATGGCATACAAATGTGGAATGGGGAAATAAAGCTCGGAAATGTATTTCCATATCTTTATCGCGGCGATCACATGATTTCATTCATTATCAAAGTCATGTCCAACCAAAATAAAATGACCCAAAGCAATGTAAGAAATAAAATGAGGTTAAATCCCTTCTTATGTTGGTAGGCCATATTAAACTCTTTTGTGATTGGAGACATTCCACTGAACTATATCTGGACTGGAAGGAGGCCTCCCAAATAAAAACGGGTTTTGTAACGCCGCGAATGCGAATATCCCAAATTAATAATAAATATGTACAGAAGAGAATGTTTTTAAAACAATTTGAGCAATAAATTCACTATTTCCTACTCAGCGTATGCATTCGGCAGTAGATTTTTGTTCATTTGGGCGATTTCGTCCCGGCCGAATTGGTTACATTATGATAATTAGATGGCGATGATATCTCGGTCTCGCTAGCGTATGGAGATTCCCCTGTATATTGAACGTATTTCTTGCTCAAAGATGGTTTTATGCGTTCTATTACGGTTAAAGTATGAAATAAACTTGGTAATATTAAAAGAATAACAAGATATTTAGCCGATAAAGGATTATTATTATTTTGAATCTAGCGGTAAAGTTACCAATTTTCGTTCGTCTGAAAAATATATGTTTTGCAGTATTTCTAAACTCTGATTGCGTGTTATATACATGTATAAGGCTTTTTTGGCTCATATTTTGTCAAATTTTCCCATGCGTGTTATCTATTAGTGCGCAACATATTTGCGAAAGTAACAATTTTAGGGATTGGATTTCAATTTTTTCTTGAACACCTTGTCCAAATAGAAGCCTCGGCTCTAAGCCTTAAATTTGTTCAAAATCTTTTTGAAATTTAAAAGAAAATGTCAATTTGCAGACCAAGTGAAGACTATCTTATAAAAAATGTTCAACAATAGTCTTCTCTTGGTCTGAAAATGGACATCTCTCAAGACCACGCGTGACAGAAGCCGGCTTTGGCTGATATGAGTGTTAAAGGGTTAATAGACAATTTTTGGGGTCAAAATCTTTACTGGAAATGCCCATATTGCTTCTTACCATTTTGACCGATTTCAACCAAGTTAGGCTGAAAGGATACTACATGTATGATCATAGGCTCTAGAACTTCCATTCAGAATTTTTATTCGTCAATTTTTTATGTGAAAACCTCAGATTTTATTAAAAATGTACCGGATATTCTCACATGTTCACCCTTTGCCCTAGATAAAGTGAATTCCATATGATTCACTATATGCTGTTGAACATTTTGAAACTAATTTGACTGTCTTTGACCTAGCTATTGATTCTTGGAGGTCATGGAATTTCTTAATTTTAGTCATGGAAAGTCATGGAAAAGTCATGGAATTTCAAATACTGAAAGGTGTACATACCCTGTAAGACATGCTTAAAGATAGCTACCACGGTTTGATGATACCCTTTGAAATCAGCAGGATAATTGTTAAATCTAGGACTGCAACGATTCATTGATTCCGGTAAATCATGTATAATGGTGATACGTTTCCCGTATTATGATACATGATACACTTTCACAAGAATCGTGATACATGTAAAAGAATTTCATAGTTTGATTTGTGTTTAACATTGAGTAAAACAGTAGAGATGCATGATTTTAATGTGTAAATTTCCTTGCGAGTCCCAATTACAACTACTCCATTACTATGTGTTGTAAATGGCATAATACTAGTTGTACAGATGCTATTGTCATCAAAATGGGTTTATTTAATTAAAACGTATATCTTGTACATCATTCATGTATCATCGGATAATGGATTTTCGAGGGTGTAAGCAGATTTTCGTAGATTTAATATAAAAGGGTAGGAATTTTATCAAAAAATTGTGTAAACTTTGTAACTAGCAAACATTCACCGAAATAAAACATGCATAAAAATAAACTCTAAAATAAACTTACTGCTTATAAATAGCCCCTACCTGGTCTACAGATGCAATCTCAGTATTGCATCATGTGTCTTCGAGGGTGATGTAATCATGTAATTTGAACTCTAGCGAGGCAGTGAATTGATGTCATTTTTATGATTTAAGCAAAGCAGAGTCTGTCCCCGACAATAATGCCATAAACTGGTCTGATACAAACACAGAACTTAATTTATAGTTGAAAATCCATATCAGTTTATATTCCTCTTTTCATGATAACCGGGTAACAGCAAATTTCAACCAAAATATTAAAAAAGTTAAAATCTTTCAGTTTTTCTTTTAGAAATTTGTAAATGTGGTATTGAAAATGAACATAAGTATTTTTCCTACCAGAAAATAGAAAAAAAGTTGTGAAATTTATATGGTATGTGGTAACTAGGCCCTGTTTGAATTGTCATCATGGGTAGAGAAAGATCAATCTAGATCTGAAACCTACATAAGTACCCTATGCCAGTTCCACGCTTCGGGAGAAATAAATTATTGCTATGACAATGGATCTGCTATGCTACCCAGGACAGTAACTGGCAAATGTCATTTGATGCAAAAACTTGATTGATTTATATCAATTCCTTACGAGTTATCAGTATTTTTATTATGGGTAAAAAAAGTAATAGTGAAAATACATGTTTTTCTCTACACTGACATCAAAATGCTTAAAATAATCACTTATTCTATGGGCAATTTTAAAAATATACACTTTTGGTGTGAAAATACTGTATCTATTTAATGACACATGATTTGTTGACATCACCTAAGCGACGCGCACGTGAGAACATAAAAAATATGTACTCTCGAAATCGCATGAACCTCGAAAACACCTTACTGGACGATACATGTCTATAGTTATGTATTGTGATATGTATCGTGTCGTGAAACCAATATCACGATGATTATTTCATTGTGGCTTAATGTATCACTGCAGCCCTAGTTAAAACCTATAAAATAATTTAACGTTTTCAAAACAAAATAAAATTTCTGTTAAATTGTTTTGTAAATATAATAACCTATTTAAGAGTTGTACCATAGCCTAGAACGGCAACTCGATGGTATTGAATACCTGAAAAATATCTTACCATGTCTTCAAAACAAAAGCGAATTTTTGTTTCTATTTTGGAAACATTTAAACTTATTTGAGATGTACTTTACTGTATCTCACATGCGCATTATCTTTTGATAGCCACATTAAGTTGGTATTGACCATACCTGTTACCACGCATAAGCAAGACTTCTAATCTTGGTAGATATGGGCAGTTTTTACAATCATTGGGACAAACAGTTAGTCCCACTTTAGCTTCATTTCACAAATTGTCATGATGTCTTGAAGGCTATTTTCTATGCTCATCCGAAATTGTGAGACAGGAAGGGATAACATCTGAAAACGAAATGAAAATATCTATTTTTGGCGAAGCTACGATTTTTTCAGTTTCCAAATATGCATATTTTCGTGTCTCATTCTGTAAAAAAACTGTTTATAATTACCGTATTTATTCTAATTATACCGCCGCGCGGGTAGCGGTCAGCAAAGGGGGTGGGTTAATTAGGGTGGAAAAGGTTTGAGAAAAATACCACGAAATTAGAACGGTTTTCTCAGTCACCTTGAATCAATATATAATTATAGCATTCCATGCAATTTCTGCTAAATTTGCTCAAATATTCATAAAAACTACTCGTTTCAGATTAGATTTATTCGGAGGCTTTATTTAGGACATAAAGGTGACATTTTACGATGTTATGAACAAACGATTTATCCGTTGTTAAATTGGATGGAGGCGCTTTTGTGATGCGTTCACTGATGCATCGGAAAATATGCCATAGCCTTATCTAGACGCATAATTCACGTTAGCAGCTCTGCATGTATCACTGAACAGCAAGATACTGATCAGAAACAATTTAGACATTGGTCGATTTGACTGGAGACGCGTTTGTAATGTGTTCAGCGATACATTAGAAAATTTATAGCCATATCTTAATGCCAATTCAACAACAGCGTTAGACGCTCTGTCATTGAACGACAGGATAAGCTGACAAAAAAAGATCTTTTTGCACATGTATTCACAAAAATGACCAAAATGTTGCTGCATGGAGTTTTTTCTGGATGTTTTTATTCTTTGAAGACTAGATGACAGCGGAAGATTTATTATTTCTTACTATTGCTAATTTGCTTTTCACCATTCTCAAAAACAGGGGGTGGGTGGAGGGGAGGGGTTGCAGTATAATTGGGAGGGGTGGGAAAATTAGAATAAATACGGTACTTGTTAACATATAAATATATATATATATAGGTATATAGATAATTCAGCATTTCTAAGTCAGAGCAACATGTGTCCAACTATATCCAATGTGCAATCTGAATATCAGAGTTAGCGTACTTCTGCTAACTGCAGGTACTAATATTGATATATTTTCTGTCAAAAGAAATGTCCTCTCCATCACTAAGTTTGATCCTCTATATCATTTGTAAAAATGATTACTTGAAACAAACAATTATTTTTCTCCAAAGAGAAGCCTCTTTTATATAACATAAATACCCTATATATAAGAAAGGAATTGGATCGTCTGAGGATAACCTTTTCAAAAATGATACTAAAATTTCTGTCAAAATGATGTCCTCTCCATCATAAAAAGAGATTGCAGGTTTTATTAAGTTTGACATGTATTTGGTACTATCTTCTTGGTAGTCAAGCTGGTGTTTGTGATCTACATAGATGTTTAGCATGTTGGTGCACATATGATAATTTTTCAGCATATTCTTAGTTGGAACATGTCCAAAAATGTCCTCTCCGTCATATACAAGTATGAGCCACAATTTGGGTGTATTCACACATCAATGACTCCCAATGGGCTACAAAGCATACACTTTCTATCAAATACTCTCAAACTAATTATGTCTACTGTAGAATAGCAACAATATTGCAGCTGACCCTATTATCACAACTACTTTTCTAATAGCTTCCACAGTTTGTTTCTCTTTTATATTTTTTAGCTAATCATGATCGAATGAGTGGGTGAACAATCATACATGTAAATTAGTTTCGGAGAGGACATATTTTTTACATTTTCTAACCTAACCATCTTTTCGACATGTTCTAACCTAATCTTCTTGGGTGTATTTTCAGGCTCTTCCTTGAAGCACTACTACACAACCCACCTACAATATATCAGCTGCTACATAGGATATACATGTACAACTGGAGTTAGAGAAGCTACATGTGTATCCATAGTTTTACTCAATCAAATCTATTGCTTCTGGTTTGATTGTACAATGATGGTAATATATACTGTACACTCAAATCAGAAATTCACATGGCCATAGTGAGGCCATATGAATTCCTGATTTGAGTATAACATATTACCATTTTATTGATTTCAGACAGTGATTATTGAAAACAGGTAATGAAACTGAATCTGCGACAACCGGCTGTAAGGCGTAGCCTTAGAAATAATACCAATTGTAATGTTGAATAAAAGAAGGACATTGTTTTTATCAGACTAGTTTATCTGCATAGTTAAGTCTGATCAACAGATAATTATATGTAAATGAGGTTATTTTAACATTGACATTATACATATTTTATTTGTCAGTAATTGTAACATTGATTATCTGCATTTTGGTAGCATATGTATTACAATTGCAGAGAAGTTAAATTACAATTTGAGATATTCATAGATTTTTAAACCTGCAAGCCACCAGGTCCTGAGTAGGAAGTTTTTTTTGGTTATATTCTATGCTTATTTTGAATTTTAAAAAATGGCTTAAATTGACGGAGAGGACATTTAGTTTGACAGTGCTGTTACCCAACAATAAAGTATTTGAACATGCAGTAACTTCATAGTTTGTTGAATTGTATTTGGTGAAGTCAGAAAAGTTGATTTGTATAGCGATAGAGGCCTAGTGCAGATTATGATAAAGAATGTTATCAAGAATAATGGGCATTTATGGACCAATCGCTTAATAAAATGTATCATTTCAATACAATTAAAGATATCCAGAAGCAGATTTCGTTAAAGTTTTGTATTGAACCATCATCCGATGTGAATTAGCGTGCATACCATACATTTTTGTATGTATCGTTTGTTTACCATTATTAGATTTTTTAGAAATATGGGACTTCAAGACGAATTCTACACCCATCCTCCTTGCAGAAGATTTCAGAAATTGGATTATTCTTTATATTCTCGTTTACCCCCACCCCAACCCCAGAATAATTAATATGATTATCTAACTATTTGGAGAAAGTGGACCAGATATTCAGCATTCTAAATTTTGACTCCTTCCCCCCCCCCCCCCCCCCCCCCCTCTGTGAGACACTTCTGTCCCAATGATTGTAAAGCTGCCCATATAACAAGAACAAGGTCGGCGTTGATAAAAGGACTGACCAGTCTATTATAAATACTATATTATAGGGGTAGCTAGTTAAAGTTGCCAGCCTTAGTGACCATGTATAATTTAGAATGACTGAGTTGCTACACTGCTTAGATCGAGTGAATTTGTATTTTGCTGTTAAATATTTTGAAACTATACATGTTGCTGGCAGTCAAATTAGTTACACAATATTCAACGGAATATTTCATTCATTCAGTAATCTTAAGCATTTAACCGTTACAGACACTGAGACATGAAATGACAAATTCTTTATGATGTAAGGAATATGCATATTTCGTAACTAATTTGAGTGGCAGCAACAGGTTCCAGTGAAAATAGTTTACAAAATACTGAACTTTGACAACAGCAAGATATAAATTCATTTAATCTAAGCAGGATAGTGGTATATACAAATGTACTGTAACCTGACCAGTGATTCCAATGAAAAAATTTTAAACTTATTCTTCTCAAGAGATTATAATTAGCTCACCTGGCCTGAAGTGGTGACCATCCATCGCCTGTCCGTCAACTCTTGCTTTAAAACGCTATTCCTCCTTAACCAATGGCCAGATTTTAACCAAATTTTAGACAAATGATCCTATCGTGCTCGGCTCCAGAAATTGCATTCCGAGTTAATTTGTATATTTTTTTGGTCAAAATTTTTGATTTTATTCAAATTTACTGGAAATTGTCAAATTGCTTCTTACCATTTTGACCGATTTCAACCAAGTTAGGCGTAAAGGATCCTATTGTTGTACATGTGCTAAGCTTTAGAACTTCGATTCAGAATTTTTATTCCTCATCTTTTGGGTGAAAATCTCAGTTTTTATAAATAATGTACCAGAAATTGTCATTTCACTTCAAGAGTATACTTACCTCCCTAATACTTTTGATATTGCTAAATATTGGCTTTCACTCAATAAACACTCAGATTTAAAACAGTTAGGTGCCCCTACTGGGCAGGGAGTCAGAGCGTAGTCCGGCGGATGCCAGCCCCACCACCGCGCATGCGCAGACTAGCACTTCCTCTTTGCTAGATTATTGGCAGAGAGATCACACAAGTTTTTTTGTGCTATAGCTTTTTCGTACTCTTAAACTGTTTAAGTGGTGTTTGTTTGGTGTGTTAGTCACTTTTTTGGATGGCGGAAAGGAATACTTCGCCACAGGAGGACGTTGGACCTTTAAATCAGGTGACTTCTAGTAAAATTAGCGAGTTTTCTTCCCGGTGTATTGTGTTTCCGGGACTCGCGTTTCCGTGATAAGCGCCTTGGTTGGTTGGGTTATATCAACTCGGTGCTACCTAGGACTAATTTCTCTTTCTGTTTATGTCCACAGGTCTGTATGACGCTAGGTGGTGACATCTCAGTAGCAGAGATTTAGTTTTCTCTCCACCATGGTTCCATTTCCTACTAACACTGTTAGGTTATCTAACCAAATGAAAAATTATGTCCAGTGAGTTGGAGGCCTGGTATAAAGGTCTTCTCACTTTGCCCTCTTGATCCAATTCCTTCCCCATGAGGTGGAGAGAGTTAAGAGGCGTGCAGATGGTGGAGTTTCCGGTTCGTCACGTTGGATGGTTTGTCTATACAAAGTGTCAGGTATCTAGTTATTGATAATGTGGTGATGTTAGTTATTGTAAACAAACAAAGGGAGATAATTAACATTTTTGCCAGAAAAGAGTTATCTATATGTATCTGATGGTTGTGTAGTCAACTTATCCATTCAGCATACAATTCGTCCTTGCACTTGGATGTTTTGTTGGGATCGAATTTTTCCTGTCACGGGATTAATGACGTCATAATCAGCCTGGCTATGTATTTATCAGCAATTCAAGCGCTATGCTGGTTTTTGATGTATATTGATCTTTATGATCGTTTTCCTTCTCTTTGAGTTGGATTGAGTTTCTAAGCTTAACTAGTTGCTCATACTCCTTGTCCTTTGCCCTGTTTCAGGGACCGGGTTGCGCGTCCTGTGGACGTTTTATGCATGTAAAGTTCTGGCCGCATCTGTGTTATCGATGTAGCCCTTGTGGTCCATTGATTAATTGTGACATATGTAAGCACTGGGGGGGCGAGTTAATGTCCGAATTCTTGTGCTGCTTACAGGCGACGGACAAGGTGGTAGAGGAGGAGAAGAAGAAGAAGCGGAAACGAGAGGTTGTAAGTAGGAAGGGTAAGGGGAAGGTCTCGTCCGCGGTGGATATGGAGACCTTCCGGACCGAGATGTTGGGAGAGATGAAGAGGACAATAAAAGATTTGGTTCCAGGGTTGCTTCGTGGCATGCTTCCTGGACCAGATCCTTTATTGTCCTCATCATCGGCTTCGGAGCAGGTAATCCCCGCCTCTGGATCGATTTTCCGT
The DNA here is from genome assembly GCA_034401795.1 of Chaetoderma sp. LZ-2023a. Taxonomy (NCBI): domain Eukaryota; kingdom Metazoa; phylum Mollusca; class Caudofoveata; order Chaetodermatida; family Chaetodermatidae; genus Chaetoderma; species Chaetoderma sp. LZ-2023a. The sequence continues at coordinate 150,242,949 of CM067359.1, forward strand.
AGTCCGCTTCCGTTGTCCGACGATTCAGAGGTGGCCCCATTAGAGGGGGCGTTCCACGACCCTGGCAGCAGGCTTATTGCCGCGCCGATAGGGGACCGTGGACGGTTGTCGCTGGAACCCGCGGGCTGCTTATCAGTCCAGGGGTATCCGCACGCCGCGGTGGCCAGTACCTCCTATGGCACCGTTCCTGGTCAGCCCGGGTTAGCTCTTTTTGCTGACCCGGGGTCTAATCTTTCTGACCAGGGTGATGAGGATTACCTGCTAGGGTCGCCGTCTGACGACGTGGACATGGATGAAGACGTTTGTGCACCCCTCGCGGGGAATACAGGCGCTTTTTTCCACGGTATTACTCACCCTGGAGTAAGGTCCGCGGTTCAGGTGGTGGCCCAGGGCGCTGCTGATGGCCAGCGGTACCGCATACCTCGGCTTGCCGAGCGTGTAGCTGGTGCTGGCCGGGCCCGTGGTGGGGCTATATATACCCCACGCTCTACCGCGGTGCCTGCTCCTGGTCAAACCAGTGATATTCTCATGCCGGTGCTGTCAGGCCCGCATGTTTTCCCTGGCTTGCCAGGTGTATCAGCGTACCCGCCGTCAAGCTCTACTGCTTGCGCTCAGGAGGAAGACGAAGGACCCCGTCTTGTAGAGCGCTCGCAGTTAGCCACGGAGGAGGATTGGTATGACGCTTGCCAGTGGTTGGTGAGCGTTAGGCCTGATCTGCCCGTGGAGCAGTCGGCTAGCCACCGTGTTCACACGCCGTGGTTAGCTGGGAAACCAACTGCTAACGCTATGCCTTCTCTGCCGCTGGCGGAGCATGTCGTTGACATGTTCAAGGCGGCGGAGTCGTCCATTAACACGAGTGGACGTCTCGTGAAGGCCCCTCGCGAGGTGGCCAGGCGTTGTCGCATCGTGCCCCTGGACTACCAGCGGTACGGTGTGGTACCCAAGCCCAGCGTGGATGACCGCGCGGCTTTGGGTGAGGATACGCGGCCAGGCTCCCGTTCTGACGCGGGGGTCTTGTGCGCGAACGCGTTGCGTTCGGCGAATACCGCGTTGCGTGATGCGGAGGAGAGTGGGAGGGCTTCGATCGCCGCTCTGTCCCACGTCTCCCAGCTGTTACAGGGGGTAGTAACGGCATCCGCATCGCGCCAGCCAAGCCCGCTCGCGGTCCAGCGAACCATCCAGGATGGTATTACCCTGGCGCTGGACTGTATGACGCGGGCGGTGACCAGGAGTGTCCGGGCAAGACGCACGTTTGCCCTGGACAATCTGTGCCCATCTCAGGACCTGTATAATAGGCTACTCCGTACGCCTATGACGGGTCCTGGTCTTTTTGGAGGTGAGGGATGTCGCCACCTCCAGGAGACGGTCACCCTGGTGAATAACCAGAGGGCGCTGCGCGAACAGTTTGAGGTGCTGCGTCGTGCTAACGTTCGCGCCGCGGCCCCTGCGTATCGTCCCCTGCAGGCTCGAGGTGGTGCTGGCCAAGTCAGAGGCCAGCCGCCGTCGCAGCGCCGGCCTCGGCCGCGTGCGATTCGGCCAGCAGTGAGGGGGGCGCAGGCTCCTCAGCCGCCGTCAGCCAGGCAGCCGCCCGTGCACCGAGGTGCGCGCGGGGCGGGGCGCGCGAGGATCTGGGCGTGGTTATCGTTCCTGACAGGGCGCTTACCGCGGTAAGGACCACGCCGGTGTGTATGGCGACGGAGACAGTGCCGCTCTTGCATGCCTTGTGTCCACCGCGGTCCCTAGGTGGACCGGTGGGAGGCCGGCTAGCCGACCACATGCAAGAGTGGGAACGGTTAACTCAGGACCGTTTAGTCTTGCGATGGCTTTCCGTGGGGTATCATCCAGAGTGGATGACAGGCCCGCCGTCGCGACTGTCTCTGGTGCCAGTCTGGACTCCCATTCCGAGAGATCCAGATCAAAGGTTGTGTATCGAGGAGGAGATAAATTCCCTCGTACAAAAAGGAGCTATTCAGCCGGCACAAAGGTGTCCGGGCTTCTATTCAACCCTGTTCTTGGTAACAAAACGCACCGGAGGGTGGAGACCGATTCTCAACCTCAAGCCACTGAACAAGTTCATCGAGACGCCCAGTTTCAAGATGGAAACGGTGCGCTCGGTGTTGGCGGGGTTGGAGAGGGGGATGTGGACGGCGTCGATAGATTTGAAGGACGCTTATTTCCACATCCCCATCCACGGGAGTTTCTGTCGCTTCCTGAGATTTGCATTCCAGGGCAGACAGTGGGAATTCAGGGTGTTGCCCTTCGGAATTTCCACGGCTCCTCGGGTTTTCACCCGTGTGGTTCTTGCAATCACAGCATACCTCCACAGGAGAAGCATAGCAGTCCACACGTACATAGACGACTGGCTGTTGAAAGCGCACACCCGGGAAAGTTTGTCGGCCAATCTGGAGATTGTTTTGAAAACTCTCACAGACTTAGGCTGGATGATCAATTTCCCAAAATCAGAGCTGACTCCATCCCAGAAGTTTGTTTACCTGGGGATGTTCTTCGATCTAGAGACAGGATATGTTTATCCTACTCAGGAGAGAGTTCAGAAACTCATCTCATTAATTCAGTCAGTGTGCGACAGTCGTCATGTCCTGGCACGGGTTTACTTGAGAATGCTGGGGTTGATGGTTTCATTGGAACCAGTCATTCCTCAGGCCGCCTTACGCAGGCGGCCGATCCAGTTATTTCTCATGACACAATGGACCCAGAGTACAGGTTCGCTGGACTCGAATGTGTCAGTGTTGGCGCCTCTCATTCACCACCTGCAATGGTGGTTGAATACAGAGAATCTCTTGCCGGGGGTTTTGCTAACCCCTCCCCACCCTCAGGTGACTGTGTATACAGATGCATCGATGGAGGGCTGGGGAGCTTGCCTGGAAGAGTACACGATATCAGGGCTTTGGAATCTGGAACAGTCAAAGGAACATATAAATCTACTGGAGCTAAAAGCAGTAGTCCTGGCCCTGGAACATTTCTTACAGAAAGTTCAGGGCAAGATTGTTCTTATTCGTTCAGACAACTCAACAGTTGTGACTTACATAAACCGCCAGGGCGGAACGAAGTCGCCCAGTCTCTGTATGATGACATGGAAACTGCTTTGTTGGTGTCTGGATCACCAGATTACCTTGAAAGCAGTTCATATTCCGGGAAGGTTAAACCTGCTAGCAGACTCATTGAGCCGAAGGATGAGTGTTTTACCCACGGAATGGCAACTAAATCAATGTGTGGCGGATCGTCTGTTCGACCATTGGGGGAAACCCAACATCGATTTGTTCGCAACGAAGAAGAATGCGAAGATGACGACGTACGTCTCTCCGATTCCGGATCCAAGCGCTTTCGCAACAGATGCGTTAGCTATCAGCTGGGGGAGAATGTATGCATACGCATTCCCTCCAGCAATCCTGATTCCAAAAATTCTTCAGAAAATCAGACAAGAGGAATGCCAAGTGCTTCTGATCGCCCCGGATTGGCCAAGCCGATCATGGTATACGGATCTGCTGGACCTTCTGGTCTGCAATCCGGTTCCTCTGCCTCTGATGGACGATATTATCTTCCAGGGCAAGGCCCTTCACAACAATCCGTCAATGTTCAGATTGACTGCGTGGATGTTGTCAAGGAATCTAGAATTAAGGAGGGCTTTTCTGAGCAAGCAGCCATGTTTATGGCCAAAGCCAGGAGGGGGTCAACCTCCAGAGCATATAATTATAAAATCAACAGATTTGCAGAATGGTGCTCAAAAAGATGTATTGATCCAATGGATTCATCTATTCAAGTAGTAGCTGATTTCCTCTGTCACCTCTATGATGCCTATAGCCTCAAGCCTAACTCTATTGCTGGTTATAAGTCAGCATTAATGTCTGTTATTCCTTGCTTGGCTAAGAGGGGAAGTGATGAAGTAAATACATTAAATGTATTAATTAAAGGCATGGGCAATCTAAGACCAAGGAATCCTCCTGTGATTCCGTCTTGGAGTTTATCGCTAGTGCTTCAAGTACTAGGTGATAAGCCTTTTGAACCACTTAGTTCCATTTCTATGAAACTATTAACACTGAAGACTGTGTTTTTAATTGCTGCGGCCTCGGCTAGGCGTAGGAGTGAAATTCATGCCTTATCAGCCGAGGATGACCGTTTTGTGGTTTCAGGGGAAGGCCTTAAGCTGCTACCTAGGATTAATTTCTTGGCTAAAAATCAGTCGTTGAAATATCCAGGTCAACCTATTATTTTGCCTGCTTTAACTAGATATGATCCTAATTCTAAAGCATGGTGTCCCGTCCGGGCGCTGCGCCGGTACAAACAACGTACGGCGGAGTGGCGCACCGACCAGTCAGCGTTATGGTTGTCATATATTGAACCCCATGGCAGGGCTTCTAAGGACACCATTTCCAGGTGGATTGTGGAATGCATTCAGTGTTGCCATAAATCCGCCACCGGGAAGCAGGTTGACGTGGCCAAGGCTCACAGTGTCCGCGGCGTAGTGACATCCACCGCCCTATTTAATGGGGTCCCGGTGGATGATATTATGTCGGTGGCTCAGTGGCACTGTGAGTCAAGTTTTACAGACCATTATCTCCGTGACACCTCTAATCCTCTCGCCTTGTCGATTTTGAAAAAATAACTCGGTTTATATTTTTTGAGGAGGGTTTTCCTCATTACTTATATATTTCACAATTAATTTATGGAAACACCCACTTTTTTGGGCCTGCATCAGTCTTTACCAATGGGAAGATGATGTCAGCAGCCATTCTCAACAAGGTCAGTCTTGTTCATGTGTTGTCCATTGTTGATTGTATTGTCACGTTACCCGTTATTAATATGGTGATGGTTTGTGTATTTGTGTGGTTCATTGTTGAGAGTTACGAAAATGGAGCTTTTTCGTCTCTGTCCTGTAGTACATGGCACTTGTACGTAGAGAGCGTATAGGACATTGAGGTCAGTCGACTCTTCCTCCCAGGAAGGAGGGGGGGGGGGAGCGCATATGACATTCGGTCATCTCTCATACATCGGTGGTGTTATCCGATGATTAGTCAAATCCTGACTGTTTTTTCAGACAGTTTCAGAAGTTTAAGTGCCTTAAACGCAGAAAAAGCGTATAGGGATGAGCTGGTCTTTTGACCTCGCCTCCCTCCCGCCAGATTCACTTTCGAATTCTGGCAATATCAAAAGTATTAGGGAGGTAAGTATACTCTTGAAGTGAAATAAACGAAATCTAGGATTTCTTTTTTCACGAGAGAGTTGATACTTACCTCCCTAGATACGGACCCGGCCTCTCCACCCCACAGAGGCTCGGTCTTCAGGCTCTTAATAGTTGCATGTGTGTCAGCCAATAATCTAGTCAGAGGAAGTGCTAGTCTGCGCATGCGCGGTGGTGGGGCTGGCATCCGCCGGACTACGCTCTGACTCCCTGCCCAGTAGGGGCACCTAACTGTTTTAAATCTGAGTGTTTATTGAGTGAAAGCCAATATTTAGCAATATCAAAAGTATTAGGGAGGTAAGTATCAACTCTCTCGTGAAAAAGGAAATCCTAGATTTCGTTTAAATTCTAGTAAATTCCATATGATTCACATTATGCTGTTGAACATTTTAAAACAAATTTGACTGTCTTAGACCAAGGTATTGATTCTTGGAGGTCATGGAATTTGTTAATTTTAGTCATGGAAAAGTCATGGAATTTCAAATACTAAAAGGTGTATAAACCCTGACTAAAAGGCTAAAACTTCTGTAAATGAAACCAATCATGCATTTCACATTTGTTTAGTGTTCTTGGGTCACAGTGGAGGCACAGCAGCTGTTTTATTACAAAACACTGATACGTATGTTAAAGCCATATTTAAAATGAGACCGATTTTGGAAAAATGCTCAGACTGCCCCTTTAACAAAATTAAGCTTCAAATAATGGAAATAATTCACAGAATTCATCCAAATGCATAAATTATTGAGATTTTAACATCTGCTTCTACAAAATCAAGATTAGGCATGTTAGAAGAAAGATTAAACCAAATGTAATTTTATAATAGGCAATCCTCAATACATGTACCACAGAATTAGATCACATTTCAATAGAATTTTTGGGAGTAGACTGATTGTGATTGAAGCAATGCTGAGAAAGCATTCAAGCAGCCAGCACTCCAAAAATTTGTATCTGGTTTCTAGATAATGTGACTTAAATGTATTTGTCCTGCAAGCATTTTAAATTAAAATTGTGTTAACTTTAGCAAATTATTTGATTGTATTTCAATTTATACGTGTACTCGGACTAAAATAATTTTTATCCCATTTGTAATAATTCATTGATGCATCATGTAAAAAACAAAAATGCATCTTTTAGTCATCATTTTTTTCCAGCTGACTTGAAAATACTCAATTTTTTGCGCCATCGGAGCGTTATGTTAATTTAGACCTGTACTGTATGTACATACATGTAGTATATTTATACCATCTCTACTACATACCGGTACATGTAGTGTATTTATACCATCTCTATTTCAGAGCAAGACTTTTGTGGTTCTGGTGCATGCTGGGAATAAAGTAGCTTACCTCAGAGCTCAGCTTTTGCATGTCTTGTTTGAAATTGGACATGAAGATCACCAATTTCGTCTTCGCTACAAAGGCCAATATTTGCGTGATGCTTTCTCGCTCCTGGATTATGACCTCCCTGAAAATGCACTTGTTCACATGATTCCTGTGTCAGCAAACACAGAGGTATATACCATACATGTATTATATTTACATGATACTGAGCGTGGGCTTCTGGTATGCGGATATGTAAGGCATTTAGTATGTGATATATATATATACATGTACATCTATATGTTATTGTGTGGTGTGTGTGTGTTTCGAATCGGGTTCTTTCTCCCAAAGGAGATCAATCCTGTGCTTCTATGTGCATGTACATTGTGTAGTACCAGATGATAATTTTATGAAAAATCCATTTCATGCATTCGAGTTATACAGCATTCTGAGGTTTTATTTACAAACTTTGCTTATTGTCTAACTGCTTATTGCAGAGCCATGGACCAATCTACATTGTATCAATTAGCCAAATGCTAGTGAAATTCAACTCTGGCTAATGAAAAGGAGAATTTTAATGTAGATGAACCATTGGCTAGTGATTAAAATTAGCTGTGGATATCCTGCCTAAAGGTATCCATGATTCTCCATTGAGAATCGCTGATAATACTTGTTGATTATTGTTGCTTTTCTGCACATGGCACACGCCATATGAAAAAAGCAACAATCGGTGATTCTCAATGGAGAATCGTGGAACATTAAAGATTGCAAAGCTTTCTAATTCATGACCAGTTAAGACCATGCATTTTAAAAGCCATGTAAATGTAATGACTTTATTCAAACTACTAGAAATCTGATTAGATTACTCCTTTAAGAAGTGAATTCCCAGGGTCTCGATTTATTAGTCCCCTACCGGTAAAACCGGGGGGACTATAGGTTTGCACTCCGTCTGTCTGTCTGTCCGTCTGTCCGTCTGTCACAGTTGGTTTTCCGCACTTTTATTAGGCAGTCCTTAAAGGTATTCAACTGAGAATTGGAATATTGCTTTGTTATGATAAGTTACAGACCAAGTTCATGTTTCAGGTGTATGCGTCAATTTTTTATGGAGTTATGCCCCCTTATGACTTAAGAAATGCAAAAAATATCAGCTTCCCGCACTTTTTTCGCATTCCTTCAAGATATTTAAGTGAAAATCAGTGCATCGCTTTAGTATAAGGAGTTACTGAGGAAGAGTTTCAGACATTTTCGTCAATTTTTCATTGAGTTATGCCCCCCTTTCGACTTATGAAATATGAAAAATATTAGTTTGCCGCATTTTTTTCCGCAGTCTTTCAAGATATTATACTGAGAATTGCTACATCGCTTTGCTATGAGAAGTTACAGACCATGTTCGAGTTTCAGGCGTATGCGTCAATTTTTGATGGAATTATGCCCCCCTTTTGACTTAAGAAATACGAAAAATATTAGCTTTCCACATTTCTTTTCGCACTCCTTCAAGATATTATATTGAGAATTGCTACATTGCTGTGGTATGAGAAGTTACAGACCATGTTCGGGTTTCAGGCGTATGCGTGAATTTTTTATGGAGTTATGCCCCCTTTCGACTTAAGAAATACGAAAAATATATGTTTTCCGCACTTTTTTTCGCAGTCATTCAAGATATTATATTGAGAATTGCTACATGGCTTTGTTATGAGAAGTTACAGACCAAGTTCGAGTTTCAGGCGTATGCATAAATCTTTGATGGCATTATGCCCCCCCCCCCCTTTCAACTTAGGAAGTGTGAAAAATATCAGCTTTCCACACTTTTTCGCACTCCCTCAAGATACATGTTTTTTGTGTACATTTGTATTTAAGGAAAAACTGGTACATTGCTTTAGTATAAGGGGTTACAGAGCAAGTTCGAGTTTCAGACATTTTCGTCAATTTTTCATGGAGTTATGCCCCCTTTCGTCTTATGAAATTCAAAATATACATGTATTAGTTTTCCGCACCTTTTGCACAGTCTTTCAAGATATTATTCTGAGAACTGCTACATTGCTTTGTTATGAGAAGTTACAGACCAAGTTGGAGTTTCAGGCATATGCGTAATTTTTTATGGAATTATGCCCCCTTTCATCCTATGAAATATGAAAAATATTAGTCTTCCGCCCTTTTTCTCGCAGTCTTTCAAGATATTCAACTAAGAATTGGTACATTACTTTATTATGAGAAATTACAGATCAAGTTCGAGTTTCAGTCATTTGCGTCATATTTTGATGGAGTTATGTCCCCTTTCGACTTATGAAATACAAACATATCAGCTTTCAAGACTTTTTCCTTCTCCTTCACCATATATAACTGAGACGTAGTTTATTGCTATGGTATGAGAATTTACAGATCAAGTTTGAGTTTCAGCTGCTTTTGACAATTTTTAATGAAATTTTTGACTGTCAATCCCTAAAGATTTATATCACCATGTAGGGGACATGTATTGCAAAGCAATACTTACAGAATGCTTGTTTTACAAAGCAAAAATTCGTGACTATGTTATTTAATATTTTGAAACTAATTTGACTGAAAGCTGTTGCAAAATATTCAACACGTTTCTTAGATATATCAACACCATATGTCTATGAATAAATTGAAATTATTATTCAACTGTGCATTCTACTAGCATGACTACCGGTAATGTCTTTTGAAACGGTAATTCTGCTTTTTGTCACAGGTTTTCAGCTTTAATTTACCGGTAGTTAACAAAGTAATTGTTTAGATGTTACCACATTCAAACTTGAATTGTCAGTATTACGCTTTCAAAACAGTCATACAAGTATGGTTCGAAACACGGATTCTTATACGGGTGGTATTGATTTTTTTTTTTACACTTTCAGGCAGCTTTTGATGTACAATCTGTCAGCAGCTTAGGCAGTGATTCCAGCTCAAGATATCTCCATGGTGTTCAAGATGTCGTCCACAAAGAAATCAGACATCTTAGCCGCAGGGAGCGAATGTGTCTGGATTTCAAGGTGTGTATGCCTGTGGATATGTGGTTTTGCATGCACTGGCTGGATTTACATGTCAGGGTTCGTAAAACTTGGAAAGCCCTTGAATTTTGGTATCTGCCTTGAAAAGCCTTGAATTTGAAATTTGTCTTGAAAATTACTGGAATTTCACCCATCCACCTTGAAAAGCCCTTGAAAATCAACATTTCCTCCCATGTGATTTTTACTGTCTGCAAAACGTTCACGTACTGATGTAAATAAAGATTTAAGAAAATTTTATTGGCAATTTGACTGGCAAAATCCATCTGGAACCAAGTAAGTTCCAAAATTCAAACTCATTTTAGAGGTTATAAAGGTAAGCTGTATGACATTTTGCATCAGTGTCATATCCTCACTTCGTCCAGGATCCTGGTTCTGAGCCCTTGAGAAATTAATTTTTTAGTCTTAAAAGTCCTTGTACATGTGTATTTATATGTATATACAATGTACATTTGTAGATGTATGTGTGCATTCTTGTGTGGATATGCATGAATATGTATTTGTGTACTTATTCATGTGTCCATGGTTACATGTGTTGTTAACCCTTTCATCCTCAAATTTGTTTTCAAGAAAATTTCAATTTTCTCATAAAAACATGTTCATTTGCAGGGCAAAAGAATGTTATATTTTTGAAAATTTATCAATTAATTCATTTCAGTGGTAAATTTTAAATCTTTTTGGTCTGCAAATGGAAATTGTCAAAATGCTACTCCTCCTTAGCTGCTTGACATATTTCAAACAAATTTGGCAGATGCATTCTATGGTGGTAGGCTCTAGAACTTCTTTTCAGAATTTTGATTGATCAATTTTTGAGTGAAAATTTGAGATTTTATGAAAGATCAACCGGAAATGGTCAAAATGCTACTCCTTAGCTGCTTGACATATTTAAACCAAATTTGGCTAGATGCATTCTATGGTGGTAGGGACTAGAAATTTTATTCATAATTTTGATTGAGAAATTTTAGGGTGAAAATCTTAGATTTTATGAAAATTTACCAGAAATTGTCAATTCATTGCTTCTCCTTAGTCGCTTGACATATTTCAACCAAATTTTGCCAGAATGACCCTATCATGGTAGACTCTAGAACACCTGTTCAAAATTTTGATTGGTAATTTTTTGGGGTTGCCAGCTTAGATTTTCTGGAAATGATCCATCATATCTATTTAAATGCAAATGGTTCAAATGCTAATGGTCCAGGTGAGCGTTACGGTCTCTTGGGACTCGGGTTAGCTGTACCCCACCCATCTCTAGCTAAAGCTGCACCCACACTTCACTCGTGTTGGGATCGATCGATCTCTGAACTCTCAGACTATCAATTTCCAGAAAACTATACAGGTAAGCTATTGAATATTTTGGAACTAATTTGACGGGGCGATGATGCGGCCTATGGCAGCAACAGCATCCAGTCAAATTAGTTTCAAAATATTCAACATCATGTTTATTAAATAGTAGACACATACAATTCGTACAACGATCGGACTATTAAGAGTTACAGATGGGCCATATAGAATCATTTACAACGTACGCTAATGATTATGACATCATCCTACACACTGCTTGGCTGATTGTGATGTCATATGATGTTAGATTTATAGATGGGTACTCTGGAAAGGTGAATTAGCCGATATGGATAATAATCTTTCCTATAACGATATTGACAGCTCCAAGTATTATGCTCTATGCATGTAGTTGCAATGTTGACGACTTTGTCAGAAATGTCGAAAATGTAACAGACACATTGACAGACTTACAGACTAATGGTGGAATCCAGTTTTAGCTATGCCCCACCCATCTCTAGCTCAGCTCCACCCACTGTTTTGCTCGTATTGGAATCGATCGATGCCTGAACTCCCTGCCTGACAATTGCCAGAAAACTATACAGTAAGCTGTTGAATATTTTGAAACTAATTTGACTGGGTGCTGTTGCTGCAACAGCATCCAGTCAAATTAGTTTCAAAAGATTTGACAGAATGTTTATGAAATAGTAAAGACGTACAATTCGTACAATGTGTCCGACTGTTTTAAAGTTTTTAAGAGAGACTACACTGTAAATACAGGCATTCATGCTGTAATTTGTTATGATGTCATCCTACATGTCACTTAGCTGATTATGACGTCAGATCATGAATGTCTCCAATGACATTAACGGTTAGAGAATATTTGAATGATAGTTTACAAATTTGTAGTAACTTTTCTGTATCACAGCCACAGCAAAAGATGTTTTTGGCCCGCTTGAGGGTTGAAAGTGTAAAACATCTTACCTAATATGGTAAACATATACATACACCACACGGTCAAAGTAGATTTAGCTTAGAAATTTTAAGTAGAGAGGAACTGATGCCCCAAGTTTTTTTATGATTGGTTAAAAATTGTATTCTGCCAGCTTTCACAGAATGGAAATATACATGTAGAACGACACATGTATAACTACATGTAGTAAAATAAATTGAATTTCATGTATCGTTTACGTATGGAATATTTCATCACCTCTATAGTAGCTTGGTGTAAGATGTTGATTATTCCTCTAAGCTGTAATATATTGGCCTAATGGACTGTTACACTTTTAACTATGCCATGCCCGTCTCTAAGCTCCACCCACACCACGTCCATGTTGGGATTGATCGATCTCTGAACTCCCTGACTATTATTTTCCAGAAAACTATTCATTGAAGTTGTTGAATATTTTGAAACTAATTTGACTGTGCCCAGTCAAATTAGTTTCAAAATATTCGACAGAATGTTTATTAAATATTAAAGACATACAATTTATACAATGTGTCGGACTATTAAGAGTTAAAGACAGGCCAAATAGAACCATTTATGACGTAATGATTATGATGTCAGAGTACACGTCACTTAGTCGGTTATGACGTTATACGATCGATGGATAAACTTGTAAAGGTCCATTTATATGGTGAGTCATTGTAAATATTTAAATTTCCATTCTTTCAGACTCTTCTCTACGTGCACTTCATTGCTACAATCTTTGCTGCGTTTACTGCCTTTTGGTATTCGTTGATCTGGATCGGTGTACTGATGATGTTTGGCGTGTTTATGTGCCCCACTTACACCAGACTTGGAGGATTTGTTGGGAAAAATATGATTTGGTGAGTGTGTGTTGTGAGTAAGATTTGTGGACGTAAATTTTTAATTTATACATGTATGATATTTTGCAGTGATGACGATGACGATGAATCTGTAGCTCGAGTAATGTATCTAACGTCATAATCCTTTATGCCACTAGTTATCTGGCATCACGATCAAAATGATGTCTCTATGGCATGAAACTTGACTAGGCTGTCATGAGAAGTGTACAAATTGTACATGTCTTTGGTGAATCTACAATTTTAGTAAACATTCTGTTGAATACTTTAACCAATTAATGGTCAAATTTTGTTAACAAAATCACAATATTTGCTTATTGAATGTCCATTTGATGGCCAAGAGAAGACCATTTCTGAAATTTTACCACGAAGACGAGCCAGTTATTCCAGTGATAAATTTTCGAAAATAATCTCTTGGCCTGCATATAGGCGTTTGCCATGATCACTGCAATGGCCGGTTGTGGCCAGCTTCACCGTTAAAGTGTTAAATCTAATGGAGGAATCTAGTTTATCAATCAATCGTATGAAGTCATAGTCAACTACATGACGTGTAGGATGACGTCATCATCAATTTTGTCATGACTCGATTTAGTCCATCTTAAATGCTTAATAGTCCGTCAGGTTGTACAAATTGTATGTCTACTATTTAATAAGCATGCTGTTGAATATTTTGAAACTTAGTTGACTGGGCGCCGTTGCTGTCATAGGCAGCAACAGCACCCAGTCAAATTAGTTGCAAAATATTCAATTGCTTACCTGTATAGTTTTCTGGAAATTGATAGTTGGAGAGTTCAGAGATCGATCGATTCCAACACGAGCATGGTGTGCATGGAGCTTATCTAGAGGCAGCAACAGCACATAGTCAAATTAGTTTTAAAAGTTTCAAAAATTCTATAGCTTACCTGTATAGTTTTCTGGAAATTGAGATTCAGAGAGTGCACGAACAAAGCATGGATGGAGCTTAGCCAGAGATAGGCGGAGCGTAGGTAAAACTGGACTGCTCAATTAAGTACTTTAAGTTCTCTTGTTCATTTCAGGCGTGTGTGGTTTAGTATCATATACGGCGTGTTTGGTGTTTGTAGTGTAATAGCTGCTATCACTTTTGCTGCTATAGAATGGTCAGGAATTGCGGTAAGACACCTGATCATTTTCCATTCTACATTTCTTAACTTATTTCGCCGTGTATGCCATCACTACATACTGTATGTATGCTTATTGTATTTTGTTCTATTAAAGGTGCATATTCACAGTAGAATGCCTGAAGATAAAATTGTTAAAATTGTATACTTTTAGAGGCTTAGATTGTGTGCCTGAATGTAATGAAACAAAATAAATCGTAACATATGATGATTTCAATATGTATAAATTAACATAATTTTTGTACGTTGTGTCTCTAATTAAATTTCACAACTTGAAAATTTTTTAATAATTTATATGTATTGAAATCATCATATGTTAAGATTTATTTCATTTCATTACATCTAGGCACACAATTTAAGTCTCTAAACGTATACAATTTTAACAATTTTATTTTCAGGCATTCTGCTGGGACTATTCACCTTCTACAAAGTTCTTTGTTAAGGCCATGGGTATTTTCACTCAACATTATCTGCAAAATTTGCTTCAATTTACATCTACTATAGCCATACAGATCCCAGTTAGTAATCAGTATTAACCACTTAACCCTTTAACCATTGAATTTGTTCAAGAAAATTTCAATTTCACTTCAAGAGTATACTTACCTCCCTAATACTTTTGATATTGCTAAATATTGGCTTTCACTCAATAAACACTCAGATTTAAAACAGTTAGGTGCCCCTACTGGGCAGGGAGTCAGAGCGTAGTCTGGCGGATGCCAGCCCCACCACCGCGCATGCGCAGACTAGCACTACCTCTTTGCTAGATTATTGGCAGAGAGATCACACATGTCTTTTTGTGCATAAGCTTTTTCTTACTCTTAAACTGTTTAAGTGGTGTTATTTTGGAGTGATAGTCACTGATTTGGATGGCAGGAAGGAACACTTCGCCAAAGGAGGACTTAGGACCTTTAAATCAGGTGACTTCTAGTAAAATTAGCGAGTTTTCTTCCCGGTGTATTGTGTTTCCGGGACTCGCGTTTACCGTGATAAGCGCCTTGGTTAGTTGGTTTATGTCAACTCGGTGCTACCTAAGGCTAATTTCTCTTTCTGTTTATGTCCACAGGTCTGTATGACGCTAGGTGGTGGCATCACAGCAGCAGAGAGTTAGTTTTCTCTCCACCATGGTTCCATTTCCTACTAACACTGTTAGGTTATCTAACCAAATGAAAAATTATGTCCAGTGAGTTGGAGGCCTAGTATAAAGGTCTTCTCACTTTGCCCTCTTGATCCAATTCCTTCCCCATGAGGTGGAGAGAGTTAAGAGGCGTGCAGATGGTGGAGTTCTCCGGTTCGTCACGTTGGATGGTTTGTCTATACAAAGTGTCAGGTATCTAGTTATTGATAATGTGGTGATGTTAATTATAGTAAGCAAAGGGAGATAATTAACATTTTTGCCAGAAAAGAGTTATCTATATGTATCTGATGGTTGTGTAGTCGACGTATCCATTCAGCATACAATTCGTCCTTGCACTTGGATGTTTTGTTGGGATCGATTTTTTCCTGTCACGGGATTAATGACGTCATAATCAGCCTGGCTATGTATTTATCAGCAATTCAAGTCGCTATGCTGGTTTCTGATGTATATTGATCTTTATGATCGTTTTCCTTCTCTTTGAGTTGGTTTGAGTGTCTAAGCTTAACTAGTTTGCTCATACTCCTTGTCCTTTGCCCTGTTTCAGGGACCGGGTTGCGCGTCCTGTGGACGTTATCTACATGATAAGTTCTGGCCTCATCTTTGCTATCAATGTAGCCCTTGTGGTCCCTTGGCTAATTGTGACATATGTAAGCACTGGGGGGGCGAGTTAATGTCCGAATTCTTGTGCTGCTTACAGGCGACGGACAAGGTGGTAGAGGAGGAGAAGAAGAAGAAGCGGAAACGAGAGGTTGTAAGTAGGAAGGGTAAGGGGAAGGTCTCGTCCGCGGTGGATATGGAGGCCTTCCGGACCGAGATGTTGGGAGAGATGAAGAGGACAATAAAGGATTTGGTTCCAGGGTTGCTTCGTGGCATGCTTCCTGGACCAAATCCTTTACTGTCCTCATCATCGGCTTCGGAGCAGGTAATCCCCGCCTCTGGATCGGTTTTCCTTAGACCGCTTCCGTTGTTCGACGATTCAGAGGTGGCCCCATTAGAGGGGGCGTTCCACGACCCTGGCAGCAGGCTTATTGCCGCGCCGAGAGGGGACCGTGGACGGTTGTCGCTGGAACCCGCGGGCTGCTTATCAGTCCAGGGGTATCCGCACGCCGCGGTGGCCAGTACCTCCTATGGCACCGTTCCTGGTCAGCCCGGGTTAGCTCTCTTTGCTGACCCGGGGTCTAATCTTTCTGACCAGGGTGATGAGGATTACCTGCTAGGGTCGCCGTCTGACGACGTGGACATGGATGAAGACGTTTGTGCACCCCTCGCGGGGAATACAGGCGGCTTCTTCCACGGTTTTACTCACCCTGGAGTAGAGTCCGCGGCTCAGGTGGTGGCCCAGGGCGCTGCTGATGGCCAGCGGTACCGCATACCTCGGCTTGCCGAGGGTGTTGCTGGTGCTGGCCGGGCCCGTGGTGGGGCGGTATATACCCCGCGCTCTGCCACGGTGCCTGCTCCTGGTCAAACCAGTGATATTGTCATGCCGGTGCTGTCAGGCCCGCATGTTTTCCCTGGCTTGCCAGGTGTATCAGCGTACCCGCCGTCAAGCTCTGCTGCTTGCGCTCAGGAGGAAGACGAAGGACCCCGTCTTGTAGAGCGCTCGCAGTTAGCCACGGAGGAGGATTGGTCTGACGCTTGCCAGTGGTTGGTGAGCGTTAGGCCTGATCTGCCCGTGGAGCAGTCGGCTAGCCAGCGTGACCACAGGCCGTGGTTAGCTGGGAAACCGACTGCTAACGCTATGCCTTCTCTGCCGCTGGCGGAGCATGTCGTTGACATGTTCAAGGCGGCGGAGTCGTCCATTAACTCGAGTGGACGTCTCGCGAAGGCCCCTCGCGAGGTGGCCAGGCGTTGTCGCATCGTGCCCCTGGACTACCAGCGGTACGGTGTGGTACCCAAGCCCAGCGTGGATGACCGCGCGGCTTTGGGTGAGGATGCGCGGCCAGGCTCCCGTTCTGACACGGGGGTCTTGTGCTCGAACGCGTTGCGTTCGGCGAATACCGCGTTGCGTGATGCGGAGGAGAGTGGGAGGGCTTCGATTGCCGCTCTGTCCCACGTCTCCCAGCTGTTACAGGGGGTAGTAACGGCATCCGCATCGCGCCAGCCAAGTCCGGTCACGGTCCAGCGAGCCATCCAGGATGGTATTAACCTGGCGCTGGACTGTATGACTCGGGCGGTGACCAGGAGTGTCCGGGCAAGACGCACGTTTGCCCTGGACAATCTGTGCCCGTCTCAGGACCTGTACAATAGGCTACTCCGTACGCCTATGACGGGTCCTGGTCTTTTTGGAGGTGAGGGATGTCGCCACCTCCAGGAGACGGTCACCCTGGTGAATAACCAGAGGGCGCTGCGCGAGCAGTTTGAGGTGCTGCGTCGTGCTAACGTTCGCGCCGCGGCCCCTGCGTATCGTCCCCTGCAGGCTCGAGGTGGTGCTGGCCAAGTCAGAGGCCAGCCACCGTCGCAGCGTCGGCCTCGGCCGCGTGCGATTCGGCCAGCAGCGAGGGGGGCGCAGGTTCCTCAGGCGCCGTCAGCCAGGCAGCCGCCCGCGCACCAAGGTGCGCGCGGGGCGGGGCGGGGCGCGCGAGGATCTGGGCGTGGTTATCGGTCCTGACAGGACGCTTACCGCGGTAAGAACCACTCCGGTGTGTATGGCGACGGAGACAGTGCCGCTCTTGCATGCCTCGTGTCCACCGCGGTCCCTAGGTGGACCGGTGGGAGGCCGGCTAGCCGACCACATGCAAGAGTGGGAACGGTTAACTCAGGACCGTTTAGTCTTGCGATGGCTTTCCGTCGGGTATCATCCAGAGTGGATGACAGGCCCGCCGTCGCGACTGTCTCTAGTGCCAGTCTGGACTCCCATTCCGAGAGATCCAGAGCAAAGGTTGTGTATCGAGGAGGAGATAAATTCCCTCGTACAAAAAGGAGCTATTCAGCCGGCACAAAGGTGTCCGGGCTTCTATTCAACCCTGTTCTTAGTAACAAAACGCACCGGAGGGTGGAGACCGATTCTCAACCTCAAGCCATTGAACAAGTTCATCGAGACGCCCAGTTTCAAGATGGAAACGGTGCGCTCGGTGTTGGCGGGGTTGGAGAGGGGGATGTGGACGGCGTCGATAGATTTGAAGGACGCTTATTTCCACATCCCCATCCACGGGAGTTTCTGTCGCTTCCTGAGATTTGCATTCCAGGGCAGACAGTGGGAATTCAGGGTGTTGCCCTTCGGAATTTCCACGGCTCCTCGGGTTTTCACCCGTGTGGTTCTTGCGATCACAGCATACCTCCGCAGGAGAAGCATAGCAGTCCACACGTACATAGACGACTGGCTGTTGAAAGCGCACACCCGGGAAAGTTTGTCGGCCAATCTGGAGATTGTTTTGAAAACTCTCACAGACTTAGGCTGGATGATCAATTTCCCAAAATCAGAGCTGACTCCATCCCAGAAGTTTGTTTACCTGGGGATGTTCTTCGATCTAGAGACAGGATATGTTTATCCTACTCAGGAGAGAGTTCAGAAACTCATCTCATTAATTCAGTCAGTGTGCGACAGTCGTCATGTCCTGGCACGGGTTTACTTGAGAATGCTGGGGTTGATGGTTTCATTGGAACCAGTCATTCCTCAGGCCGCCTTACGCAGGCGGCCGATCCAGTTATTTCTCATGACACAATGGACCCAGAGTACAGGTTCGCTGGACTCGAATGTGTCAGTGTTGGCGCCTCTGATTCACCACCTGCAATGGTGGTTGAATACAGAGAATCTCTTGCCGGGGGTTTTGCTAACCCCTCCCCACCCTCAGGTGACTGTGTATACAGATGCATCGATGGAGGGCTGGGGAGCTTGCCTGGAAGAGTCCACGATATCAGGGCTTTGGAATCTGGAACAGTCAAAGGAACATATAAATCTACTGGAGCTAAAAGCAGTAGTCCTGGGCCTGGAACATTTCTTACAGAAAGTTCAGGGCAAGATTGTTCTTATTCGTTCAGACAACTCAACAGTTGTGACTTACATAAACCGCCAGGGCGGAACGAAGTCGCCCAGTCTCTGTATGATGACATGGAAACTGCTTTGTTGGTGTCTGGATCACCAGATTACCTTGAAAGCAGTTCATATTCCGGGAAGGTTAAACCTGCTAGCAGACTCATTGAGCCGAAGGATGAGTGTTTTACCCACGGAATGGCAACTAAATCAATGTGTGGCGGATCGTCTGTTCGACCATTGGGGGAAACCCAACATCGATTTGTTCGCAACGAAGAAGAATGCGAAGATGACGACGTACGTCTCTCCGATTCCGGATCCAAGCGCTTTCGCAACAGATGCGTTAGCTATCAGCTGGGGGAGAATGTATGCATACGCATTCCCTCCAGCAATCCTGATTCCAAAAATTCTTCAGAAAATCAGACAAGAGGAATGCCAAGTGCTTCTGATCGCCCCGGATTGGCCAAGCCGATCATGGTATACGGATCTGCTGGACCTTCTGGTCTGCAATCCGGTTCCTCTGCCTCTGATGGACGATATTATCTTCCAGGGCAAGGCCCTTCACAACAATCCGTCAATGTTCAGATTGACTGCGTGGATGTTGTCAAGGAATCTAGAATTAAGGAGGGCTTTTCTGAGCAAGCAGCCATGTTTATGGCCAAAGCCAGGAGGGGGTCAACCTCCAGAGCATATAATTATAAAATCAACAGATTTGCAGAATGGTGCTCAAAAAGATGTATTGATCCAATGGATTCATCTATTCAAGTAGTAGCTGATTTCCTCTGTCACCTCTATGATGCCTATAGCCTCAAGCCTAACTCTATTGCTGGTTATAAGTCAGCATTAATGTCTGTTATTCCTTGCTTGGCTAAGAGGGGAAGTGATGAAGTAAATACATTAAATGTATTAATTAAAGGCATGGGCAATCTAAGACCAAGGAATCCACCTGTGATTCCGTCTTGGAGTTTATCGCTAGTGCTTCAAGTACTAGGTGATAAGCCTTTTGAACCACTTAGTTCCATTTCTATGAAACTATTAACACTGAAGACTGTGTTTTTAATTGCTGCGGCCTCGGCTAGGCGTAGGAGTGAAATTCATGCCTTATCAGCCGAGGATGACCGTTTTGTGGTTTCAGGGGAAGGCCTTAAGCTGCTACCTAGGATTAATTTCTTGGCTAAAAATCAGTCGTTGAAATATCCAGGTCAACCTATTATTTTGCCTGCTTTAACTAGATATGATCCTAATTCTAAAGCATGGTGTCCCGTCCGGGCGCTGCGCCGGTACAAACAACGTACGGCGGAGTGGCGCACCGACCAGTCAGCGTTATGGTTGTCATATATTGAACCCCATGGCAGGGCTTCTAAGGACACCATTTCCAGGTGGATTGTGGAATGCATTCAGTTTTGCCATAAATCCGCCACCGGGAAGCAGGTTGACGTGGCCAAGGCTCACAGTGTCCGCGGCGTAGTGACATCCACGGCCCTATTTAATGGGGTCCCTGTGGATGATATTATGTCGGTGGCTCAGTGGCACTGTGAGTCAAGTTTTACAGACCATTATCTCCGTGACACCTCTAATCCTCTCGCCTTGTCGATTTTGAAAAAATAACTCGGTTTATATTTTTTGAGGAGGTTTTTCCTCATTACTTATATATTTCACAATTAATTTATGGAAACACCCACTTTTTTGGGCCTGCATCAGTCTTTACCAATGGGAAGATGATGTCAGCAGCCATTTCAACAAGGTCAGTCTTGTTCATGTGTTGTCCGTTGTTGATTGTATTGTCACGATTACCCGTTATTAATATGGTGATGGTTTGTGTATTTGTGTGGTTCATTGTTGAGAGTTACGAAAATGGAGCTTTTTCGTCTCTGTCCTGTAGTACATGGCACTTGTACGTAGAGAGCGTATAGGACATTGAGGTCAGGCGACTCTTCCTCCCAGGAAGGAGGGGGGGGGAGCGCATATGACATTCGGTCATCTCTCATACATCGGTAGTGTTATCCGATGGTTAGTCAAATCCTGACTGTTTTTTCTTACAGTTTCAGAAGTTTAAGTGCCTTAAACGCAGAAAAGCGTATAGGGATGAGCTGGTCTTTTGACCTCGCCTCCCTCCCGCCAGATTCACTTTCGAATTCTGGCAATATCAAAAGTATTAGGGAGGTAAGTATACTCTTGAAGTGAAATAAACGAAATCTAGGATTTCTTTTTTCACGAGAGAGTTGATACTTACCTCCCTAGATACGGACCCGGCCTCTCCACCCCACAGAGGCTCGGTCTTCAGGCTCTTAATAGTTGCATGTGTGTCAGCCAATAATCTAGTCAGAGGAAGTGCTAGTCTGCGCATGCGCGGTGGTGGGGCTGGCATCCGCCAGACTACGCTCTGACTCCCTGCCCAGTAGGGGCACCTAACTGTTTTAAATCTGAGTGTTTATTGAGTGAAAGCCAATATTTAGCAATATCAAAAGTATTAGGGAGGTAAGTATCAACTCTCTCGTGAAAAAAGAAATCCTAGATTTCGTTTATTTTCTCATAGAAAATGTCCATTTGTAGACCAAGAGAAGACTATTTTTGAAAATTTACAACTGGAATAACTGGCTAGCTTATCGAGCCAGTCATTCTCCGTCGATCAATACATACCATTATATTACTCTTTGATAATACAAGCTAGCTAGCTAGTTGCTCTAGGAATCTAGATTTAGAAAGCTTTACCGGCTCCTGGAACCGGGTACCCCGTTCCGAACATGCAGGTACCCGTCTGCCAGTGAGGCTCATTCTTGTTTGCATAGCAACAAGAGCTACAGTACAGACCCTAGTTAGCTTTACTTAAACGCATCCTAAAGCTTGTTTAAAATGCGTCTAAATGGCGTCATTTTCTCGTCATTTTCTCGTAGTGATCTACTTAGACATAGCGTGTTTGGTAAAATCTCAAGTACGCTTGCACGATTATCCGATATTATCGAAAATCATGATTTTTTTTCCAGCCACGATTTTTTACGATATGATTTTGAAAAAATCCAAATATCATGGAAATTTTACTGTCACGCCATATTCTGCCCATTTGTCATGTGTTTGTAGCGTAGCCTTCTATTACGGCAAGCTGTTCAATTTATTTCCAAACCAACATCTGCGAGAGGGGTGGGCTTATAGTAGGAATAGGTGAAGAAGTTCATTCTTTAAAATTGTTTTAAAAGATGGACAATAATACGAAGATTGAACGCAATTTACCAGTACAATTTCTTGCTGCCGTACCGTATACCTCAAACCATGATCGCTTGAGTGAAATTAATACCCGGGACGGTATAAATATTGTATATTTTTTAATAAGCATGGTGTATAAAATCTAAATTAATCCTAAATTTGACTATAAATGGCGTCACGAAAATATATAAATCATGTGATACTGCTTGCTCTCCTGTTTTTGGAGGCGAGAGGTAGTGCGTTCACAAATGTGATAGCTAAATGAGACGGTATACACGCTTTAGCCTGCATGGTGAACTATCCGAAATGTTTCTGAAGGCTAACCATTATTAGTAAACGGGTACTCGGTAAATGCGGATCAGATCTAAACATTAGATATCTATGGATCTAAAGCGCATTCCTAATATCACGTGATTTGTACATTTTCACAAAGACGACATGAAATGTCAAATTTTTGGTATAATAAACGATGATTATAACAGAGTATGCAATATTTAGGTTGTCCAATGTAATAATTTCACTCCTGCAAGGATGGACAGGGTATACATCAAGCCAAGGTGTAAGGCGTCAAAAATTTAGACCAGGAAATTGTGTCCTATTTCCGTGTTATTAACGATCGTTCTTTAAGCATCTTGGCGACTAGATTTAGTTTTTGTTTAAATTTACCAATTAGAAGTCATATTTTGTTAAAACTGATATGAAAACTCATAGTGGAACCGATGTGTCTACATAAGCCAAACCGTGCAGTCCAACTCAACCCAAGACCAGTTCACCCCATGAATTCATATACCAAAGCTAACTAGGTTTGATTGTGATGCCAGTGTCTGGTGTCCAGTCCGTGCTTTGACTATGTACAAAAAACAGACGGACTCTTTACGGTCAAAGGATAGACATCTGTGGGTCTGTCATAAGAAGCCATATGGCGCCGCATCCATGGATTCTATCTCTCGTTGGGTAGTCGAATGCATTCAGACTACCCACGAGATTGCGACTGGGCACCAAGTACAATGCGCAAGAGCTCACGATGTTAGAGGAATAGCCGCCTCGCCCACCCTTTACAATGGTGTTCCGTTAGAGGACATCATGGCTGTTGCACAATGGCACTGTGTCCTCTTTCATAAATTACTATATGAGGGCCATGTCAGACTCTGTCAATCCACTCACTTTAGCTGTTTTGAAATGATAGTCTAACGGCCACACTGTTCTTCTCCCTTTTGATACTTGAAAAAAAAAAGTTATGGAACAGACATGGTCAAGCGAGAGGAATACAACCATGAGTATCACATACATGTATGTTAAAAAAAGTGCTTGGTTGATGGCTCCACATCTGAAATCCAATATTCATAAGGTATTTCAAGTTTGACTGTTTTTTGTATTATGTTTATATATCATGATCATTCATCTTATATATTCATGCTCATTCCCAGGCTAATATGTGCAAAGAGCAGTTACCCCTCTTCGCATATTTGTGTTTTCTGGCGAGATGCATGTTCGTGAGTTCCCTCCCTTTTCTTAGGAGAAAAAGGGGGGGGGGGGGGGGAGTGGTGATGCAAATGTGGTCGGTCCCTAAACTTGACGGTCCTTTTAGGTCTCCGTATGTCAAGTTTAAGTCTAAGATCTTTCTCCAGGGGCAAAGGAAGCTTTTCACTTCAAGAGTATACTTACCTCCCTAATTCTCTTTGATATTGCTAAATATCGGCTTTCACTCAATAAAACACTCAGATTAAAAAAGTAAGGTGGCCCTACTGGGCAGGTAGTCAGAAGTCAGTCAGGCGGATGCCAGCCCCGCCACCACGCATGCGCCGACTAGTACAGTACTTCCTCTTTGCTAATTTATTGGCTGAGGGTTCTTCCCATGCAATTTTTTGCTCTAAAGTTTCTGAACTTGTTTCTGAAAAGTTGTATTGAAATCTACCTTGTGAATGATCTTCAGAAAGGCGCTTTGTCTCCAGAGGAAGGCCCAGGACCTATTCATCAGGTGACTTCAATAATATTTTAGCGAGTTTGTCCCATTGTAATGTGTTTCCGGGACTCGCGTTTATTGTGATAAGCGCTTAAAATAACATTGTTAGGTTATCTAACCAAAATCTATGCCCAGTGAATTGGAGGCCTCGGAAGAAGGTCTTCTCACTTTTCACTTCAAGAGTATACTTACCTCCCTAATACTTTTGATATTGCTAAATATTGGCTTTCACTCAATAAACACTCAGATTAAAACAGTTAGGTGCCCCTACTGGGCAGGGAGTCAGAGCGTAGTCTGGCGGATGCCAGCCCCACCACCGCGCATGCGCAGACTAGCACTTCCTCTTTGCTAGATTATTGGCAGAGAGATCACACATGTCTTTTTGTGCAAAAGCTTTTTCTTACTCTTAAACTGTTTAAGTGGTGTTATTTTGGAGTGATAGTCACTGATTTGGATGGCAGGAAGGAACACTTCGCCAAAGGAGGACTTAGGACCTTTAAATCAGGTGACTTCTAGTAAAATTAGCGAGTTTTCTTCCCGGTGTATTGTGTTTCCGGGACTCGCGTTTACCGTGATAAGCGCCTTGGTTAGTTGGTTTATGTCAACTCGGTGCTACCTAAGGCTAATTTCTCTTTCTGTTTATGTCCACAGGTCTGTATGACGCTAGGTGGTGGCATCACAGCAGCAGAGAGTTAGTTTTCTCTCCACCATGGTTCCATTTCCTACTAACACTGTTAGGTTATTTAACCAAATGAAAAATTATGTCCAGTGAGTTGGAGGCCTAGTATAAAGGTCTTCTCACTTTGCCCTCTTGATCCAATTCCTTCCCCATGAGGTGGAGAGAGTTAAGAGGCGTGCAGATGGTGGAGTTCTCCGGTTCGTCACGTTGGATGGTTTGTCTATACAAAGTGTCAGGTATCTAGTTATTGATAATGTGGTGATGTTAATTATAGTAAGCAAAGGGAGATAATTAACATTTTTGCCAGAAAAGAGTTATCTATATGTATCTGATGGTTGTGTAGTCGACGTATCCATTCAGCATACAATTCGTCCTTGCACTTGGATGTTTTGTTGGGATCGAATTTTTCCTGTCACGGGATTAATGACGTCATAATCAGCCTGGCTATGTATTTATCAGCAATTCAAGTCGCTATGCTGGTTTCTGATGTATATTGATCTTTATGATCGTTTTCCTTCTCTTTGAGTTGGTTTGAGTGTCTAAGCTTAACTAGTTTGCTCATACTCCTTGTCCTTTGCCCTGTTTCAGGGACCGGGTTGCGCGTCCTGTGGACGTTTTCTACATGATAAGTTCTGGCCTCATCTGTGCTATCAATGTAGCCCTTGTGGTCCCTTGGTTAATTGTGACATATGTAAGCACTGGGGGGGCGAGTTAATGTCCGAATTCTTGTGCTGCTTACAGGCGACGGACAAGGTGGTAGAGGAGGAGAAGAAGAAGAAGCGGAAACGAGAGGTTGTAAGTAGGAAGGGTAAGGGGAAGGTCTCGTCCGCGGTGGATATGGAGGCCTTCCGGACCGAGATGTTGGGAGAGATGAAGAGGACAATAAAGGATTTGGTTCCAGGGTTGCTTCGTGGCATGCTCCCTGGACCAAATCCTTTACTGTCCTCATCATCGGCTTCGGAGCAGGTAATCCCCGCCTCTGGATCGGTTTTCCTTAGACCGCTTCCGTTGTTCGACGATTCAGAGGTGGCCCCATTAGAGGGGGCGTTCCACGACCCTGGCAGCAGGCTTATTGCCGCGCCGAGAGGGGACCGTGGACGGTTGTCGCTGGAACCCGCGGGCTGCTTATCAGTCCAGGGGTATCCGCACGCCGCGGTGGCCAGTACCTCCTATGGCACCGTTCCTGGTCAGCCCGGGTTAGCTCTCTTTGCTGACCCGGGGTCTAATCTTTCTGACCAGGGTGATGAGGATTACCTGCTAGGGTCGCCGTCTGACGACGTGGACATGGATGAAGACGTTTGTGCACCCCTCGCGGGGAATACAGGCGGCTTCTTCCACGGTTTTACTCACCCTGGAGTAGAGTCCGCGGCTCAGGTGGTGGCCCAGGGCGCTGCTGATGGCCAGCGGTACCGCATACCTCGGCTTGCCGAGGGTGTTGCTGGTGCTGGCCGGGCCCGTGGTGGGGCGGTATATACCCCGCGCTCTGCCACGGTGCCTGCTCCTGGTCAAACCAGTGATATTGTCATGCCGGTGCTATCAGGCCCGCATGCTCTCCCTGGCTTGCCAGATGTATCAGCGTACCCGCCGTCAAGCTCTGCTGCTTGCGCTCAGGAGGAAGACGAAGGACCCCGTCTTGTAGAGCGCTCGCAGTTAGCCACAGAGGAGGATTGGTCTGACGCTTGCCAGTGGTTGGTGAGCGTTAGGCCTGATCTGCCCGTGGAGCAGTCGCCTAGCCAGCGTGACCACATGCCGTGGTTAGCTGGGAAACTGACTGCTAACGCTATGCCTTCTCTGCCGCTGGCGGAGCATGTCGTTGACATGTTCAAGGCGGCGGAGTCGTCCATTAACTCGAGTGGACGTCTCGCGAAGGCCCCTCGCGAGGTGGCCAGGCGTTGTCGCATCGTGCCCCTGGATTACCAGCGGTACGGTGTGGTACCCAAGCCCAGCGTGGATGACCGCGCGGCTTTGGGTGAGGATGCGCGGCCAGGCTCCCGTTCTGACACGGGGGTCTTATGCTCGAACGCCTTGCGTTCGGCGAATACCGCGTTGCGTGATGCGGAGGAGAGTGGGAGGGCTTCGATTGCCGCTCTGTCCCACGTCTCCCAGCTGTTACAGGGGGTAGTAACGGCATCCGCATCGCGCCAGCCAAGCCCGGTCATGGTCCAGCGAGCCATCCAGGATGGTATTAACCTGGCGCTGGACTGTATGACTCGGGCGGTGACCAGGAGTGTCCGGGCAAGACGCACGTTTGCCCTGGACAATCTGTGCCCGTCTCAGGACCTGTACAATAGGCTACTCCGTACGCCTATGACGGGTCCTGGTCTTTTTGGAGGTGAGGGATGTCGGCACCTCCAGGAGACGGTCACCCTGGTGAATAACCAGAGGGCGCTGCGCGAGCAGTTTGAGGTGCTGCGTCGTGCTAACGTTCGCGCCGCGGCCCCTGCGTATCGTCCCCTGCAGGCTCGAGGTGATGCTGGCCAAGTCAGAGGCCAGCCACCGTCGCAGCGTCGGCCTCGGCCGCGTGCGATTCGGCCAGCAGCGAGGGGGGCGCAGGTTCCTCAGGCGCCGTCAGCCAGGCAGCCGCCCGCGCACCAAGGTGCGCGCGGGGCGGGGCGGGGCGCGCAAGGATCTGGGCGTGGTTATCGGTCCTGACAGGACGCTTACCGCGGTAAGAACCACTCCGGTGTGTATGGCGACGGAGACAGTGCCGCTCTTGCATGCCTCGTGTCCACCGCGGTCCCTAGGTGGACTGGTGGGAGGCCGGCTAGCCGACCACATGCAAGAGTGGGAACGGTTAACTCAGGACCGTTTAGTCTTGCGATGGCTTTCCGTCGGGTATCATCCAGAGTGGATGACAGGCCCGCCGTCGCGACTGTCTCTAGTGCCAGTCTGGACTCCCATTCCGAGAGATCCAGAGCAAAGGTTGTGTATCGAGGAGGAGATAAATTCCCCTCGTACAAAAAGGAGCTATTCAGCCGGCACAAAGGTGTCCGGGCTTCTATTCAACCCTGTTCTTAGTAACAAAACGCACCGGAGGGTGGAGACCGATTCTCAACCTCAAGCCATTGAACAAGTTCATCGAGACGCCCAGTTTCAAGATGGAAACGGTGCGCTCGGTGTTGGCGGGGTTGGAGAGGGGGATGTGGACGGCGTCGATAGATTTGAAGGACGCTTATTTCCACATCCCCATCCACGGGAGTTTCTGTCGCTTCCTGAGATTTGCATTCCAGGGCAGACAGTGGGAATTCAGGGTGTTGCCCTTCGGAATTTCCACGGCTCCTCGGGTTTTCACCCGTGTGGTTCTTGCGATCACAGCATACCTCCGCAGGAGAAGCATAGCAGTCCACACGTACATAGACGACTGGCTGTTGAAAGCGCACACCCGGGAAAGTTTGTCGGCCAATCTGGAGATTGTTTTGAAAACTCTCACAGACTTAGGCTGGATGATCAATTTCCCAAAATCAGAGCTGACTCCATCCCAGAAGTTTGTTTACCTGGGGATGTTCTTCGATCTAGAGACAGGATATGTTTATCCTACTCAGGAGAGAGGTCAGAAACTCATCTCATTAATTCAGTCAGTGTGCGACAGTCGTCATGTCCTGGCACGGGTTTATTTGAGAATGCTGGGGTTGATGGTTTCATTGGAACCAGTCATGCCTCAGGCCGCCTTACGCAGGCGGCCGATCCAGTTATTTCTCATGACACAATGGACCCAGAGTACAGGTTCGCTGGACTCGAATGTGTCAGTGTTGGCGCCTCTCATTCACCACCTGCAATGGTGGTTGAATACAGAGAATCTCTTGCCGGGGGTTTTGCTAAGCCCTCCCCACCCTCAGGTGACTGTGTATACAGATGCATCGATGGAGGGCTGGGGAGCTTGCCTGGAAGAGTCCACGATATCAGGGCTTTGGAATCTGGAACAGTCAAAGGAACATATAAATCTACTGGAGCTAAAAGCAGTAGTCCTGGGCCTGGAACATTTCTTACAGAAAGTTCAGGGCAAGATTGTTCTTATTCGTTCAGACAACTCAACAGTTGTGACTTACATAAACCGCCAGGGCGGAACGAAGTCGCCCAGTCTCTGTATGATGACATGGAAACTGCTTTGTTGGTGTCTGGATCACCAGATTACCTTGAAAGCAGTTCATATTCCGGGAAGGTTAAACCTGCTAGCAGACTCATTGAGCCGAAGGATGAGTGTTTTACCCACGGAATGGCAACTAAATCAATGTGTGGCGGATCGTCTGTTCGACCATTGGGGGAAACCCAACATCGATTTGTTCGCAACGAAGAAGAATGCGAAGATGACGACGTACGTCTCTCCGATTCCGGATCCAAGCGCTTTCGCAACAGATGCGTTAGCTATCAGCTGGGGGAGAATGTATGCATACGCATTCCCTCCAGCAATCCTGATTCCAAAAATTCTTCAGAAAATCAGACAAGAGGAATGCCAAGTGCTTCTGATCGCCCCGGATTGGCCAAGCCGATCATGGTATACGGATCTGCTGGACCTTCTGGTCTGCAATCCGGTTCCTCTGCCTCTGATGGACGATATTATCTTCCAGGGCAAGGCCCTTCACAACAATCCGTCAATGTTCAGATTGACTGCGTGGATGTTGTCAAGGAATCTAGAATTAAGGAGGGCTTTTCTGAGCAAGCAGCCATGTTTATGGCCAAAGCCAGGAGGGGGTCAACCTCCAGAGCATATAATTATAAAATCAACAGATTTGCAGAATGGTGCTCAAAAAGATGTATTGATCCAATGGATTCATCTATTCAAGTAGTAGCTGATTTCCTCTGTCACCTCTATGATGCCTATAGCCTCAAGCCTAACTCTATTGCTGGTTATAAGTCAGCATTAATGTCTGTTATTCCTTGCTTGGCTAAGAGGGGAAGTGATGAAGTAAATACATTAAATGTATTAATTAAAGGCATGGGCAATCTAAGACCAAGGAATCCACCTGTGATTCCGTCTTGGAGTTTATCGCTAGTGCTTCAAGTACTAGGTGATAAGCCTTTTGAACCACTTAGTTCCATTTCTATGAAACTATTAACACTGAAGACTGTGTTTTTAATTGCTGCGGCCTCGGCTAGGCGTAGGAGTGAAATTCATGCCTTATCAGCCGAGGATGACCGTTTTGTGGTTTCAGGGGAAGGCCTTAAGCTGCTACCTAGGATTAATTTCTTGGCTAAAAATCAGTCGTTGAAATATCCAGGTCAACCTATTATTTTGCCTGCTTTAACTAGATATGATCCTAATTCTAAAGCATGGTGTCCCGTCCGGGCGCTGCGCCGGTACAAACAACGTACGGCGGAGTGGCGCACCGACCAGTCAGCGTTATGGTTGTCATATATTGAACCCCATGGCAGGGCTTCTAAGGACACCATTTCCAGGTGGATTGTGGAATGCATTCAGTTTTGCCATAAATCCGCCACCGGGAAGCAGGTTGACGTGGCCAAGGCTCACAGTGTCCGCGGCGTAGTGACATCCACGGCCCTATTTAATGGGGTCCCTGTGGATGATATTATGTCGGTGGCTCAGTGGCACTGTGAGTCAAGTTTTACAGACCATTATCTCCGTGACACCTCTAATCCTCTCGCCTTGTCGATTTTGAAAAAATAACTCGGTTTATATTTTTTGAGGAGGTTTTTCCTCATTACTTATATATTTCACAATTAATTTATGGAAACACCCACTTTTTTGGGCCTGCATCAGTCTTTACCAATGGGAAGATGATGTCAGCAGCCATTTCAACAAGGTCAGTCTTGTTCATGTGTTGTCCGTTGTTGATTGTATTGTCACGATTACCCGTTATTAATATGGTGATGGTTTGTGTATTTGTGTGGTTCATTGTTGAGATTTACGAAAATGGAGCTTTTTCGTCTCTGTCCTGTAGTACATGGCACTTGTACGTAGAGAGCGTATAGGACATTGAGGTCAGGCGACTCTTCCTCCCAGGAAGGAGGGGGGGGGAGCGCATATGACATTCGGTCATCTCTCATACATCGGTAGTGTTATCCGATGGTTAGTCAAATCCTGACTGTTTTTTCTTACAGTTTCAGAAGTTTAAGTGCCTTAAACGCAGAAAAGCGTATAGGGATGAGCTGGTCTTTTGACCTCGCCTCCCTCCCGCCAGATTCACTTTCGAATTCTGGCAATATCAAAAGTATTAGGGAGGTAAGTATACTCTTGAAGTGAAATAAACGAAATCTAGGATTTCTTTTTTCACGAGAGAGTTGATACTTACCTCCCTAGATACGGACCCGGCCTCTCCACCCCACAGAGGCTCGGTCTTCAGGCTCTTAATAGTTGCATGTGTGTCAGCCAATAATCTAGTCAGAGGAAGTGCTAGTCTGCGCATGCGCGGTGGTGGGGCTGGCATCCGCCAGACTACGCTCTGACTCCCTGCCCAGTAGGGGCACCTAACTGTTTTAATCTGAGTGTTTATTGAGTGAAAGCCAATATTTAGCAATATCAAAAGTATTAGGGAGGTAAGTATCAACTCTCTCGTGAAAAAAGAAATCCTAGATTTCGTTTATTGCCCTCTTAGTCCACTTCCTTCCCTTTAAAGGTGGAGAGAGTTAAGAGGTCATAGTGTTGGTGGAGTTTCCAGTGCATCAGAGAGGATGGTTTGTCTATGCTAAAGACTCAGGCATTCTAGTTATGATATGAGGCACTTCAATTATATTTGAAAATATTTATGAAATCTGCTGCCATTTTATCATTGTTTATCTGATGTTTGTATAGCCTCTATGTTCTATCCTTTCTAGTTAGGATGTTCTGGATATGAATACAATTCGTCCTTACACCGGGATGTTTGTTTCTGATCGATTTGACTTCTTATTTTTGAAGTTATGACATCATAATCAGCCTTGCACTTTATTAACATTTAAAGTTTTGCCCAACGATGGTTTAATATCTTTGTAGGTGGTCTTTATGACCACCTTTTCTCTCCTTTTTATTTTGGTTTTGAGTTACTGATTCTTTAACTAAAATACTCATTGTCTTCGTCCTCTGGCCTGTTTCAGAGACCTGGTTGTCCTTCGTGTGGTCGTTTTTTGAAAGACCGTTTCGCCCCTCTTCTCTGTTTCCAGTGCAGTCCCTGTGGACCACTGCTTAAATGAGATATATGTAAACAGTGGGGGGGGGGGCGAGCTAATAACGGATTCTTTATCATTACAGGCTAAGGAGAAGGTGGCTGAGGAGGAAAGAAGAGCGAAGAGAGAGGTATCTAGTAAGAAGGGTAAGAGGAAGGCCTCTTCTGTGGATATGGAGGCCTTCCGAGTTGAGATGTTGGGGGAGATAAAGAGGACAATCAAGGATTTGGTTCCAGAGTTGCTCCGTGGCATGCTTCCTGGACCAAATCTTTTGTTGTTCTCTTCATCTGCTTCGGAGCAGGTAATCCCCGCCTCTGAATCTGGTTTCTCTAGGACCCTACCAGTTTTCGAAGATCCAGAGGTGGCCCCATTAGAGGGGGTGGTCCATGACATTGGCAGCAGGCTTGCCACACCTGTGATCCATGGACGGTTGTCGCTGGAGCCTGGTGCCTGCTTATCAGGCCAGGATTTTCCGCACACTGCAGGTACCAGTGCCTCCTATGGTACCTTTCCTGGCCAGTCCGGGTTAGCATTTTTCGCTGACCCAGAGTCTAATCTTTCTGGCCAGGATGAAGAGGATTATCTGCTATGTTCTCCTTCTGATGCCGTGACCATGGACATTGACGTCTGTGCACCCCTCGCGGGGAATACAGACGACATTATCCATGGTTCTACTCACGCAGGAGTAGGGTTCACAGCGCAGAAGGTGGCCCGGGTTGGATCTGACGGCCAGGTCTACCGCATACCTCAGCTTGCCGAGAGTGTAGCAGGTGCTGACCAGGGCCATGGTATGGCGATAAGTGCCCCACGCAATACCACAGCGCCTACTCCTGGTCAAGCCAGTCAGTTTAGCATGCCTACTCTTTCGGGTCTGCATGCTTTCTCTGGCTTGCCAGGAGTGTCAGGTTATCCAGCCTCCAGCACGCCTGCGAACGCTCAGGTCTTGTAGCGCTCTCGCAGGTAGCCACAGAGGAGAACTGGTCGGATGCTTGTCAGTGGCTTATAAGCGTCAGGCCAGACCTGCCTGTGGAACAGTCGGCCAGCCAACGGGATCACCACCCGTGGTTGGCAGGTAGATCCGCTGTTAGCGCAATGCCATCTCTGCCGCTGGCGGAACATATTGTAGATATGTGCACAGCGGCAGAGACGTCCATCAAGGCACATGGATGCCTCGCGAAGGCCCCTTGTGAGGTGGCGCGGCGTTGCCGCATCATATCTGATGAGTATCAGAAGTACGGTGTGGTGCCTAAGCCGAGCGTGGATGACCGCGCGGCGTTAGGTGAGGACACGCGGCCAGGCTCCCGATCTGACACGGGAGCGCTGCGCTCGAATGTTTTGCGTTCAGCTAATACTGCATTGTGCGATGCGGAGGAGAGTAGGAGAGCGTCTATTGCGACGCTTTCTCATATCTCCCAGCTGTTACAGGGGGTAGTAACGGCATCTGTGTCGCACCAGCCTAGCCCGGTAACGGTCCAGAGAGCCATCCAGGATGGAATTAACCTGGCTCTGGATTGTTTAACCCGGGCTGTGACCAGGAGTGTCAGGGTGTGGCGCACGTTTGCTCTAGACAATCTGTGCCCGTCTCAGGCCCTGTATAATAGGCTGCTGCATACGCCTATGGCAGCACCCCCTGCATATCATCCCCTGCAGGTTCGAGGTGGTGGTGGCCAGGTCAGAGGCCAGCCACCAACGCAGCGTCGGCCTAGGCCACATGCGATTTGGCCAGCAGCGAGGGGGGCGCAGCCTCCTCCGGCGCAGCCAGCCAGGCAGCCGCCCTTGCACAGAGGTGCGCATGGCACTGGTCGTGGCGTGCGAGGATCTGGTCATGGTAATCGTGCCTGATGGGTCGGTTATCACGGTGAGAGCCACTCCAGTGCTTCTGGCCAAGGAGACAGTGCCACTCTTGCAATCCTTACATCCACCTCTCTCCCTAGGTGGTCCAGTGGGTGGGGGGGGGGGTGATTGGCCCACCACAAGCAAGAGTGGGAACGGTTGACTCAGGACCGTTTAGTCTTGCGATGGCTTTCAGTCGGGTGTCATCCCGATTGGATAACAGGCCCTCCATCGCGACTGTCTCTGGTGCCAATCTGGACTCAAATTCCAAGAGATCCAGATCAGTGGTTGTGTATAGAGGAAGAGCTAAATTCCCTCATACAAAAAGGAGCAATTCAACCGGCGCAAAAATGTCTGGGGGTTCTATTCAACCGCGTTCTTAGTATCAAAAAGCACTGGAGGGTGGAGACCAATTCTCAACCTCAAGCCATTGAACAAGTTCATAGACACACCCAATTTCAAGATGGAGACAGTGAAATCAGTGTTGGCAGGGTTGGAGAAGGGAATGTGGACAGCTTCAATAGATTTGAAGGATGCTTATTTCCACATTCCTATAGCGAGGAGTTTCTGACTGGGAATTCAGGGTATTACCCTTCGTAATTTCTACGGCTCCTCGGGTCTTCACCAGGGTGGTTCTTGCGATAACAGCATACCTCCGCAGGAGAAGCATAGCAGTCCACACGTACATAGACGACTGGCTGTTAAAAGTTCACAACCAGGAAAGTTTATCAGCAAATCTGGAGATAGTTTTGAAAACTCTCACAGACAGGCTGGATAATCAATTTTCAAAAGTCAGAGCTGACTCCATCCCAGAAGTTTGTCTACCTGGGAATGTTCTTCAATTTGGAGATAGGATATGTTTATCCTACTTAGGAGAGGGTTCAGATACTCATCTCAGTAATACAGTCAGTGTGCAGCAGTCGTCATGTCCTGGCACGGGTTTACCTGAGAATGCTGGTGTTGATAGTTTCTCTGGAACCAGTCATTCCTCAGGCGGCCTTACAAAGGCGGCCGATCCAGTTATTTCTCATGACGCAATGGACTCAGAGTACAGGTGCTCTGGACTCAAATGTGTCAGTGCTGGAGCCTCTAATTCACCACCTTCAATGGTGGTTGAAGACAGAGAATCTCCTGGCGGGGGTGATGCTAACCCCTCCTCACCCTCAGTTAACGATGTATACAGATGCATTGATGGAGGGTTGGGGAGCTTGCCTGGAAGAATCCACGATATCAGGGCTTTGGAAACTGGAACAGTCAATAGAACATATAAATCTACTGGAATTACAAGCAGTAGTCCTGGGCCTGGAACATTTCTTACAGAAAGTTCAGGGCAAGAGTGTTCTAATTCGATCAGACAACTCAACAGTAGTGACTTACATAAACCGCCAGGGCGGAACGAAGTCGCCCAGTCTCTGTATGATGACATGGAAACTGCTTTGCTGGTGCCTTAATCACACGATTACCTTGAAAGCAGTTCATATTCCGGGAAGGTTAAAGGATGAGTGTTTTACCTACGGAATGGCAACCGAATCAATGTGTGGCAGATTGTCTGTTCAACCACTGGGGGAAACTCAACATAGATTTATTCGCAACGAAGAAGAATGCGAAGATGACGACGTACATCTCTCCGAATCCAGATCTGAGCGCTATCACAACAGATGCGCTAGCTATCAGCTGGGTGGGAATGTATGCATACACATTCCCTCCAGCAATCCTGATTCCAAAAATTCTTCAGAAAGTCAGACATGAGTAGTGCCAAGTGCTTCTGATCACCCCAAATTGGCCAAGCCGATCATGGTATACGGATCTGCTGGACCTTCTGGTCTGCAATCCGGTTCCTCTGCCTCTGATGGACAATATTATCTTCCAGGGCAAGGCCCTTCACAGCAATCCGGCAATGTTCAGATTGACTGCATGGATGTTGTCAAGGAATCTAGAATTAAGGAGGGCTTTTCTGAGCAAGTAGCCATCCATGTTTATGGCAAAAGCCAGAAGGGGGTAAACCTCCAGAGTATATAATTATAAAATCAACAGATTTGCATAATGGTGCTCAAAAAGATGTATTAATCCAATGGATTCATCTATTCAGGTGGTAGCTGATTTCCTCTGTCACCTGTATGATGCCTATAGCCTCAAGCCTAACTCTATTGCTGGTTATAAATCAGCTTTAATGTCAGTTTTCCCTTGCTTGGCTAATAGGGGAAGTGATGAAGTAAGTACATTAAATACTTTAATTAAAGGTATGGGCAATCTAAGACCAAGGAATCCCCCATGGTTCCGTCTTGGAGTTTATCTCTAGTGCTTCAGGTACTAGGTGATAAGCCTTTTGAACCACTTAGTTCCATTTCTATGAAAATGTTGACACTTAAAACTGTATTTTTAATTGCTGCGGCCTCGGCTAGGCATAGAAGTGAAACATGCCTTATCAGCCGAGGCAGACCGTTTTGTGGTTACAGAGGAAGGCCTTAAGCTTCTACCTAGGATTAATTTCATGGCTAGGAATCAGTCTTTGAAATATCCAGATCAACCCATTTTTTTGCCAGCTTTGACTAGATATCATCCTAATTCAAAAGCATGGTGTCCTGTCCGAGCATTAAACTGGTACAAACAATGTACTCAGGAATGGCAGATGGACCCGTCAGCGTTATGGTTATCATATATTGAAACCCATGGCAGGGCGTCTAAGGACACTTTTTCAGGTGGATTGTTGAGTGTAATAAATTTTGTCATAAATCCGCCATAGGTAAATAAGTTGACATGTCCAAGGCTCACAGTGTCCGGGGCGTAGTGACTTCCACTGCCCTATTTAATGGGGTCCCTGTGGATGACATTATGTCAGTAGCTCAGTGGCACTGTGAGTAAAGTTTTACAGACCATTACCTCCATGACACCTCGAATCCTCTCGCCTTAACAATTTTGAAAAAATAATTTAGGTGTACATATTTGATGAGGTTTCCTCATTTTTTATATATTTCGCATTTAATCAATGGAAACAACTACTTATTTGGACTGCAACAGTCTTCACAAATGGGGAGATGATGACAGCCGCCATACTTCACAAGGTCAGTCTTGTTTTGGTGGTGTTCATTGTTAATTGTGCTGTCACGTGACCCTTCGTTATTAATAGGGTGATGGTACATGTACATGTTTTATGTGTGGTTCATTACTTAGAGTATACGAAAATGAAGCCTTTTCATTTATTGTCCTATAGTACATGGCACTTGTACGTAGAGAGCGTATGGGACATTGAGGTCATTCAGTCTTCCTCCCAAGAAGAGGGGGGGGGGGGGGTGAGCGCATATGAAATATGGTCATCTCTCAACCATCGGTTGTGTTAGCCGATGTTCAAATCCTTTCCTGATTGTGTTTCCACACAATTTCAGAAGTTTCAGTGCCTTTAACGCAGAAAAAGCGCATAGGGAAGAGTTGGTCTTTTGACCTCGCCTCCCTCCCGCCGAATTCCCTGACAAATTCTGGCAATATCAAAGAGTATTAGGGAGGTAAGTAACTATACTCTTGAAGTGAAATAAACGAAATCACGGCTCTTTTCATGAGAGAGTTGATACTTACCTCCCTAATACAGACCCGGCCTCCGCCCCACTGAGGCTCGGTCTTCAGGCTCTTGTAATGTTGCATAATATCAGCCAATAAATTAGTCAGAGGAAGTACTAGTCGGCGCATGCGCGGTGGTGGGGCTGGCATCCGCCTGACTGACTTCTGACTACCTGCCCAGTAGGGGCACCTTACCTTTTTAATCTGAGTGTTTTATTGAGTGAAAGCCGATATTTAGCAATATCAAAGAGTATTAGGGAGGTAAGTATCAACTCTCGTGAAAAAAGAAATCCTTGATTTCGTTTAATGTATGGCTTGCCCCTTCCCACCAATTTACCAACTAAATCTGGCATTATCAAAGAGTAATATAAAAGAGTAATTCAACCGGCACAAAATTGACCAGGCTTCTATTCAACCGTGTTTCTAGTGACAAAGAGAACTTTGGTGGGTGGAGACCAATTCTCAACCTCATGCCATTGAACAAGTTCATAGACACACCGGGTTTCAAAATGGAAACAGTCAAAACGGTGTTGGCGTGGTTGGAGATGGGAATGTGGACGGCATCTATATAGATCTGAAGGATGCTTGTTTCCGCATTACAATTGCGAAGAGTTTTTGTCGGTACCTGAGATTCGCATTCCAGGGCCGACAATGGGAATTCAAAGTTTTACCATTCAGAATTTCCATGGCTCCTTGGGTTTTCACCAGGGTGGTTCTTGCAATAACAGCATACCTCCGCAGGAGAAGCATAGCAGTCCACACTTACTTAGACGATTGGCTGTTAAAAGCACACAATGGGGAAAGTCTTGCAGCAAATCTGGAGATAGTTTTGAAAACTCTCACAGACTTAGGCTGGATAATAAACTTTCAGAAATCAGAGCTGACTCCATCCCAGAAGTTTGTTTACCTGGGAATGTTCTTCGATCTAGAGATAGGGTATGTTTATTCTACTCAGGAGAGAGTAGAAATACTCATCTCAGTAATACAGTCAGTGTGCAACAGTCGTCATGTACTGGCACAGGTTTACTTGAGAATGCTGGGATTGATGGTTTCTCTGGAACCAGTCATTTCACAGGTGGCCTATCCAGTTATTTCTCATGACACAGTGGACCCAGAGGATAGGTTTCCTGGTATGTTTATTCTACTCAGGAGAGAGTAGAAATGCTCATCTCAGTAATACAGTCATTGTGCAACAGTCGTCATGTACTGGCACAGGTTTACTTGAGAATGCTGGGGTTGATGGTTTCTCTGGAGCCAGTCATTTCACAGGTGGCCTATCCAGTTATTTCTCATGACACAGTGGACCCAGAGGATAGGTTTCCTGGACTAGGTGACAGTGTTGGAACCTCTTATTCACCACCTTCAGTGGTGGATGAAGAGAGAGAATCTGGCGGGTGTGATGCTCACCCCACCCCACCCTCAAGTAACGATGGCCACAGATGCATCAATGGAGGGATGTCGGGCTTACTTGGAAGAAGCCACAGTATCAGGGCTTTGGGATCTGGATCAGTCACAGGAGCATATAAATCTACTGGAATTACGAGCAGTAGTTCTGGGCCTGGAACATTTCTTAAAGAAAGTTCTGGGCAAACAACTCAACTGTAGTGACTTACATAAACCGCCAGGGCACAACGAAGTTGACCAGTCTCTGTATGATGACTTGGAAACTGCTTTGCTGGTGTCTAGATCATATGATCACCTTGAAGGCAGTTCACATTCTGGGAAGGCTAAATCTGTTAGCAGACTCATTGAGCCGAAGGATGAGTGTTTTGCCTATGGAATGGCAACTAAATCAATGTGTGGTGGATTGTCTGTTCAACCACTGGGGGAAACCCAACATCGATTTTTTCGCAACGAACAAGAATGAGAAGATGACGACGTACGTCTCTCCGATTCCAGATCCAAGCGCTTACGCAACAGATGCATTAGCTGTCTACTGGGAGAGAATGTACAGTATACATACACATTCCCACCAGCAATACTGATTCCAAAAGTCCTTCAGAAAATCAGGCAGGAGGGGTGCCAAGTGCTTCTGATCGCCTCAAATTGGCCACGTCGATCATGGTATACGGATCTGCTGGCCCTTCTGGTCTGCAATCCGGTTCCTCTGCCTCTGATGGACAATATTACTTTCCAGGGCAAGTTCCTTCACAACAACATCCTGTCAATGTTCCGATTGACTGCGTGGATGTTGTCAAGGAAGCCAAAGTTAAGGACTGCTTTTCTGAGCAAGCAGCCATGTTTATGGCAAAAGCCAGGTCGGCCAACCTCCAGAGCATATAACTATAAAATCAATAGATTTGCAGAATGGTGCTCAAACAGAGATGTTAATCCAATGGATGCATCTATTCAGGTAATAGCTGATTTCCTCTGTCACCTGTATGATGCCTATAGCCTCAAGCCTTAGCAACTCTATTGCTGGCTACAAGTCAGCTTTGATGTCAGTTATCCCTTGCTTGGCTGATAGGGGAAGTGACGAAGTCTGTTCATTGAACACTTTAATAAAAGGCATGGGTAATCTAAGACCGAGAAATCCAC
Organism: Chaetoderma sp. LZ-2023a; assembly: GCA_034401795.1. Classification (NCBI taxonomy): domain Eukaryota; kingdom Metazoa; phylum Mollusca; class Caudofoveata; order Chaetodermatida; family Chaetodermatidae; genus Chaetoderma; species Chaetoderma sp. LZ-2023a. The sequence continues at coordinate 150,282,695 of CM067359.1, forward strand.
CAGCGATTCTCTCTTGGAGTTTATCTCTAGTACTTCAGGTTCTAGCAGACAAACCCTTTGAAGCACAAAGTGCCATTTCTATGAAAATGTTGACACTTAAGACTATTTCTAATTGCTGCGGCCTCTGCAAGACGGAGAAGCAAGATTCATGCTTTATCCACCGAGGTAGACCGTTATGTGGTTACAGGTGAAGGCCTTAGGCTTCTACCTAGGATAAATTTCATGGCTAAGAACCAGTCTTTGAAATATCCAGGTCAACCAATTGTTTTACCAGCTTTGTTTAGGTTTGATCCCAATTGAAAAGCAGGGTGTCCAGTCTACGCATTAAACAGGTACAAACACCATACACAGGAATGGCGGACGGACCCATTCTCGTTATGGTTGTCTTATATTGAACCCCATAGCAGTGCGTCAAAAGACACTATATCTAGGTGGATTGTGGAATGTATTCAATTTTGCCACAAATCCGCCACTGGTAAACAAGTTGACTTAGCCAAGGCTCACAGTGTTCATGGCGTAGTGGTGTCCACCGCCCTGTTTAACAGGGTGCCAGTGGATAACATTATGTCGGTAGCTCAGTGGCACTGTGAGTCAAGTTTTACCAACCATTACCTCCGTGGTCAGATGATCAGGTGTATATATGGTGGATAAGGTGCACTTACTGTCTTCAGACAGTACATTTTAATTGTGGAAACAACCGCATGTTCGTGTATCATATTTCCTTCACTGATGTGGACTGGATGGATACAGCTTTCATGCATAAGGTTAGTACTGCCTTTTTTGTTACATAATTTTTTGTCAAGATGTATTACCCTTATTTAAAAATAATGTAATGGTACCTGTGTATTATGTGGTTCATTTTTTGAGAGTATACGAAATGAAGCCTTTCGTCCCTTGTCCTGTAGTACTTAGCACCAGTACTTAGAGCGTGTATGGGACATTGAGATCATAGCTTATCCTTTCCCAAAAGGAGGGGGGCACATTTGACATACGATCATTACTCTCTCCATCGGTTGTGTTATCCGATGTTCAAATCATTGCCTGATTGTGTGTGTCACACAATTTCAGATGTTAGTGCTTCATGCGCAAAATGCCTCCCTCCCGCCAAATTCTCTTACAAATTCTGGCAATATCATAGAGTGTTAGGGAGGTAAGTATATCTCTTGAAGTGAAATAAACGAAATCACGGATTTCTATTTCACGAAAGAGTTGTTATACTTACCTCCCTAACACGGACCCAACCTCTCCACCCCACAGAGGCTCGGTCTTCAGGTTTTTAAGTTGCATGTGATGGCCAATAGTCAAGATGTGGTAGTGACAGTCTGGGCATGCGCGAGGTTATAACTATGTTTTCAGTTGGGGGGGGGGGGGGGTGTTGTTGCCCGATAACTGAAGGAAAAAGTGGATTTCACCTTGCTTTATGTCTCACAGTACAGCACGGCCAGTTTGTTGGCCGTGTGTGATGCCAGAAGTTTGGTCAGCTTTTTTCTGATTCAGATTCTGCCATTCTCCTGTGAATACAGAATCCGATTCTTCCGGTTTGAATGAAACTGATGCCTTCGGCATCTTCGGAAATGTGTTGGTTTTTATTGCATCATTCAATTACTCATGCTACATCTCGAGCCTGGACTCTTTTGCAGGAGGAGTTTCGCCAATGTTTATATGCATTGAGGTGCTCGCTGGGAATGCTGGGCTTGATGTAGCCCTGTTTTCTCCTTATGTTGTCTTGGCGGCTGGTAGGAGGTGAATCTCCTTTAATCAGTACGTACTATTACATTACTTATTGAATGACAGCTCCTACAGAAACTGCCCTAAGAATCTTGAGATTTAGTAATCTCTAACCAGCTCCTGGAACCAGGTACACACCCCCAACAAATGGGTACCCGCCACCATAAACCACCTTTCTTGTTTGCATAGCAACAAGACTAACACGCTCTTTTGCTCAGAGAAATTTATAGTTTTCTGTGGCTATTTTACTGTGCTTTCTGTGCCTTTTCTTCCCTGGAATATAATTGGATTATAATGGAGAGCACCACCAACACTCAGGTCATATATTTCTATTATTTATCTAGTTACATGTATATGGAGACGTATGTCTTTGAAATTTTGTGGGTGTTGCATGTCCCATTTTCTGACCCCGGACCTGGGACGTATGGTACAATGAAATATGCCAAATATGATCACCTCCTTTAACCCTGCCGACGATCAGGCAGTAATATGAAATGTCCAAGGGGTTTGTCTATGGTTTTTTAACACTAAAATTGGCTTACGTCGTTCAACCATGTGATTCGAGCGGGTGATGTCACACCCTTTTACGGCTCGGATTACTTTGGTGAAGGAAATGCTTCATTAATTCGCGCATCTTATTCTTGGTAGCTGCATGTGTTTAGTACCAGAAACTTATGAATTATGTTGAGTTTTGTGTATAATCTCGATCTGTTTGCATTGATCCATTATTTCAAAATTCTTCATTACGGTATGTGTTCTGCGGCTCTACCATGTTCTACAACATGTACAGTAGTGTTAATTCATTGTGTTGTTCCTTCTCGTATCGTTTGTCATTCGTTTGTGTATTATAATTGATTCTTAAATATACCGCGAGTGTTAATTCATTGTGTTGTTCCTTCTCGTATCGTTTGTCATTCGTTTGTGTATTATAATTGATTCTTAAATATACCGCGAATGTATCTGATATGGTTCCTGGTTCCGTATTATACATCATTCAGGATCATTTTATGGGTGTATTATGGGCCCCATTCACGTTCTTATCGCCAGCTTACGCGATCTTGGTTGTAACGTTGCGGGTGTTGGGTGCTGGAGGTTTAACTTTTAATTTATTGTCAAACTATTTGAAAGTTACATGTATATGTCTTCCTTCCATTCTGTTTCATTCTGCTTGCTTATTGAGACCTTGTGCTTGTTTTACAGGCCAGGCCTGCCCCGTCATTGTGTCCAGAATGTCACAAGTTCATTAGATTAATGTTCAAGGACCATGTCTGTTATAGGTGCTTGAAATATAATGTCGATGACCGTTGCGAAAATTGTGCAGTGTGGCCCGTCAAACTAGTAGTTAAGTTCCTTGCCCAGAAGGACTTGGCTGGGTCTGATGCGGGGTCAGGCAGATCGAAAACAAATCGAGGAGCATCGGTTTCAACCCCTGTGGGCGCTTCTCGTCCACAGTCAGAGGGATCATAGATGGCACCCCCTGCATAGTTTGGGCCCGCTATGCAAGGCTTCTTGCATAGCATCCTATCCATGCTGGTATCATCTTTGATTCCAAAGACTGGTCTAAACCTCTCCATGTCTGGTATGGACCCTGTTCTTGGTCAGGGTTCTGGACTGGCTATAGGGGGTGCCATCTCGTATGATCCCATTGGGGTCCAGCTGGATGGATACTGCATCTCTGTGGCCACCACCGGGTGGTCCAGTAGTGGTAGCCGGTCCGTCAGGCGCGGGAGCCGTCCGCCAAGATGGCTCCAGTGTCTCCTCTTCCAGTGACGACTCTTCGGGGTCTGAGGATGAGGAGGCCGAAGACGAGAGGTTGTTGCGGCCTGGGATACCGCGGGTAGAGCGTATGGAGGTCGATTCCATCCTGGACGAAACCGTCTTCCAATTGTCTGGTTTGGCGCAAGCCATAGCAGCCGCTCCACCCATAGTTGAGGCGGCACCGGTACCGGGGACCCGTCCAATGCTGGTTGGTTTGCCACCAACCGACACGGTGACGGGTGTTGCTGGCCAGGTGTGGTATACACCTATCTCGCCTGGTCCAGTGGCCACACACAGGGTACCGTTGGCGCCCATGTATGGCCACAGTTCTGGAACCACCACGGGTCTGCGGTCTGCACAGTTTTCCGTGCGGACCTACTCCATGGAACAGCCTGTATCATGTGGTGGCGGTGGAACCGCATGGTACCGGTGTTGTTGGCTATCCAGCAGTGGCTCCTTGCTGGGAGGCCACTGCTTGTAGACCTGTAAACACATAAACGGGTGATGTGTTTACGGGGGTGTCTTCTTCAGAGGTGGACTGGTCCAATTGCTCTGGCTTGGCTAGCCAGGGTGGACCCGTCAGTAGTCCTGATCACATCTGAGGAAGACATGCCCCGTCCGTCGGTGGCATCCATACGGACAGGGGTCTTGCCTGCAGGTCTGATCCAGTCCATTGGACTGGATCCAAAGGTTAAGGAGTTGCTAGAGGCTATTTATGCCAAGCAACTCACGACTAAGAGTCAGCTCCCTGCAGCCTCTAGGGAGGTGCGGGCAAAGTGCCATATCCCCAGGGTGTGGTCCCAATGGTGACCATTGGGTTCTTGGCATCCAAAGTGCAGGAGCGGTTGGCCCCCGGTCAGGCACTTGTGGACAAGAGCCAGACACACAGTGAGGAAATCCTGTCCCTGTGCGGTGAGGGCAGCTATAAACGCCGTCAATCATTCCTATCGCTTGCTTCAGTCGGTGTGGGCTGAAGCTGGGGCAGGCCGCACTGGCCACGGTGCAGGCATGTGTGACCAAGTCTAGGAGGCGGATGGTCCTTGACCATATGTGTCCGGCTACGGCTGTCAGGGAGCGTTTGCTTGGAATGCCCCTGAACAGCCCTAGCATCTTCGGTGGCCAAGCGTGGGCCATCCTAGAATACACGGCCAACATTGCGCAAAGTCGGTTAGCGGTGAACCTACAGCTTGAGCTAATGCATCAGGTGCATCCACTAGGGGTTGTAGCGAAACCGCTAGTTGCTCAGCTTTCCTCCAAGAAGCAGAAGAAGCGTAAGAGCAAGGCAAAATCCAAGCCAGCTCCTGCTGCCCTTGCTGGCCCTTCTCAGCTGCCTGGGGCTAGGAAGGCGAGGAAAGTTGTGGATGCCCCTGCCCACCCTAGTGCTGGCCCTGATCGCCTGAGAGGCGGTAAGGGTGAGGGGAAGGCCTCCAAGCGCGGAAAGAAGGGAGCGGATCGTATGTGAGGGTATGATTGCTCCCTTCATATCCGTCTGGACTGCGCCTGTGTGACAGGAAGAGTGGTGCCAGTTAGACCAGTCAAGTCAAGACCAAAATGCTTCTCTCTCGTTAGGGGTGGGGGAGGGGGAGTGGGTGGAGCGGATCGTGAGCCAGACACCCCCATTAGGCGTCAATATGCCTATAGTGAGTGGAAGGCTCGTGTGTTTCGTCAAGGCTTGGCGAGGTGTAACGTCAGACAGTCCGGTCCGGGAATGGATATCCCAGGGGTACATGCCAGAGTGGTGGGATTTCCCACCACAAAATCTGTCTTTGGCACCTATCTGGACACCTGTACCAAGGGAGCCAGACAAGTTAGAAGCCATTCAAAACAAAGGGTCAGGTTTGCTTCTGAAGGGAACAATAAAACCAGCAAATCAGAACACTCCGGGATTCTATTCAAACATGGTCATTGTCCCCAAGAGCACAGGGGGTGGAGACCTATACTCAATCTCAGGCCATTGAATTGGTTTATCCATATGCCTCGGTTCCAGATGGAAACTCTGAGGTCAGTAATGGCAGGGTTGAGGAAAGGAATATGGTGTGTGTCAATCGATCTAAAAGATGCATATTTCCCTATTCCAATGAACAAGGGTTGTCACAGGTTTCTGAGATTCGCGTTTCAGAATCGTTTTTGGGAGTTTGTAGTCCTCCCATTCGGCCTGTCGACAGCCCCAAGGGTTTTCACCAGAGTGGTCCTAGCGGTGACAGCGTTTCTCAGAAGAGAGAATGTGACGCTTCACACCTACATAGATGATGGGCTTATCAAGGCGGACACGCCAGCCAGGTTAGAAGTGGATACTGCTCTGACTCTGAAATTCCTTTCATATCTAGGCTGGATAGTCAACAAGGAGAAATGCGAGTTGACGCCCACTCAGCACTTCGTTTATTTGGGGATGTGATTCGATCTCGAGGAAGGCAGGGTTTACCCGTCAGAGCCCAGAGTGATGTCTCTATTAGCCAGCCTCGAGAGTTTTCGATTGGGAAACCACATTCAGGTGAGGAGGTTTCTTCAGATGCTGGGCATGATGGTCTCCATGGAGCGGATACTACCGTACACTGCTCTAATGTGAAGACCTATCCAGTTGTATCTGATGTCTCTGTGGAAACAGAGAACAGAACCCCTATCAAAGCTAGTACCAGTTTTGGAGCCAATAATGTTGCATCTTGTATGGTTGAAGGAGCATCAGAATCTCGTAGTAGGAGTTTTGCTTCATCTACCCCACCCCATCTGTCCGTGTACATGGATGCATCGCTGGAGGGGTTGATGGGGGGGGGGGGCTGCCTGGGAGAACACCAGGTTTCGGAAACATGGACTCTCCAAGAGAGTCAGCTGCATATCAATCTGTTTGAAATGATGGCAGTGGAACTGATATTGATACAGTCAGACAATTTGACAGTAGTATCATACATAAATCGCCAAGGAGGGACCAGGTCACCCACACTGTGTATGAAGGTGTGGCACTTGATTCAATGGTGCAGGAATTACTGAGTTATTTTGAAAGCAGCTCACATTCTTGGGTGATTGAGCATTCTGGTGGATGCTTTGTCTCGCAGACAGAGAATTCGGCCAACAGAATAGTCTCTCAACCCTCCAGTTCTACGAAGGATCTTCAAGCATTGGGGCAAACCAAATGTGGACTTGTTCGCCACAAAGGAAAATGTTCAAATTATGACTTATGTCTTGCCGATTTCAGATCCAAATGCCTTCGATACAGACGTTCCTGAGATGTTCAAATTGACTGCGTGGATGTTATCAAACAACGATCCACGTCGGAAGGCTTTTCTCAACAGGCTGCGAGTTTCATCGCAGCCGTGAGGAGGAGGTCAAACTTCAAGTCATATAACCACAAGGTTAACAAATTTAATTTTGAGGGTGGTGTGAAGGAAAGGATATTGATACCTTTCAATCCACTATTCAGCAAATAGCAGACTATCTGTGGGATGTTCTTTACAGGACTAGCTCCTGTCACTATTGCTGGATACAAGTCAGCTTTGGCATCAATTATCCCTTGTCTAGCCAACGGATAGTCCAGAAGTGGCCCAGTTAAACGTGATGTTGAAGGGAATGAGCAATTTCTGACTGAGACAACCGCTAGTCCAGCATTCCAGCCTGGAGCCTATCTTTGGTGCTTAATGTGCTAACCAAGCACCCTTTTGAACCTTTGGGTTCGGCTAGTCTAAAGCATCTGACGTTTATGGCAGTCTTTCTATTGGCAGCTTCCTCAGCTAGAAGGCAATGTGAGATCCAGCAGAGAAGGACCGATTTATTGTCTCTGGAGAGGGTCTGCGACTGCTGCCAAGAGCAGAATTTATGTCAAAGAATCAATCTTTGAAATATCCCGACAAACTGATCATTATACCATTTATTATGTATCGTGATGCCAGTGCCTGGTGTCCAGTCCATGCTTTGACCAAGTACAAAAAATGGACGGACTCTATGGTCAAATGATAGACATCTGTGGATCTGCCATAAGCGGCCATATGGCGCCGCATCCATGGATACTATCTCTCGTTGGGTGGTAGAATGCATTCAGACTACCCACGAGATTGCAACTAGGCTAGGGCTCATGATGTTAGAGGAATAGCCGTCTCGACCACCCTATTCAATGGTGTCCCGTTAGAGGACATCATGGCAGTCGCACAATGGCACTGTTGAGTCCTCTTTCATGGATTACTATATGAGGGACATGTCAGACTCGCTTTAGCTGTTTTGAAACGATAGTCTAGTGGCCACACTGTTCGTCTCCTTTTGGTAACTTTGAAAAGCAAAAGTAATTTAGAACAGACATTGGTCAGGCGAGAGGAATTCAGCCGTATGTGACACATTTGGTCGAAAGTGTGTTGTTTGCTGGCATTTCGTCTGGAATCCAAAATTCATGAGGTAATTAATTCAAGTTTGACTATTTTTTGTGTTATGTTTATATATCATGTTCATTCATCTTATCTATTCATGCTCATTCCCAGGCTTACGTGTGTCAAGACCTGTTAACCCTCATGGCACACTTGTGTTTCAGGCGAGATACATGTTCGTTAGTTCTCTTTCCTCTACTTTGGTGAAAGGGAGGGGGGAGCTGCAGTAATTTGAATGTGATTCGGTCCCAAACTTGTCGGTCCTTCTATGTCTCTGTGTGACAAGTTTGAGTCTAAGTTCTTTCACTAGAGGCAAAAGAGGCTTTGTATGGCTTGCCCCTTCCCACCAGGTTACTGACTAAATCTGGTGTTATCAATAAGTAATGTAATGGTAAGTATTGATCGAAGGAAAATGAAAGAAATTTCAATTTCCCTTTCTCCGAGATCTAACAATACTTACCATTACATTATGGACCCTGCCTCCCAGCCCCACGGAGGCAAGCATGAGTTGGTTCTTGTTTGGTAGCTATGCAAACAATTTGGCGGCTTATGGTGCCAGGTACCCATTTGTTGGGGGTGGGTACCCGGTTCCAGGAGCTGGTTAGAGCTTAACTAAATCTGAAGATTCTTAGGGCACAGCTTCTTTAGGAGCTGTTATTCAATAAGTAATGTAATGGTAAGTATTGTTTGATCTCGGAGAAAGGGAAATTGAAATTTCCTTCTGTCTGTGTACTCTTCTATTCTCCTTCTTTTCCTGTCTCTGGCTGGTAATGGCGGCTGAGCCTCCACGTGTGTGGAACCGCTGGCCTTCTGCTTCTCACCATGTGTCACCGCTTTAGTGCTTTAATACATGTATGATGGAGTGTCCAGTCTAACGTGGTTTTACTGCTGCATATATGCATATGCCAGCTTTGGACCGGCTTAACCCTTCCTTAGCCCTTTAATGGTCAACCCAGCCAAAACCGGCTTCTGTTATGGTCTTGTGGAATGTCCATTTACAGAGAGAAAACTATTTTTGAAAATTTGCCACTGGATTCCAACAATTGGATAAACGAGCCAGTAATATGTTTTCAAAAATTGTATTCTCTTGGCCTGTAAATGGACATTCAATAGGCAGGTATTTAAATTTTCTTGACCAAATTTGTTCATTAAAGGATTAAAGGTTAAATCATGTCTTCAATAGAGAAACCTACTTCTAGCTTTTCCCTGCCCATTACTAACTAAGCTCTGCCCACTTTTCTACGGGTTTTTTAATTGATTTGAAATTGTGAAATCAGAATTTGCAGTTCTAATCTAAATTTAAATCTATGCTGTTGAATATTTTCAAACTAATTTGACTTGGGTCTGTTGCTGCTCATAACAGCAACAGCTCCCAGCCAAAGGACTTTGAAAATATTGGAGCTAATTTTGATTTCATTGTAAATTTAACAAAGACACAGAATTTGCACACTTTTGTGACAGATTTCAATATTCATGATGACGCTACGTCATTCCCCCCACATGTTTTGAACAAAAATTACATGATATTGCAATCACCTCCATTGGTCTGTCTGTCTGTCTGTCTGTTGAGCCATCCATCTGTCCATCTGGCTATCGCCATCTGGTTACATGTATCGCCTCTGAAATTGTTTGTTGGAATTCAACCACATTTGTTATGTGTGCTCCCCATGTGATTATGGATAGTGAAATGAAAGGTAGAGTGGTAGATATTGGGGCAGAATGTCAAAGTTGCTGAAAGCGTGGAATTGGTGAGGGCGTGTCATTAACTGTGGATTCTAATTTTGTTTGTGACATCAGCTAACATATATTTTGATTATGCCATCAATACTTGAGTGACATATCAGATCCATTTATTATGTATCTCTGGTGTATCTGTGGTGACTAGTATTGATTATGCAGATGTGTATCTTTTCTAGAATCATGGCTGTACTGGCTGGGTTCTTGTGGATGAGTGCTCACCTCAGCATCTCTATTCATCTCTCTTCTTCACCATACATTCCGTTGTACAGCTGACGTCTACCGTCATCGCGTGGTATCTCTACTGGAACTTCAGATATGAGGTGTGTGTTTATATCTGTCACATTGTTTAGGTATATACAACACAGACTGATACTAACATTAACTCTTTAACCCTTGAATTTATTCAAGAAAATTTTAATTTTCTCATTAAAAATGTTTATTTGCAGACCAAGAGAAAACTATTTTTGAAATGTTACCACCGGAATGACTGGCTCGGTTACCGAGCCAGTCATTCCAGTGATAAATTTTCAAAAAATCTTCTCTTGGTCTGAAAATGGTCATTTCTGAAGACCACTGAAAAAGCCATTTTTGGCTAAAGGGTTAAAAGCGCTGGATCAAAAACATAACAAGACCAGCTGCGTAAGCACTTTTTTATTTCTGTCATGCGAGAGAAAAATATTTCACAAGAATTTTAGCAAAAGCCTGTCTAGGTATGAAAAACTTTTGCTAACTCTCTCACTGTTTGATTAGCATCATGTGTAAGTGTCGTGAGTTAACACATGCTGAAATATAAGCTCTCTGAACAGGGGTTGCCATTCTTGATAACATGTATGAATGAGAAACATTACAATATAGTTATAGTTTAATCCTATTCATTGTCAGACAACCGTTTATTTATACATGAATGCTAAAAATATTGCAATGAGTATCATTTTACGGGAACTGTTGTCTCATGAAATATATATTACTTTTGGTCTGCTCTTCCTGACAGCTTGGTGACTTCATAGAGAAGTATCTTGTACAGGAGAAAAGCATTGATGAGCTCATGAAGACTGCCACAATGGGAAGGTCAGTTTAAACGTGAATCTGAAATGCAGGTCGTCGAACTCCTTTTTTAATAGCATTTCTTTTAGTTCAACGTAAGAAAGGACAAGTTTGCTTGTTATCATGAAACCTATGTTATCCATCTGTCTGTCTGTCATCAACCTTTTCCATTAAACTACTACTCAAGAACTACCTTGGGCCGATTTCAAAGAAATTTGTCAGAAAGCTACCGTACGATATAGAGATCCAAGTTCAAACGAACCGATTGTTTATTTCACATCGCTCTATGATAGTTCCTAAATATCGACCTAGCTTCAATAATACTCAGAATTAAAAATAAACCACCCTCACTGGGCAGGTTACTCAACTAACAGTCCAGCGGATGTGCGGCGCAAACTCGTGCATGTGCGGGGCTGTCCCATTCTTTTCTAAAATATTGACCTGCCATTGCAACACGCTTTCTAGCCTTGCTTTTGCTTTCGAGTTTTTTTAAGCTTTAAGTTGTTTTGCAACTATTATGACTAATATTAGTATGTCTGACGCTGCCAAGTCGCCGGAGGATGCTCCCAGTCCAAGCCATCAAGTGTACTTTAGTAAGTTTACTGATAAAAAATTTTCATGTTGACTCGGATGGTATTTCCAGGATTCGCGCTAACTCGTGGATGCGTCTTTATTAGGCTAGTTCTTTTTGGGGAGGCCTATCTATTAGCTAACGCATGTTGTGCTTTGTATTTTCAGACACATAAGCTGATTTCTGAAGTGTATCCTTTATTTGAACAATATTTATACTTGGTTTCTGGGTCCAAATAATTTATGATGAGTTTGCAGAGGGAATTATTACCATAAGAAGTAATTTTTCCGCAATCTCCCCCCCCCCCCCCCCCACCACATCGTTTGGATTCAGGATCGGCTATTCCTGTTGTTGTTTATCAGACTTCACTCGTTCTTCAAGGAGTTGTCTTCTGAGGTTTAGTATGGGGAGAGAAAGATTTTCAGTCATTTTATTTCTAAAAATATTTTGAAATTTTATGACTGAGTGTTGAGTTATTTATCTCCTCTCTTGATGGTTTGCATAGGTTCATTGTGTTTATAAAGTTCAACTACTTATGAGTCTGTATTGAGCTGTGGAGTCTAAAATTGCCTCTCAAGTATTCAAGTTCAAATTCTAATGTCTTTAAGAAGAATAAGACGTTTTTAGGATTTGTTTGCTTTCAGTCAGGCCCACAGTTTTTGCTATGGCCCTGGCTTATCTTTTCATCTGATGGTCAAAGTTTTCCTTATGGAACTTATTAGCCTTCTGCAATTGGTTTTTTGGTTCGTCATAACCAAAAACTAATTGTTTCCATTTGTGTCATTTCAGAGGGTAATTGAGAACAAATGCCCTGCCTGCCACCATTTCGTGACGGCCCGCTTTTTCCCTCATGACTGCACTAGGTGCAGTACGTGCGGCCGCCTTCTAAATTGCCATGTGTGTGAGTCCTGGCCAGTGGAGGTTATGACTGATTTTTTAAATCAGCAGGTGAAGGACCGGGCAGCAGACGAGAAGAGGCGTCTGAAAAAAGAATGTGGTAAGAAAAGGAAGGAATCCATGCCAGACATGTGTTGAGATGATGGGAGAAATGAAGAAGGCAATCACGGATCTTGTCCCGAAGTTGCTTCGCAGCTTGCTTCCCAGTTCAAGTTCATCATTGTCTTCTTCATTTGCTCCAGGACAGTGTTCCCGTCTCTGTGTCTGGTTCTCTTAGTAAGCCGGTTTTCGTTATAGACCCAAAGACGGCTCCTGTTGGTCCGGCGCTGAGGCTTGCCTCGCCCGTGGACCCCGGAGCGAAAGCCATGGCCTCGGGCGTTCGCTTATCGAACGCTCTAGAGCAGCCTAAGGCTAAGGGTTTCAGCACCTCACGTGATATCCTTCCTGCCCAGGCTGAGTTTGATCCTTTTTCAAGCTTGGCATCTAATCTTTCTGAGCAGGAAGAAGAGGACACTCTGTTATGGCCTACCGATGAGCCGATGGCCACAGAAATGGATACACATGGGCCCCACCATTTCCATGGAACTACTTCTTCAGGAGTAGGTTTCATGGCTCAATGGCTAGGCTGGCTAGGAGCCGATGGCCGTCCATACCATATTCCAGACTATGACATCATGCATTTAGATCTGGCTCGTGGAATAGCCACGGTGCAAGCCATGCCGACCCTTGCGGGTCCGTATGGCTTCCTTAGCTATCTTGGAGTATCTTCAGCTATGGCCATTACCCCACCAGTGAATGTGGTTGAAGATGACGAAGGCCCTAGGGTCGTCGAACATTCACAGGTTGCCACCAAGGATGACTGGCGGGATGCTTGCCAATGGCTGGTGAGCATCAAGCCAGAAGTCCAGGTGGATCCACCGGCCTCCCAGTGGGACCAGCACCCGTGGTTGGGAGGGAAGCCGGTGACAAGCACCATGCCATCTCTGCCATATGCGGAGCATATCGTTGATATGTTCGCTGTGCCAGAGATGTCCATTCAGCTGAAAGGATGCCTTGCGAAGGTCCCTCGTGAGGTGGCACGGCGCTGCCGTATCAGTTCTAATCTGTATCAGAAGTATGGCATCGTCCCAAAGCCCTGCACGGATGGCTGTGCGACTTTGGACGAAAACACGCGGTCTGGGTCCCAGTCTGACACGGGACCCTTGTGTGCTAGCGCCCTGCACAACACAAATTCTGCACTGCGGTACACAGAGGAAAGTATGAGAGGAGCCATCTCGGCTCTCTCACACGTTTCCCAGCTGCTACAGGGGGTAGTAGCAGCATCTGTGGCCCGCCAAGCTTCTCCACTTTCAGTCCAGAGAGACATCCAGGATGGCATTAACCTGGCTCTGGACTGCATGACGAGATCTGTAACCAGGAGTTTAAGGGCGAGGCATACTTTCCCCTTGACAATTTGTGCCCCTAGCAGGAGCTGTACACTCGGCTTCTTCGGACACCAATGGCAGGTCCAGGGTTGTTTGGAGGTGAAAGATGCCTGCACCTCCAACAAACCGTAAACCTGGTGAACAACCAGAGGGCACTGCGAGAGCAGTTTGAAGTGCTCCGCAGGGAGCGTCTTCGAGCAGAGCCCCCTGCCTTCCAACCTCAGCAGGCGAGAGGTGGTGGTGGTGGCCTTGTAAGAGGCCAACCACCGCAGCATCGGCCACGGCAATGCCAGCGTAAGCCAGCTAGGGGGGGAGCGCAGGCTCCTCCAGCGCAACCCGCCAGGCAGCCCGGGTACCGAGGTGCGTGTCGCGCTGGTAGAGGAGTGCAGGGTTCTGGTTGTGGGAGTCGAACCTGATGGGTCGGCTCTCATAAAGACCACACCAGTACTGCTAGGACAGCCACCAGAGACAGGGCTTCCCTTGCACTTCTCGGGTCCACCTCAATCCTTAGGTGCACCCGTGGGAGGCCGTCTGGCCTTCCACATACAAGAGTTGGAGCGGGTTACTCAGGACCGCTCAGTCTTGCGATGGCTTTCAGTCGGCTACCATCCAGACTGGATTTCAAACCAGCCATCGTGCATGTCTCTGGTTCCGATCTGAACTCAAAATCCAAGAGATCCAGATCAATGGTTGTGTATAGAGGAAGAAATTCAATCCCTCATACTAAAACACGCAATTCAACCCGCACAAAAATGTCCGGGTTATTATTCAACTGTGTTCCTAGTGACAAAAAGCACTGGGGGTGGAGACCAATTCTCAGCCTCAAACCTCTCAACACATTTATACTCACACCAAGTTTCAAAATGGAAACTGTAAGAACGGTGTTAGCAGGATTGAGGAAGGGAATGTGGACAGCATCAGTAAATCTAAAACATGCCTATTTTCACATTCCCATTGCGAAGAGCTTTCGTCGGTTCCTGAGATTTGCATTTCAGGGCCGCCAATGGGAATTCAGGGTTCTCCCATTTGGTATATCAATGGCTCCTCAGGTCTTCACTCAAGTGATCCAAGCTATGAGATTATACCTCCGCAGGAGACACATAGCAATCCACACGTACATAGGCGACTGGCTCTTAAAAGCACAAAATCAAGAAAGTCTATCAGCGAATCTGGAGATAGTTTTGAAAAGTCTTACAGATCTAGGCTGGATAATTAACTTTCAAAAATCAGAGCTGAGTCCATCCCAGAAGTTTGTGTATCTGGGCATGTTCTTCGATCTAGAGGTAGGGTATGTTTACCCATCCCAAGAGAGAATAGAAATACTCATCTCAGTCATACAGTCAGTGTGCAACAGTCGTCATGTCCTGGCACAGGACTACTTGTGAACGTTGGGGTTGATGGTTTCTTTGGAACCAGTCACTCCATAGGCAGCCTTATGCTGGCGGCCCATCCAGTTATTTCTTATGACACAGTGGACCCAACTTAATGGTTTCCTGGACTCAAAGGTGTCGGTGTGTGGAACCTCTTATTCACCACCTTCAATGGTGGATGAAGAGAGAGAATCTCCTGGCGGGGGTGACGTTGTCACCTCCCCACCCTCAGTTAACGATGTACACAGATGCATCAATGGAGGGATGGGGAGCTTGCGTGGAAGAAAACAAAGTATCAGGGCTTTGGAATCTGGATCAGTCAAAAGAACATATCAATCTGCTGGAAATGTGAGCAGTAGTCTTAGCCATGGAACACTTCCTAGAGAAGGTCAACGGCAAGAGTGTTCTGGTTCGATCAGACAATACAACAGTAGTGAGTTACATAAACCACCAGGGCGAAGCAAAGTCACCAAGTCTGTGAATGATGACATCGAAACTGCTTTGCTGGTGCCTAGATCATGGGATTTTCCTGAAAGCAGTTCATATTCTGGGAAGGCTAAATCTATTAACAGACTCATTGAGCTGAAGAATGAGCATTCTTCCCATGGAATAGCAACTAAATCAATGTGTGGCGGACCGTCTGTCCAACCACTGGGGCAAGCCCAACATAGATCTATTCGCAACTAACAAGAATGCGAAGATGACGTAAGTCTCTCTGATTCCAGATCCGAACGCTATGGCAATAGATGCGTTAGCTATCAGCTGGGATGGAATGTATGCATACACATTCCCGCCAGCAATCCTGATTCCAAAAGTTCTCCAGAAAATCAGGCACCAGGAATGCCTCAAGCCTAACTCTATTGATGGCTACAAGTCAGCTTTAATGTCAGTTATCCCTTGCTTGGCTAATAGGGGAAGTGATGAAGTATGTAATCTAAATACTTTAATCAAAGGCATAGGTAATCTAAGACCAAAAGATCCTCCAGTGATTCCGTATTGGAGTTTATCATCGGTACTTCAAGTATTAGCAGATAAACCCTTTGAACCACTAAGCTCCATTTCCATGAAAATGTTGACGCTTAAAACAGTTTTTCTGATTGCTGAAGCTTCACCCAGATGAAGATGTGAAATACATGCTTTGTCAGCAGAGCCAGACCGTTTTGTGGTTACAGGGGAAGGCCTTAGGCTTCTACCTAGAGTTAACTTTATGGTGAAATGCCAGTCTTTAAAATATCATGGTCAGCCTATAGTTTTACCCGCTTTGTCTAGGTTTGATCCTAATTCAAAGACTTGGTGTCCTGTCCATGCATTAACGCGTTATAAACAACATACACAGGAATGGCGGACTGACCCTAGTGCTTTATGGCTATCTTACATTGAACCTCATGGGAGAGCTTCTAAAGATACCATTTCTAGGTGGATTGTGGAATGCATCCAGCATTACCACAAAGCCGCCACGGGAAAACAAGTTGACATGGCCAAGGCTCACAGTGTCCATGGCGTAGTGACATCCACGGCTCTGTTTAACGGAGTGTCGGCAGATGATATTGTGTCTGTGCTATTTTTAGAAACACCTTTCATCTTTTTCACTGGAGCCACTTGTCTAAATTGATGTGAAATGCAATACATGTCATTTGGAGCAGCAGTTGAACCAGGTTTGTTCTAGAAAACCTGATTGGATGATTTGCTTCATGGTCATCTTGGATGATATATCTTTTACTAAAAAACAACCTCATGAACCGCTGATGGGATCATGTTGAAATGAATGTACCAAATTTGGTGATTATACTTTCCTGCATTCTAGACTTATAGAGATCAAGAATGTGTATTTTAACATGCATTTATTGACCCCAAGACCTAGATATTTAACCACTTGTCCAGAAACTCAAATCTCCTCCAGCCATGGCCATCTGCAATAGGAATGGATCTGCCTAATGTGATGTTTCTACGTGTACATGTACCTTCTTAGTGAATAAACCGACAAACAAATGGTCACCAGCCACTGGTGGTATGATTAATTAATTACTATTTACCCATTTACTTATTAATTACAGATTATTTAGCCACATTAAGATTCCATATATGTATTTATTTTCAGACTGAAAGACAAAAGAATGGCTGCATATGAACTTGCAATACTGGCCGCCTCTGACGATGATAACAAGTTTAAGATTGTTGAGCAAGGAGGGTAGGTAGAAAAGTTACAAACTTATCATTCATTGAGGAATCCAGTTTCTCTATCAATCATATGATGTCATATTCAACTAGATCACATGTAGGCTGATGTCATAATCAATTACGTCATGACTGACACGATTTAGTCCATCATAAATGCTTAATACTCTGTCAAGTTTCACGCATTGTATGTCTTTACTATTTAATAGTAAAGTAGGGATTATTTTGAAACTAATATTTACCTGTGTGCTGATGCTGTTATAGGCAGCAACAGCACACAGTCAAATTAATTTCAAAATAGTCAACAGCTTACCTGTGCAGTTTTCTGAAAATTGAGATACAAGGAGTGCAGGGATCGATTGATCGCAACATGGGCAAAGCATAGGTGGAGCTTTAAAAGCTAAAGATGGCCGGGTCATAGCTAAAACCAGATTACTCCATTCAGCTGAGTTAACGGTTGTAGCAGTTGTAACACATAGCTCTTGATAACATTAATAACAGGATTCAAACAGTGATACCTTTTAAGATTAACTTTAATATTTTAGATAAGCTTTCACACATATATCCACATCATCATGGACCTGATGAAGCACATTTATGTATGAAAGCTTGCTAAAGAATAATAGGGTTCAGCTGAGAATGATCCCATCTGAGGTGTGCTGGTTTGTTCATCCATCCATTTGTCTCTTGCCAGTACAATCCATAGTCCATCATACCATATGTCGAAGAGTAGTAATCTGCAGACTACCACTTAATTTGTGTTAAATGTTTAGTTCGTGTTTATGAAGTACGACAAGTGAGAGGATTGGCAACAGTTTCTCCTTCACTGTTGGTGTCTCCATCAATGCCAGTGTCCACACTTCTTTCAACTGACAATTACCTCAACAAGAAACTGAATTTGATTTTAATAAATCTTCATATATTTCTTCGATATGGTTATTCCAACTAGTCTACATAAAATATGAATAGATTTCAAAGTTTTTCTCCATGTTTTCATCATTTGAACTTTATTATAGATTATTTTAGCGTTTGCTGTTAAGTGTGTTTTTCTTAAAATGATAAATTATTCAAGTCTCAAGACACAGATATAAACTGACCAAATCATGCTTTAAGATGCCACAGGGTCGACTGCACCTTAATATTTTGTCGGGAAAACAACAATGGCGGATTTCAACAGTTTCAGGTTTTCTTTCTTCAAAACAGGTTACAGAACAAATACATGTAATATCTAGTGCTTCAGTCATTTCACAAGTGATGGCCTCATGTCTTAATAAGAAATTTGTCTCAACACACTGTTATCCTTCTTTTCTGCAAAATTTGAAAGAAAATTTAAATAAATTCTTGATTCTGCAATATTAACCAGGAAGATTTTATTGTCTTCAGAAATTTCAATCTGTTTATAGTAGCACATTGTAATTTCTGAATGCCTAATATGATCTGGCAACAAGGGGGTGTGGAGGCGCATTTATTACAATAAGAAATGGTGGCTACCATTTTATTGATATCACATTTTTATTCCAGTGATACTTTTTCAAAATGTAGTTTTTAGGCCTGTAAATTAAGATTTCTAAATACCATTGCAGCCTTCATCATTGCTATGCCTTTGTTGTTATGTCTGGGTAATTTATACCTACCGGTAAGTTGTTTAACTCTTTCAGGATGAAGGCAGCCAAGACTGGCCTCTTCAGGGGTCTTGAGAAATGTCCATTTGCAGACTAGCAGAAGTCTGTTTTTGAAAATTTACCACAGGAATGACTGGCTCGATAACCGGGCAAGTCATTCTAGTGGTAAATTAAAAAAAATAGTCTTCTTTTGGCCTGCCAAGGGACATTCAATAAGTAAATATTTTAATTTTTTAAACAAATTTAGTCAATGAAGGGTTAATCGAGTATTGTTAACTAATCGATCGTGATCACTCAAAGAAATAATCGCACCAGTTTACAGAATGCCATTCTGACATAAAATTCTGAGTCAAAAAATATGCCGAAAGTACATGTATATATTAGTTCAACTGGTTTGAACAACTCTAGTTTGTTCAGATCTGTTCTGACATTAATAATAGGTGTATCGGGGACAAAACATGTTCTGCAAAATTATACGAGTTGTACCTCACAACCCAGAGGACTCAGACAAAACACATTTATACGTAAGGAATGTGAAAAATACTGGATATGCCAGCTACACATGCTAGATCCCATAAGGATAGTAATAATTAACAATAAATAAATTATGATCTTTATTTAGCGAAGGTTAATCATGCAGACTGGTGGTTCCTACAATTAGTTTTAATTACATGTATATATTAGTCTGACTTGCACCCCTCCATGACCTGAGTAAACAGTCAAAATATGCACTACATATATCTACATAAAGCATTACATGTGCATGTATATACATGTAGTATATGTTAAAATTGATACTAGAATCTTAGTTATGTTAATGGTTTATAATTTCTGCCAGATTGGATGTTTTGTTGAATTTGGCACTCAGTGCTGATGAGGCAACACAGGAATATGCAATGGAAACATTGGCAGAGCTTGTCACAGTCTTAACCATTCAGGTAAGCTACATTGTATTATAATGAAAATTTCAAATTGTGCTTCAAAATATATAATATTGCATAGCATATATACCCAGGGTTTGTACTGGTCATGGAAATCCTGGAAAGACATGGAATTTGAAAATTTTAATTCCACGCCTGGAAAGTCATGGAAAATCAGCATTTTTATCATAGGTCATGGAAGTCATGGAAAATCAGCATTTTTTCATAGGTCATGGAAGTCATGGAAAATGGTAATCATAAAAAATAACAGAAATATGTTGGGATAAATTACTGCCATCACCGCTATGCAATAAAAATTATGGCAACAGCTTATCAAAGCAAGGCTTTGGCTTGCTTGTTGCAAGGCGCATAAGACATTTGCAGAATAACTCAGATCATAATTTATGTAGCTACGTTTGAAACACAAATCTACTAGATATTAATTCTTGGAAGTCATGGAATTCGTTAATTATGGTTATGAAAGGTCATGGATAACTCATGGAATTTGAAACATAGAAAGGTGTACAAACCCTGTATACCTTCTGATGAATAGACGATGTCCTAGCATTATGGAAAGCTTAACCGGGAGTAAAATCACACAAAAATTAGCGAAACCATTTGAAAATTGAACAATCACCAAATCATTTCAATTTTTTGCAAATATGGATATAATTGTTGCATAGATTGAATCTGTAATGTTTTGTTGGTGATTTGTGAAGTAGCAATTCATCACTGGAATGCCTGGCTCCATATATATACGAGCCTCTCATGAGTCCAGTGATAAATGTTTCAAAATGGTCTTCCCTTAAGCCTGCAAATGGGCATTCACTATAAGCAAAGTTGTGTTCACGAATCTTAATCATTATTAGCTCACCTGGCCTGAAAGGCCAAGTGAGCTTATGTCGTGGCGACCATCCATCGTGTGTCTGTCATCCGTCAACTTTTCCTTTAAAATGACTTATTCTCAAGAACCGCTGGGACGATTTCAATTATATTTGGCAGGAAGCATCCTTAAGGCATAGCGATCCAAGTTTGTTCAAACGAAGCCGATCGGCCAATCTGGCTAGTGGCCATCTTGGATTTTGGCCAATTTTTTAAAATGTATTTCTTCTTCGCCGAAACCCCTTGAGGGATTGAAGGAAACCTCATGAAATATGATCCAGGGTAAGAGCTCAACCAAGTTTGTTCAGGGGAACTTGATTGGTCAAATGGTTCAGCGGCCATCTTGGTTGACCTAGTTTTAGCGAAAATTACTTCTTCTCCAGAACCGCTGAAGGGATCAGGCCAAAATTTAGCAGATATGATTAGGGACTAAGGGCTAGTAAAGTTTGTTCAAGAGTAGTTGATCCGTCAAAAAACATGGCTGCCGTGTGCCAATCAAAATATAGCATGTATGGCGGCCATATTGAATTTTTTTATTTGCTGGATTTTAAGGCTGTTTTTATTGTTTTGATATAGGTTTTTGGGTATTCTGATTTGAAATTTACAATTTTCGAAACTGTCGGATTAATGGTTTGGCGGCCATCTTGGATCATTTTACCGCCAAAAGCTCCCATACTAAAGCAATGGGAAATTTTAAATGTCTTCTTTTCGAGAACTACTGGGATGATTTCAATTATATTTGGCAGGAATCATCCTTAGGGCATAGAGATTCCATTTTGTTCAAATGAACCCGATCTGCCAATTTGGCTGGCGGCCATCTTGGATTTCAGCTGGTTTTTAGAAATGTCTTTAAAAATCTTCTCCAAAACCGTTTGAGGGATCAAATCAGACCTCATGAAATATAATCTGTGGTAAAAGCTGACCAAAGTTTGTTCAAGGGAACTTGATTGACTAAATGGTTCAGCAGCCATCTTGGATGAGCTCGTTTTCGCAAAAATTACTTCTTCCCCAGAACCGCTGAAGCGATCAAGCCGAAATTTGTAATATATGATTAAGGACTAAGGGCCATTAAAGTTTGTTCAAGTCTTTTCCAAAACCGCTTGGAAGATCAATTCAAAACGCATGAAATATCATCTAGGGCAAGAGTTGCACGACGTTTGTTTCAAGGGAACTTGATTGGCCAAATGGTTTGGTGGCCATCTTGTAGAATCTAATTTTTGCCAAAATGGCTCCTGAACCACTGAGCGGATTGGGCAGAAATTTGAGAGATATGATTAGGCACTCAGTGCCATTAAAGTTTTTTCAAGGGAAGGTGCTACGTCAGAAACATGGCAGAAGTAGACAAATCAAAATGTAGCGTGTTTGGTGGCCATATTGGACTTGCAAAAATGGCCACAAACTCATTTAGAAGACTACTCCTAAACCACCCACTAACAATTGTGACAAAAATGCTCCAGGTGAGCGACAAGGGGCCTTTTGTTTGGTTTAGACAGGTTTTACTGTCGTCATCACAATATGAATGCTTATCCCATATACCAGTAGTAATAATTTAATTAACCGGCATTCCAGTACATGAAACTGAAGGCAACCAACCAGGAAAACTGTTGACTATTTTGAAACTAATTTGACTGCAAGCTGTTGCTTCTACAGACAGCAACAGCTTCCAGTCAGATTAGTTTCAAAATACTCAAGGGAATATTTCATACATCATTCAGAATTTGTTATTCCATGTCTGTGAGTGGTAAAGAGTTTTTCACTTCAAGAGTATACTTACCTCCCTAATACTTTTGATATTGCTAAATATTGGCTTTCACTCAATAAACACTCAGATTTAAAACAGTTAGGTGCCCCTACTGGGCAGGGAGTCAGAGCGTAGTCTGGCGGATGCCAGCCCCACCACCGCGCATGCGCAGACTAGCACTTCCTCTTTGCTAGATTATTGGCAAAGAGATCACACATGTTTTTTTGTTCAATAGCTTTTTCGCTCTCTTAAACTGTTTAAGTGGTGTTTGTTTGGAGTGTTAGTCACTTTTTTGGATGGCGGATAGGAATACGTCGCCACAGGAGGACGGAGGACCTTTAAATCAGGTGACTTCTAGTAAAATTAGCGAGTTTTCTTCCCGGTGTATTGTGTTTCCGGGACTCGCGTTTACCGTGATAAGCGCCTTGGTTGGTTGGGTTATATCAACTCGGTGCTACCTAGGACTAATTTCTCTTTCTGTTTATGTCCACAGGTCTGTATGACGCTAGGTGGTGACGTCACAGTACCAGAGAATTAGTATTCTCTCCACCATGGTTCCATTTCCTACTAACACTGTTAGGTTATCTAACCAAATGAAAAATTATGTCCAGTGAGTTGGAGGCCTGGTATAAAGGTCTTCTCACTTTGCCCTCTTGATCCAATTCCTTCCCCATGAGGTGGAGAGAGTTAAGAGGCGTGCAGATGGTGGAGTTTCCGGTTCGTCACGTTGGATGGTTTGTCTATACAAAGTGTCAGGTATCTAGTTATTGATAATGTGGTGATGTTAATTATTGTAAACAATCAAAGGGAGATAATTAACATTTTTGCCAGAAAAGAGTTATCTATATGTATCTGATGGTTGTGTAGTCAACTTATCCATTCAGCATACAATTCGTCTTTGCACTTGGATGTTTTGTTGGGATCGAATTTTTCCTGTCACGGGATTAATGACGTCATAATCAGCTGGCTATGTATTTATTAGCAATTCAAGCGCTATGCTGGTTTTTGATGTATATTGATCTTTATGATCGTTTTCCTTCTCCTTGAGTTGGATTGAGTTTCTAAGCTTAACTAGTTGCTCATACTCCTTGTCCTTTGCCCTGTTTCAGGGACCGGGTTGCGCGTCCTGTGGACGTTTTATGCATGTAAAGTTCTGGCCACATCTGTGTTATCGATGTAGCCCTTGTGGTCCATTGATTAATTGTGTCATATGTAAGCACTGGGGGGGCGAGTTAATGTCCGAATTCTTGTGCTGCTTACAGGCGACGGACAAGGTGGTAGAGGAGGAGAAGAAGAAGAAGCGGAAACGAGAGGTTGTAAGTAGGAAGGGTAAGGGGAAGGTCTCGTCCGCGGTGGATATGGAGACCTTCCGGACCGAGATGTTGGGAGAGATGAAGAGGACAATAAAAGATTTGGTTCCAGGGTTGCTTCGTGGCATGCTTCCTGGACCAGATCCTTTATTGTCCTCATCATCGGCTTCGGAGCAGGTAATCCCCGCCTCTGGATCGATTTTCCTTAGTCCGCTTCCGTTGTCCGACGATTCAGAGGTGGCCCCATTAGAGGGGGCGTTCCACGGCCCTGGCAGCAGGCTTATTGCCGCGCCGATAGGGGACCGTGGACGGTTGTCGCTGGAACCCGCTGGCTGCTTATCAGTCCAGGGGTATCCGCACGCCGCGGTGGCCAGTACCTCCTATGGCACCGTTCCTGGTCAGCCCGGGTTAGCTCTCTTTGCTGACCCGGGGTCTAATCTTTCTGACCAGGGTGATGAGGATTACCTGCTAGGGTCGCCGTCTGACGACGTGGACATGGATGAAGACGTTTGTGCACCCCTCGCGGGGAATACAGGCGCTTTTTTCCACGGTATTACTCACCCTGGAGTAAGGTCCGCGGTTCAGGTGGTGGCCCAGGGCGCTGCTGATGGCCAGCGGTACCGCATACCTCGGCTTGCCGGGAGTGTAGCTGGTGCTGGCCGGGCCCGTGGTAGGGCTATATATACCCCGCGCTCTACCGCGGTGCCTGCTCCTGGTCAAACCAGTGATATTCTCATGCCGGTGCTGTCAGGCCCGCATGTTTTCCCTGGCTTGCCAGGTGTATCAGCGTACCCGCCGTCAAGCTCTACTGCTTGCGCTCAGGAGGAAGACGAAGGACCCCGTCTTGTAGAGCGCTCGCAGTTAGCCACGGAGGAGGATTGGTATGACGCTTGCCAGTGGTTGGTGAGCGTTAGGCCTGATCTGCCCGTGGAGCAGTCGGCTAGCCACCGTGTTCACACGCCGTGGTTAGCTGGGAAACCAACTGCTAACGCTATGCCTTCTCTGCCGCTGGCGGAGCATGTCGTTGACATGTTCAAGGCGGCGGAGTCGTCCATTAACACGAGTGGACGTCTCGCGAAGGCCCCTCGCGAGGTGGCCAGGCGTTGTCGCATCGTGCCCCTGGACTACCAGCGGTACGGTGTGGTACCCAAGCCCAGCGTGGATGACCGCGCGGCTTTGGGTGAGGATACGCGGCCAGGCTCCCGTTCTGACGCGGGGGTCTTGTGCGCGAACGCGTTGCGTTCGGCGAATACCGCGTTGCGTGATGCGGAGGAGAGTGGGAGGGCTTCGATTGCCGCTCTGTCCCACGTCTCCCAGCTGTTACAGGGGGTAGTAACGGCATCCGCATCGCGCCAGCCAGGCCCGCTCGCGGTCCAGCGAACCATCCAGGATGGTATTAACCTGGCGCTGGACTGTATGACGCGGGCGGTGACCAGGAGTGTCAGGGCAAGACGCACATTTGCCCTGGACAATCTGTGCCCGTCTCAGGACCTGTATAATAGGCTACTCCGTACGCCTATGACGGGTCCTGGTCTTTTTGGAGGTGAGGGATGTCGCCACCTCCAGGAGACGGTCACCCTGGTGAATAACCAGAGGGCGCTGCGCGAACAGTTTGAGGTGCTGCGTCGTGCTAACGTTCGCGCCGCGGCCCCTGCGTATCGTCCCCTGCAGGCTCGAGGTAGTGCTGGCCAAGTCAGAGGCCAGCCGCCGTCGCAGCGCCGGCCTCGGCCGCGTGCGATTCGGCCAGCAGTGAGGGGGGCGCAGGCTCCTCAGCCGCCGTCAGCCAGGCAGCCGCCCGTGCACCGAGGTGCGCGCGGGGCGGGGCGGGTCGCGCGAGGATCTGGGCGTGGTTATCGTTCCTGACAGGGCGCTTACCGCGGTAAGGACCACGCCGGTGTGTATGGCGACGGAGACAGTGCCGCTCTTGCATGCCTTGTGTCCACCGCGGTCCCTAGGTGGACCGGTGGGAGGCCGGCTAGCCGACCACATGCAAGAGTGGGAACGGTTAACTCAGGACCGTTTAGTCTTGCGATGGCTTTCCGTGGGGTATCATCCAGAGTGGATGACAGGCCCGCCGTCGCGACTGTCTCTGGTGCCAGTCTGGACTCCCATTCCGAGAGATCCAGATCAAAGGTTGTGTATCGAGGAGGAGATAAATTCCCTCGTACAAAAAGGAGCTATTCAGCCGGCACAAAGGTGTCCGGGCTTCTATTCAACCCTGTTCTTGGTAACAAAACGCACCGGTGGGTGGAGACCGATTCTCAACCTCAAGCCATTGAACAAGTTCATCGAGACGCCCAGTTTCAAGATGGAAACGGTGCGCTCGGTGTTGGCGGGGTTGGAGAGGGGGATGTGGACGGCGTCGATAGATTTGAAGGACGCTTATTTCCACATCCCCATCCACAGGAGTTTCTGTCGCTTCCTGAGATTTGCATTCCAGGGCAGACAGTGGGAATTCAGGGTGTTGCCCTTCGGAATTTCCACGGCTCCTCGGGTTTTCACCCGTGTGGTTCTTGCGATCACAGCATACCTCCGCAGGAGAAGCATAGCAGTCCACACGTACATAGACGACTGGCTGTTGAAAGCGCACACCCGGGAAAGTTTGTCCGCCAATCTGGAGATTGTTTTGAAAATTCTCACAGACTTGGGCTGGATGATCAATTTCCCAAAATCAGAGCTGACTCCATCCCAGAAGTTTGTTTACCTGGGGATGTTCTTCGATCTGGAGACAGGATATGTTTATCCTACTCAGGAGAGAGTTCAAATACTCATCTCGTTGATTCAGTCAGTGTGCGACAGTCGTCATGTCCTGGCACGGGTTTACTTGAGAATGCTGGGGTTGATGGTTTCGTTGGAACCAGTCATTCCTCAGGCCGCCTTACGCAGGCGGCCGATCCAGTTGTTTCTCATGACACAATGGACCCAGAGTACAGGTTCGCTGGACTCGAATGTGTCAGTGTTGGCGCCTCTGATTCACCACCTGCAATGGTGGTTGAATACAGAGAATCTCTTACCGGGGGTTTTGCTAACCCCTCCCCACCCTCAGGTGACTGTGTATACAGATGCATCGATGGAGGGCTGGGGAGCTTGCCTGGAAGAATCCACGATATCAGGGCTTTGGAATCTGGAACAGTCACAGGAACATATAAATCTACTGGAGCTAAGAGCAGTAGTCCTGGGCCTGGAACATTTCTTACAGAAAGTTCAGGGCAAGATTGTTCTTATTCGTTCAGACAACTCAACAGTTGTGACTTACATAAACCGCCAGGGCGGAACGAAGTCGCCCAGTCTCTGTATGATGACATGGAAACTGCTTTGTTGGTGTCTGGATCACCAGATTACCTTGAAAGCAGTTCATATTCCGGGAAGGTTAAACCTGCTAGCAGACTCATTGAGCCGAAGGATGAGTGTTTTACCCACGGAATGGCAACTAAATCAATGTGTGGCGGATCGTCTGTTCGACCATTGGGGGAAACCCAACATCGATTTGTTCGCAACGAAGAAGAATGCGAAGATGACGACGTACGTCTCTCCGATTCCGGATCCAAGCGCTTTCGCAACAGATGCGTTAGCTATCAGCTGGGGGAGAATGTATGCATACGCATTCCCTCCAGCAATCCTGATTCCAAAAATTCTTCAGAAAATCAGACAAGAGGAATGCCAAGTGCTTCTGATCGCCCCGGATTGGCCAAGCCGATCATGGTATACGGATCTGCTGGACCTTCTGGTCTGCAATCCGGTTCCTCTGCCTCTGATGGACGATATTATCTTCCAGGGCAAGGCCCTTCACAACAATCCGTCAATGTTCAGATTGACTGCGTGGATGTTGTCAAGGAATCTAGAATTAAGGAGGGCTTTTCTGAGCAAGCAGCCATGTTTATGGCCAAAGCCAGGAGGGGGTCAACCTCCAGAGCATATAATTATAAAATCAACAGATTTGCAGAATGGTGCTCAAAAAGATGTATTGATCCAATGGATTCATCTATTCAAGTAGTAGCTGATTTCCTCTGTCACCTCTATGATGCCTATAGCCTCAAGCCTAACTCTATTGCTGGTTATAAGTCAGCATTAATGTCTGTTATTCCTTGCTTGGCTAAGAGGGGAAGTGATGAAGTAAATACATTGAATGTATTAATTAAAGGCATGGGCAATCTAAGACCAAGGAATCCTCCTGTGATTCCGTCTTGGAGTTTATCGCTAGTGCTTCAAGTACTAGGTGATAAGCCTTTTGAACCACTTAGTTCCATTTCTATGAAACTATTAACACTGAAGACTGTGTTTTTAATTGCTGCGGCCTCGGCTAGGCGTAGGAGTGAGATTCATGCCTTATCAGCCGAGGATGACCGTTTTGTGGTTTCAGGGGAAGGCCTTAAGCTGCTACCTAGGATTAATTTCTTGGCTAAAAATCAGTCGTTGAAATATCCAGGTCAACCTATTATTTTGCCTGCTTTAACTAGATATGATCCTAATTCTAAAGCATGGTGTCCCGTCCGGGCGCTGCGCCGGTACAAACAACGTACGGCGGCATGGCGCACCGACCAGTCAGCGTTATGGTTGTCATATATTGAACCCCATGGGAGGGCTTCTAAGGACACCATTTCCAGGTGGATTGTGGAATGCATTCAGTTTTGCCATAAATCCGCCACCGGGAAGCAGGTTGACGTGGCCAAGGCTCACAGTGTCCGCGGCGTAGTGACATCCACGGCCCTATTTAATGGGGTCCCTGTGGATGATATTATGTCGGTGGCTCAGTGGCACTGTGAGTCAAGTTTTACAGACCATTATCTCCGTGACACCTCTAATCCTCTCGCCTTGTCGGTTTTGAAAAAATAAATCGGTTTATATTTTTTGAGGTGATTTCCTCATTACTTATATATATCACAATTAATTTATGGAAACACCCACTTTTTTGGGCCTGCATCAGTCTTTACCGATGGGAAGATGATGTCAGCAGCCATTTTCAACAAGGTCAGTATTGTTCATGTGTTGTCCGTTGTTGATTGTATTGTCACGATTACCCGTTATTAATATGGTGATGGTTTGTGTATTTGTGTGGTTCATTGTTGAGAGTTACGAAAATGGAGCTTTTTCGTCTCTGTCCTGTAGTACATGGCACTTGTACGTAGAGAGCGTATAGGACATTGAGGTCAGTCGACTCTTCCTCCCAGGAAGGAGGGGGGGGAGCGCATATGACATTCGGTCATCTCTCATACATCGGTAGTGTTATCCGATGGTTAGTCAAATCCTGACTGTTTTTTCTTACAGTTTCAGAAGTTTAAGTGCCTTAAACGCAGAAAAGCGTATAGGGATGAGCTGGTCTTTTGACCTCGCCTCCCTCCCGCCAGATTCACTTTCGAATTCTGGCAATATCAAAAGTATTAGGGAGGTAAGTATACTCTTGAAGTGAAATAAACGAAATCTAGGATTTCTTTTTTCACGAGAGAGTTGATACTTACCTCCCTAGATACGGACCCGGCCTCTCCACCCCACAGAGGCTCGGTCTTCAGGCTCTTAATAGTTGCATGTGTGTCAGCCAATAATCTAGTCAGAGGAAGTGCTAGTCTGCGCATGCGCGGTGGTGGGGCTGGCATCCGCCAGACTACGCTCTGACTCCCTGCCCAGTAGGGGCACCTAACTGTTTTAAATATTAGGGAGGTAAGTATCAACTCTCTCGTGAAAAAAGAAATCCTAGATTTCGTTTAAAGTCCCCTACTCCTCACTAATCTGATATTGATTCTGTAGGATCAGTTTGTAGAAGTGGATGGAGTGCGTACTGTGGTCCCACTGCTTCACTCGTCATGTGAGAGAGTAGTGCAGGAGACATTGCTGACATTGTATAATGTCATAGCAGACTCTGAGCTGAACAAGTCTGTCATTGTGGCTGATCACGGGTATGTCACTGCTAGGACTTCTTTTATCCGTGTTGTCGCTGTCTACTTTTGCAATAAGAATGTGCCCATATATAATCTACATTCACATTTTGTTTAGATAGTTTTCAAGTCTGTGTGTGTGTGTATATACATGTACTTGTTTGTCTGTCTAGCTGTCTCGGTCGGTGTCTGTCTGTCCATCCATCCATCCTTCCTTCCGTCCGTCTATCTGTTTCTGTAACACAACATTGGATCTTAGCATGAAAGAGGATGTGTCAGACTTTGGCAATGATACGGATATAAAAACCTGGATCCAAATCGGATCAAATTCTGGATCTATAGATACCTCTGAAACTACGGCTCAAGTTTTAACATTGTTTGACCATACATTAGAATTCCACAGTTGTAGTCAATGATAAAGAGAAAAGATCCTTTATTATGTAACAAAAGCGATTTGCCATCACACCTGTTCATACATGGATTTACTTCACATTACTTTCGGTAGTAGCTGATGGCAAGCCAGTCGCTTGGACTCACTCATTTAGGCAATTTCTTTTCTTTTGGGGTGAGGGGGTGGGGCTGGTGCAGAGGCCAAAGATCAAGGTAATTGAAAAGGAAGGATGGGTGAGACTCGAAATTCTCTTGAATGCTTGCTTTCAAAGCAGTGTTGCTGTAATTTCCAGCCATCTAAAATCTTCTGCAGCGTATGTCTTCTGTGTTTAGGGTAGTGTACTTACATGTAGGCTGTTGTATCATATATTTATATATAGGATACCAGTGTTTGTCAGATCCTATATCCTAGTTTGTTTTAATTTGCTCGAGTAAATTTCTAGTACTAGGCCATCCATAAAAAAAATCTGTTTCCTGCAAACCGGGTGGGAGGAATAAATATCAGTAGGGAGGGAGGAAAAAAATTAAATTTTTTTAAATTTTTTTTTCCTTTTCAGACTTATGATATAGTTTGAATTAAAATAAGACATAGATATGCTCAATAAACCATAACTTTTTATTCACAATACTAGTGATCAAAAAATTCCAGAAAACTTGTTGCTGCAGGATATTTAGTTATTTTTTTATTTAATATAGTTTTAACCGGCGACGATTGTGGTTTTTGCACAGTTATTGTAATGCAAACTGTAGTTGGAGAAATATCTTTAGTTTCCATCGTCATTGACTTTGCAGATTACAATTCATATCTCTCGCTGTATCCGCCATGAAGAACTAATGTAAACAGGGTGTTGCACATTAAGCAAAGTATATATTGTTCTTCGCTCGTGATTGGATAGTTTTCATGAGCATTACTGTAGTGGCCAATAGAAACGAAGTAGCGTTATGTATAGAGGAAGTGTTCCAAACGCAATAACATTTGTAATCACGTATTTCCATGATGTAGTGTCACAAATAATCTTATTGGTTCTGATCGGAAATGCCCATCAGGGAATCAAAATTTATCAATGAAATATTACTACCAGTAGTAGAATCATAAGCTGTTACCGATTGGGAATTACAAACGCCGTTTAAAACACAAAAATGGGTCGGATCACGGAACACTGTATTTCGCTTAATAATAGCCTAGGCTTCTATTAGGACAAGAGGTGTTAAATTTCTAACCAAACATCTCTGAGAAAGGGGGTGGACTTATATTACAGAGTTTTTCCCAAAAAGTTCTAAAATTGATACCACGGAAATTCAACGTATTTTCTCCCGTAAAAATTCCCACCGCCTACGTTTAATGTATACCTCAAAACATCACCGGGGAAGTGAAATTATTTGATTTGAGCACCTAAATATTGCGCATCCTTTAATAAAGCTCGTTTATTACATCAAAATTAATCCACAATTTGATATAAAATGGCGGCGCGAAAAAATACAAATCACGTGATTCGCCTCCAATTGAAGAGTTTATTTTAGAGCGAGTACTCGGATATAAATATTCTGGAATTGGGGACTCAGAACTCGGGAATTTCTATATATTATCATTGCGCGATAGGAACTGAGTATTATCCTGATCTTAAAAAATGGGTACCCGTTTGATAAACTCCCGTTAGCGTATAATATCTCTCGAGAACATGGTGCCTCCCATCTCAAGAACCGCTGGCTCGCCAACTTAAGAAGCCGGCTATATTGTCGTTCGTAATAATTCAATTTGGATCATTTAATGTTGATCAGCGTTACAAAATTGATGCACATTTTCTCCCGTGCATGTTGTTTGGTACATAAATTTGGTCTTAAAATATATTTTATAAGGAAGGTATTTAATCACGCCAAGACTGTTTTACACGCATTTTGACAAAAAAAGTGTGGAATAAACTTTATTATATCTTGAACATACATGGCCTACTACTAGTATTAGTCTAATAGGCGGTCGAGATTTACAAATCCGAGGCCTGTATTGACTTCTAGAGGGGCCGGGAATGTATCAGGGCAGAGATCGGTCTGAAGTAGACACACCCTGTGACACGATTGTTATTATTATACACGCTATTCTTACAAATTTGCTCTTAAGAAAAATTTTCCTATACAGTTTATCCATTGTAAGTATATAAAGTTTCTAAGTTTATAAATACAATTATTCTGCCCTATAAACAAACCGAAACCTTACTGTCAGTTCCGATCACGAGTAATAGGTGCCAGTTGGGGTACGTTTAGATCGTCTCTCTCGTGCTGGAGTAGTGCCAAAATATCAATAGTTTTACTCGGATAGGTACTTTCGCCAATAGGAGGACAGTCTCAAGTACCTTGACTGAGTAGCTATCAACGTGATGGCCAAATTCGCCCTTAAGGAAATGTGTATTATGATCACGTGAGCTAGACAGTCATTTACATAATGTATTTACGACGCAAATTGGAGATTTTATTTAAATTTTATGCAAACAGGAAATGGTTTAGCGATATATAGCATCTATGTTAGCGATTTTGAGGCAAAATATATTGGAAGGTAGGTCTCTTTTCGTATCTCATAGTAGAGATGCATTAAAAATGTTCTTTTAAATTGCTAACAACGCGATTTTCACAAGCTAACAGTGTCATGGAAATATCACACATTGGGCAAAAAAAAAATAATTTTGTTGCCGGCCAGGTCATACAGGCCAAAAGGTTCACCCGGGCGGTTTACCGGAAACAAAAACTATTTTTATTTTGGCCCTATGTAACCTTGGGCTAGTATTAAATGTAATAATGCTTTAACACTGAAATTTGTTCCAGAAAAGTTTCTCATAGGAAAGTGCCCATCCATTACAAAAGCATGTGTCTGGCAATAAAGTTACAACAGACTGACTAATGATAGCAACAGTTTGACAATAAACTGACATAAAAATGAACACTGGTAATAAATTGGTGATAGTCTGCCTATAAGCTGGCCATAAATGAAGGAGAATTGACAGTAAGCTGGCAATAGTGTCAGCCTATTGTCAGATGTGGTAATACTCTGACAATAATCTCTATATATTGGAAAGATATAGTTGCAGTATTATCGAGTCCGACAACAATCTTACAATAAAAGCTTTGTTGTTTAGCTACAGCTGGCAATAAACCGGCAAGGAAATATATTAAAATCATACCTGACAATAATAGACTGGCAAGAAAATAATTTTATTTTAAAGAGTAGGTCTGACAATTGACTGGCAAGGTAGTACATTAAAAATAAGTTTGACAGTAGACTGGCAAGAAGGAAAATATAAACTAGTAAAGTCAAGGAAGGTAATTCTTTAATTGAAATTTTTTCTGTTGATTAAAATTGTTAATTAGTCAGCTACATTACATATAAATAGTATACAAAATTTAGAAATTATGTCAGATATGCAGGTATAACTGACATCATATCCACGTAAATTTGTAGTATAAAATCCTTGTACATAATTTTTGTCATAAAAGCAAATGATACACCTACTTGAACTCCCATTGCATATGGTTCTAATGCTTTGGCAAACCATGGTGGGACAGGCAATTTAAATAATATTAGCAGCCATTTCTTTGAAACATGTATTTATTATATGTGACAAGACAAAGGAAAACAGGCTGGATATTGACTGGCAAGAATCTGACAATAGACTGGTATTAAAAAGTATTATATCATATAATACAGGTGATATATTCTTGCCAGTATATTGTCATTGTGTTGTCAGACTATTGTCAGTTAGCTGGTAAGAAAATATTTCTGACAATATAATGGTAATACATCTGGCAATAGTCTGAAAATTTTCCAATGCACCTTTCCAGTTTATCCATCAATCATATTACGTCATAATCATGTGTTGTGTAGGATGACATCATAATCAACGAAATCATGAGTGTTGTAGATAAGTTCATCATGATCGCTTAATTGATGACGGATTACGCGTTGCTACAAGTGCGAATTGTATGTTTTTACTGTTTAATAATTATTTAAACTTGCTGTTGAATATTTTGAGATCAAATTTACTTGGCATCACCAAGTCAAATCAGTTTCAAAATATTCGACAGCTTATCTATATAGTTTTCTGGAAATTGATAGTAGTCATGGAGTTCAGGGATCAATCGATCCCAACATAGGCGAAGTGCATGTGGTGCTTAGCTAGATATTTGCGAGGCATAGCTCAAACTTGATTCCTCTATTGGAAGCTATTGCCAGATGTTCAGACTATTGCCAAACTGTTACCAGTTTATCGTCAGATGTTAAAATATTACCAGTCTATTTTCAGATTTTATCAGACCATTTCTTAAAGAAGAAAAATAAGTTTTAGAGATGTCTTCACAGAAAATGAGATTATTAAATTAGTACAGAATATATAATAAAATTAATTTTTACCTCACATTTTAACGAAGTCAAAAAAATTAATTTTGCGAGAGGGGTAAAAAATGTTGGTGTTGGCATCGGCGTTGGCATCCGGACAGGTTAATCTTTTGAAAATCACATTTGTGGTTATCCGATTTGAAAAAGAATTACACAGATGTGTTCTATGGGATGCTTAGGACTAGTCTGCATCAAAATTTTATTTATTTTATAATTTTGTCCGTACTTTTATCATGTTTTAACATGAGTATTTTATGTGTCAAAAGTTATCTTTCTTGGCTGTGTTAAGGTTTTTTTTAAATGGCATTTTCACCCACAAGGGGTTTTCAGATTTAAAAAAAA
The DNA here is from genome assembly GCA_034401795.1 of Chaetoderma sp. LZ-2023a. Taxonomy (NCBI): domain Eukaryota; kingdom Metazoa; phylum Mollusca; class Caudofoveata; order Chaetodermatida; family Chaetodermatidae; genus Chaetoderma; species Chaetoderma sp. LZ-2023a. The sequence continues at coordinate 150,317,206 of CM067359.1, forward strand.
ACTTGGTATGATGCTTAGGATCAGTACATGTCCAAAAGAAATCGACTCAAATTTTTTCCAGATTTTTTGCGCGTTTGAACTTTGACTATTTTAGTGCTGATTTGCATGCAGATTATATCCTGGGTATGGTTTTTGGCTGTGTTACGGTTTTTTCAAATGACATTTATATCCACAAGAGGTTGGGTGATTTGAATAAAACGTCACAGATGTGTTCTATACGATGCTTAGGACTAGTCCAAAATTAAAAGAAAATCGATTTTTTCACCGTTTGAACTCTGATTATTTTATGGCTTATTTGTATGTCAGTTGTGTGGCCAGTTATAGGTTTTGGCTGCGTTAAGCTTTTTCACATCAAGAGTATACTTACCTCCCTAATACTTTTGATATTGCTAAATATTGGCGTTCACTCAATAAAACACTCAGATTAAAAACAGTTAGGTGCCCCTACTGGGCAGGTAGACAGAGGTAGTCAGGCGGATGCCGGCCCCACCACCGCGCATGCGCCGACTACTACTTCCTCTTTGCTAATTTATTGGCAGAGAGTTCACATGCGTTTGTGCTTGTTAAGAAGTTTTCACTCGTTTACCTGTGTAAAATAGTCTGAATATACCTGGAAAGAAAGAGAAAGATGTCAGAAAGGGCGACTTCTCCGGAGGAGGGAGCTGGATCTCTTTATCAGGTGATTTCAACTATATTCTAGCGAGTTTTTTCCCCGGTGTAATGTGTTTCCGGGACTCGCGCTTACCGTGATGAGCGCCGGTTTGAGTTGGTTTTTTCAACTCGGTGCTATATAAGTCTAATCTCTCTTTGTGTTTATGTCCACAGGTATGGATTTGCATTATTAGTGGACATCTCAGCACAGGAGGGTTTGTTTCTCTCCACCACGGTTCCATTTCCTACTAATACTGTTAGGTTATCTAACCAAAAAATCTATGCTCAGTGAGTTGGAGGCTTGATATAAAGGTCTTCTCACTTTGCCCTCTTGATCCAATTCCTTCCCCTTAGGTGGAGAGAGTTAAGAGGCGTAGTCTTGGTGGAGTGCTCCAGTGCATCACGTTGGATGGTTTGTCTATACCAGGTGTCAGGTATCTAATTAATGATATGAGGTGATATGAATTATTTGAAAAAATAATGACTGTATTTACCATTGTTATCATTGTGTATCTGATGGTGTGTAGTCTGAATATCCAAGTGAGGACGTTATGTTAGGAATACAATTCGTTCTTGCACTTAGATGCTTGTTGCGGACCGATTTAATTTCTGTCATGGGATTGATGACGTCATAATCAGCCTTGCTCTTTATTTACATTTAAAGTTTTGTCCAACGCTGGTTTCTTATGGTTACTGATCTTTATGATGTTTTCCCTCTCTTTAGTTGGTTTTGAGTTTTTTAAAAGCTATCCTTGACTAACTTGCTCATTGTCCTCGTCCTGTGTCCTGTTTCAGAGACCGGGTTGTCCGTCCTGTGGCCGGTTTCTGAAGGATCGGTTTGTTCCCCATTTGTGCTTCAGCTGCAGTCCCTGTGGACCGCTGCTTAAGTGCGACGTATGTAAGCAATGGGGGGGGCGAACTAATGTCTGACTTTTTGTCATTGCAGGCAAAGGAGATGGGCGTGGAGGAGGAGAGGAAGGCGAAGAAAGAGAGTGTTTCGAAGAAGGGTAAGAGGAAGGCCTCGTCCGCAGTGGACATGGAGGCCTTCCGGTCCGAAATGTTTGGAGAGATGCAGAGGACAATAAAGGATTTGGTCCCAGAGTTGCTTCGCAGCATGCTTCCTGGGCCAGCTCCTTTGTTGTCCTCAGCATCTGCTTCAGAGCAGGTTATCCCCGCCTCTGAATCTAATTTCCGTAGGTCGATTCCGTTGTTTGAGAACGATTCAGAGGTGGCCCCGTTGATGGGGGCGTTCCACGACCCTGGCAGCAGGCTTGGTGCCGCGCCGAGGGGCCATGGACATCGGTTGTCGCAGGAACCCGCGGTCTGCTCATCAGACCCTGGGTATCCACACGCCGCGGGTGCCAATGCCTCCTATGGCACCTTCCCTGGCCAGTCCGGGTTAGCTTTCTTTGCTGACCCGGAGTCTAACCTTTCTGGCCAGGAGGAAGAGGATTTCCTGCTATGGTCGCCGTCTGGGGACGTGACCATGGACTACGACGTCTGTGCACCCCTCGCGGGGAATGCAGGCGACGTGGTCCATGGTTCTACTCACGCAGGAGTAGAATTCACGGTCCAGAAGGTGACCCTGGGCGGTGCTGAAGGCCAGCATTGCCGCATACCTCGGCTTGCCGAGAGTGTCGCTGGTGCTGGTCTGGACCGTGGTGGGGCGGTGTCTGCCCCACGCTCTACCACGGCGCCTGCTCTTGGTCAAGCCAGTGAGCTTAGCATGCCGGGTCTTTCGGGGCCACATGTTTTCCCTCGTTTGCCAGCGGTATCAGCATACCCGCCGTCAAGCTCTGCTGCGTGCGCTCAGGAAGAAGACGAAGGCCCCCGTCTTGTAGAGCGCTCGCAGCTAGCCACGGAGGAGGATTGGTCGGACGCTTGCCAGTGGCTGGTGAGTGTTCGGCCAGACCTGCCCGTGGAGCAGTCGGCTAGCCAGCGAGATCACAGGCCGTGGTTAGCTGGTAAGCCGACTGCAAACGCTATGCCATCTCTGCCGCTGGCTGAGCATGTCGTGGACATGTTCGAGGCGGCGGAGACATCCATTAAGGCGAATGGGCGTCTCGCGAAGGCCCCTCGCGAGGTGGCCAGGCGTTGCTGCATCGTGCCCCTGGACTACCAGCGGTACGGTGTGGTGCCCAAGCCAAGCGTCGATGACCGCGCGGCTTTGGGCGAAGATGCGCGGCCAGGCTCCCGTTCTGACACGGGTGTCCTGTGCTCGAACGCGTTGCGTTCGGCAAATGCCGCGCTGCGTGGTGCGGAGGAGAGTGGGAGAGCGTCGATTGCTGCTCTGTCCCACGTCTCCCAGCTGTTACAGGGGGTGGTAACGGCATCCGCATCGCGCCAACCAAGCCCGGTCACAGTCCAGAGAGCCATCCAGGATGGTATCAACCTGGCTCTGGACTGCTTGACGCGGGCGGTGACCAGGAGTGTCCGGGCGAGGCGCACGTTTGCCTTGGACAATCTGTGCCCGTCCCAGGACCTGTACAATAGGCTACTGCGTACGCCTATGACAGGTCCTGGTCTCTTTGGAGGTGAGGGATGCAAGCACCTCCAGGAGACAGTGACTCTGGTCAACAACCAGAGGGCGCTGCGCGAGCAATTTGAAGTGCTCCGTCGTGCGAGCGTTCGCGCAGCACCCCCTGCGTATCATCCCCTGCAGGCTCGAGGTGGAGGTGGCCAGGTCAGAGGCCAGCCACCATCGCAGCGACGGCCTAGGCCGCGTGCGATTCGGCCCGCAGCGAGGGGGGCGCAGGCTCCCCAGGCACAGCCAGTCAGGCAGCCACCCGCGCACCGAGGTGCGCGCGGTGCTGGGCGTGGCGCGCGGGGATCTGGTCGCGGTAATCGGGCCTGATGGGCCGGTTACCACGCTGGGAACCACTCCGGTGTTTCTGGCCGAGAAGACAGTGCCACTCTCGCACTCCTTATGTCCACCTCTCTCCCTAGGTGGACCGGTGGGCGGCCGATTGGCCGACCACTTGCCAGAGTGGAAGCGGTTGACTCAGGACCGTTTAGTCTTGCGATGGCTTTCTGTCGGCTATCATCCCGATTGGATGACAGGCCCGCCATCGCGACTGTCTCTCGTGCCGATCTGGACTCCGATTCCGAGAGATCCAGATCAAAGGTTGTGTATCGAGGAGGAGATAAATTCCCTCCTACAAAAAGGAGCTATTCAGCCGGCGCTGAGGTGCCCGGGCTTCTATTCAACCGTGTTCTTAGTAACAAAAAACACCGGAGAGTGGAGGCCGATTCTCAACCTCAAGCCATTGAACAAGTTCATAGAGACGCCCAGTTTCAAGATGGAGACTGTGCGCTCGGTGTTGGCGGGGTTAGAGCAGGGAATGTGGACAGCTTCAATAGATTTGAAGGATGCTTATTTCCACATTCCCATAGAGAGGAGTTTCCGTCACTTCCTGAGATTTGCATTCCAGGGCAGACAGTGGGAATTCAGGGTATTACCCTTCGGAATTTCCACGGCTCCTCGGGTCTTCACCCATGTGGTTTTCGCGATCACGGCATACCACCGCAGGAGAAGCATAGCAGTCCACACGTACATAGACGACTGGCTGTTAAAAGCACACACCCAGGAAACATTATCGGCCAATCTGGAGATTGTTTTGGAAACTCTCACGGACTTGGGCTGGATAATCAATTTCCAAAAATCAGAGCTGACTCCATCCCAGAAGTTTGTTTACCTGGGCATGTTCTTCGATCTGGAGACGGGATATGTTTATCCTACTCAGGATGGGTTCAGAGACTCATCTCCTTAATACAGTCAGTGTGCGACAGTCGTCATGTCCTGGCACGGGTTTACTTGAGAATGCTGGGTTTGATGGTTTCATTGGAACCAGTCATTCCGCAGGCGGCCTTACGCAGGCGCCCGATCCAGTTGTTTCTCATGACACAGTGGACCCAGAGTTCAGGTTCGCTGGACTCGAACGTGTCAGTGTTGGCGCCTCTAATTCACCACCTGCAATGGTGGTTGAATATAGAGAATCTCTTGCTGGGGGTTTTGCTAACCCCTCCCCACCCTCAGGTGACTGTATACAGATGCATCGATGGAGGGGTGGGAAGCTTGTCTGGAAGAGTCCACAATATCAGGGCTTTGGGATCTGGATCAGTCAAAGGAACATATCAATCTACTGGAGCTAAGAGCAGTAGTCCTGGGCCTGGAACATTTCTTACAGAAAGTTCAGGGCAAGATTGTTCTTATTCGTTCAGACAACTCAACAGTAGTGACTTACATAAACCGCCAGGGCGGAACGAAGTCGGCCAGTCTCTGTATGATGACTTGGAAACTGCTTTGTTGGTGCCTGGATCACAGGATTACCTTGAGAGCAGTTCATATTCCGGGAAGGCTAAATCTGCTATCAGACTCATTGAGCCGAAGGATGAGTATTTTACCCACGGAATGGCAACTAAATCAATGTGTGGCGGATCGTCTGTTCGACCATTGGGGGAAGCCCAACATCGATTTGTTCGCAACGAAGAAGAATGCGAAGATGACGACGTACGTCTCTCCGATTCCAGACCCAAGCGCTTTCGCAACAGATGCATTGGCTATCAGCTGGGCGGGAATGTATGCATACGCATTCCCTCCAGCAATCCTGATTCCAAAGGTGCTTCAGAAAATCAGGCAGCAGGAGTGCCAAGTGCTTCTGATCGCCCCGGATTGGCCAAGCCGATCGTGGTATACGGATCTGCTGGACCTTCTGGTCTGCAGTCCGGTTCCTCTGCCTCTGATGGACGACCTTATCTTCCAGGGCAAGGCCCTTCACGACAATCCGTCAATGTTCCGATTGACTGCATGGATGTTGTCAAGGAATCTAGAATTAAGGAGGGCTTTTCTGAGCAAGCGGCCATGTTTATGGCCAAAGCCAGGAGGGGGTCAACCTCCAGAGCATATAACTATAAAATCAACAGATTTGTAGAGTGGTGCTCAAAAAGATGTATTGATCCAATGGATGCATCTATTCAGGTAGTAGCTGATTTCCTCTGTCACCTATATGATGCCTATAGCCTCAAGCCTAACTCTATTGCTGGCTATAAGTCAGCTTTAATGGCTGTTATTCCTTGCTTGGCTAACAGGGGGAGTGATGAAGTAAGTACATTAAATGTATTAATTAAAGGCATGGGCAATCTAAGACCAAGGAATCCACCACTGATTCCAGTTTGGAGTTTATCTCTGGTGCTTCAGGTACTAGGAGATAAGCCTTTTGAACCACTTATGTCCATTTCTATGGAATTGTTGACTCTTAAAACTGTATTTTTAATTGCTGCGGCCTCGGCAAGGCGTAGGAGTGAGATTCACGCCTTATCAGCCGAGGATGACCGTTTTGTGGTTACAGGGGAAGGCCTTAAGCTTCTACCTAGGATTAATTTCTTGGCTAAGAATCAGTCTTTGAAATATCCAGGTCAACCTATTTTTTTGCCATCTTTAACTAGATATGATCCTAATTCTAAGGTATGGTGCCCCGTACGGGCGCTGCTCTGGTACAAACAGCGTACTTCGGAGTGGCGTACCGACCAGTCAGCGTTATGGTTGTCATATATTGAACCCCATGGGAGGGCGTCTAAGGACACCATTTCCAGGTGGATTGTAGAATGTATTCAGTTTTGTCACAAATCCGCCACCGGGAGACAGGTTGATGTGGCCAAGGCTCACAGTGTCTGCGGTGTCGTGGCATCCACTGCCCTGTTTAGTGGGGTCCCTGTGGATGACATTATGTCCGTGGCTCAGTGGCACTGTGAGTCAAGTTTTACAGACCATTACCTCCGTGACACCTCAAATCCTCTTGCCTTGTCGATTTTGGAAACAATAATCGCCTGTATGTTTTATGAGGAGCGTTTCCTCGTTGCTTATATACATCACATTTAAGTTATGGTAACAACCACTTGTCGGGACTGCGTCAGGCTTCTCTACTGGGAACGTGATGACAGCTTCCAAGTTCAACAAGGTCAGTCTTGTTTATGTGTTGTTCATTGTTAAATGTATTGTCACGTTACCCGTTATTATTAATATGGTGATGGTTTGTGTGGATGGTGGTTCATAAAGAGTATACGAAAATGGAGTACTTTCGTCTCTGTCCTGTAGTACGTGGCACTAGTACGTAGAGAGCGTATAGGACATTGAGGTCATCTAGTCTTCCTCCCAGGAGGGGGGGGAGCGCATATGACATTCGGTCATCTCTCATGCATCGGTTGTGTTATCCGATGGTTTTGTCAAATCCTGACTGTGTTCTCACACAGTTTTCAGACGTTTTTAAGTGCCGTAAACGCGTGAAAGCGTATAGGGAAGAGCTGGTCTTTTGACCTCGCCTCCCTCCCGCCAGATTCACTTTCGAATTCTGGCAATATCAAAAGTATTAGGGAGGTAAGTATACTCTTGATGTGAAATAAACGAAATCTAGGATTTCTTTTTTCACGAGAGAGTTGATACTTACCTCCCTAGATACGGACCCGGCCTCTCCACCCCACAGAGGCTCGGTCTTCAGGCTCTTAGCAGTTGCATGTGTGTCAGCCAATAAATTAGTCAGAGGAAGTAGTAGTCGGCGCATGCGCGGTGGTGGGGCCGGCATCCGCCTGACTACCTCTGGCTACCTGCCCAGTAGGGGCACGTAACTGTTTTTAATCTGAGTGTTTTATTGAGTGAACGCCAATATTTAGCAATATCAAAAGTATTAGGGAGGTAAGTATCAACTCTCTCGTGAAAAAAGAAATCCTAGATTTCGTTTATTTTTAAACAACATTACACCAACAAGGGGTTATACGATTTGAATAAAACTTCACAGAGATGTTCTATACCATGCTTAGGACCAGTCCACATCCAAACCAAAACAAAACTTTGACATATTTTCTGGAGTTTTTGATTGTTTGAACTCTGATTACTTTATGGCTGATTTGTATGCAGATTATATATTTTGGTTATGATTCTTGGCTGTGTTAAGTTTTTTTTAAATGACATTTGCACCCACAAGGGATTATCAGATTTCAGTAAAACGTCGCAGATTTGTTCTATACCATGCTTATGACTAGCTCACATCAAAAGGAAATTGATTTTCACATTTTTATATCTTTTTTTTTTTTGGTGTTTGGACTTTGATAATTTTAGGTCTGATTTGCATGCATCCCTGTTATATGTATTATGCTGTGGTTAAGATTTTTTCAAATGACAATTTAATCAGCAAAGACTTGGTTTTGAAGCTTGAAACCTTGGAGATGATTATACATATGGGCAAGGATGTGCACGACACTTGGAATTTTGTTCTGACTGGGCTGGGCCCAGGGGTCAGAAGGTCAATATTGGCCAGTAATTATCGATTGTGATGCAACTCATCCTAGACCATTTCAGATAGAAACTTGAAACTTTGGGGATGATTGCACATATGGCCAGGGTTGTGCATAACTCTTGGCATTTTGGTATGACCCTAGGGGTATGGCCCTGGGGGTAGAGATTGTTGGTAAAAATTAAATTTATCCAATGGTTGTCATGTCACATATCATTTTGAAGCCAGTGATGAGTAGACTACAGTACAATGAATTATTTTGATCTTGGGTCAAACTGAGGGCAGGGGGGGAGGTCAAAAGTTGGCACCAATCGATTGTAACGCAACTCCTAGACTATTTCACATAGAAACTTGAAACTTTCGGTATGATTACACATATGGCCAGGGATGTGCCATCATACTAACATACGCCCACTCACATAGCTATGCTGTTTGGCGTCATACTTGCAGACCTGTGATTTCTTGCTATGTGACGTAACATTACGCTAGTGGGCTGGAGGTAGCCAATCAGATTTCTGCCTACTTCACGCAATAGGCGAGACTTCGTCTGGTGACCTAATTTACAATCACAAAAACAACGGCGATCGCGATGCTGTTGAACTAGAAAGAGACATTTGCAAAAGTTTGCAATAGTTTTATACTAAACAAGTTATCTGAGGAACAGAAAATGGGTAGATTGGTTTTCGGTAACAGAAAACGCTAGTTTGGTTTACGCACATGTGTAAATTTGTCTACTTCCTGATTTTTTATCGAGCAATCTCATTGGTGCAAGTTGACTGACCCCAGCTCATTAATATGTATGAAGCTTTGTGAACTTAGCACAAACATCAAAGGCGTGAAAGCACGGTACTTGATACGGGAATGTAGTGAGAGGGCGAGGATCATGCAATATGACGATGGGGATGTGCATGACACATTGGAATTTTGATATCACCCCCAGTGGCAGGGTTGGAGGAAATGGTGGGCAGAAAAGAAATTTGATCAAATGTGGTCATGTCACATCATTTTGAAGCTTGTAGTTAGTAGACTACAGTACAACAAATTATTTTGATCTTGAGTCAATCTGAGAGGAGTGGCTAGGAGTCATATGGGCAATCTAATTTTATTTATGTACATAGCATGGACAGAATATTTAGTCCTGGACAGACTGGGTCAAGCGGCAGCCAGATCTTGTGGTAGCTTAAAAATGTGAGATATTGGTACATGTATCTTCTGATACCTCTTGTTAATTGAGGGCAGATGACATCTGGCAATACACTGCTCATCATCTGACAATATATTGCCAGTCCATTACCAGATCTGACAATACACTGGTAATCATCTGACAATATATTACCAACTGGTGTTAAATTTTCAAAATCCATATACATGTACAGTACAGATCCTAGTTATCTTTACTTAAACGCATTCTAAAGCTCGTTTAAAATGTGTCTATATGGCGTCATTTTCTCGTCATTTTCTCGTAGTGATCTACTTAGACATAGTGCGTTTGGTAAAATCTCAAGATGCATCTTGACTTTCATCTTGATGGGTTTAAATTTTGACACTACAGGTTTGACATTTTTAAGGACGTTGCCCTACGCATTTGGGAGCGTTTGAAAATTTTCTGATAAATTTAAACGTGCTATCAACTCCAACTCCAGTTCTTTCGCCGAGTCCTATGGCTAGAACCAAACGGGTACTCGGTTCCTAGTCTAGGCATACCCGGTTATCAGTACACTTTTCTCCGTACATGTATCTTGCGTGTTTTGCAAACTTTGACCGATTCGTACAGCAGATTTTAACTTATTTACGTCAATTTGTGGCTGGATTTATCAGAAGATGTATTTAATTTAGTGTTTCTTCGCGGGATTCGTCTAATTTCTGCATTTTTATAGTGAAAATCTCGATATATCTAATGCTGAATGGACAATCGGCTTGAACTGGAACACCATTCCATTCTGATGATGTCATCACGTATATATTTAACGTCGTTAACTTTGATTGGCAGAGATTTGTTGGAAAAGCCATCAATGGCAAATCTGATTGGTTGAACTAATGTCATGAGGCTTTGACAGTTGTGTACTATTAGACCATAGTCACCTTTAGCGTGACGTTGTACCCTCTCCTATTTATATATAAGATTATATACATACATAGAGGGTAGCACAAGAGTACGAGATCACGCTGAAGGTGCCTATGTATTAGACAACAGTAAACAAGCAACATAACCTAAACAAGGATTTCCAGACTTTGGCTGTGATGTGGACAAAAACCAAGTTGGATCCAGATTGAGTACAAATTTTAATCTATGGATATATCGGAAACAAACTGGTCAGATTTTGCTCAAATTTTAACAAATGAGTTTGTGTGATCATACATTAAGATTTAACAACCTTGGATGCGATCAAAAGAAAATTTTAGGCTGTGGCTTACAATCTCTGATAACTTGGATCTATCTGATGATGGAAAGTAAGTTATAACTGGATTGTTTGGTCGATGACACAATTGACCACGTTCACTACTTTGACCTCTAGCCTACCCCACCCCCAGGGGAGGAGCCAAATGTAATACCAGAAATGTGGCTGCAATGCAACCATGAATCTCGACTTCATGACAGCAATGAACTCTGACGATTGATTTCAAACATAAAATAAATTTAGAAAGCTTATCAACAAGGGGGCCAAGGGCCTGTAACGCTATCCTGGATGGTGTATGGCAATAAGGGCTGCTAGCAGAGAAGGCCGCTACTATGTCAAAAAAGGCTGCCTATATAATATACTGAGTATGTACATACCTATCTATCTATCTATCAAAACTATTTTCAAAATATTCAGCATGTTGCCTGTATACCCTTATCTAATTTCCACTTCCTACTTTTCTTTTCATATGAGGCGGACATAGAGGTGAACTGTCAAAATATCTCATCTGATCACAGTTGTTGCTAAGCACAGAATTATAAATAGGGATAAGTGTTAACAAAAGTAATTTTATAATGTTCAAGTTTCGGTATAAAACTGTTTTAAAACAAACATAATCAAATAAATAAATTGGTTGAATAATTTCTGTTTATTTCGTCAGTTATTTCTATAGTGAACACATACTATAACATGCGAAAAACTACTGAATGTTTGAATCGCATTCCATAAGGATCGAAAAGTGTAGATACAGAAAAAAAGAAACATAAAAATCATTCTGATCTTCATATTCAATATTGATTGTTGTTCTTGTTTGATATGTTGAAGCCTACAGCCATATGAGCATTCCCCCCCCCCCCCCAAGTTTCATTGAAATTGGGACACTAATTAAGGAGTAGGGTTTTAAATGGTTCTGGAATTTTCAAAAAATCCAAATGGCCGCCAAAAGTGACCACACAAATTTCTGAATAGAAGTTCTAGAGCCAACTACTACAGAATCCTTCCAACCAAATTTGGATATAATCCACCAAGCGGTTATGGAGAATATGCATTTTGCCAATTTATGTCCAGCCAACTAGGGTTGCAATCTGTTAAGCAGTTAATGAGGAGTAGTGTTTTGACAATTTCTGCTAAATCTTTCATAAAGTCAAAGATTTTCACACAAAAATTGACCAATCAAAATTCTGTGCATGTTCGGAAGCAGAAAGCATTAGGGTCAGTCCTGCCAAATTAGCTTGAAATCTGCCAAACTGTTAATGTGGAGTGGTGTTTTTAAACCTAAGTTGAGGGATGGACGGCGAACAGCAGATGGTTGCCATGCATATCAGTGACTTTAACCTTTTGGCCAGAACATCATTGTGTGATGCCGTGTCATTATAAGGAGGCATGTGTCCAAGTTTGGGACCAGTATGATTAACCAAACATGAGATATAAACAGAAAAGTAGAGCTAAACGCAAATTGGACGCCGCCGGGGTATCACAATAGCTCTTTTTACTTCGTAGGTGAGATAAAACTCCATAGTAACCTACATTTGTTTCAATTCCATCCACCGATTTCAGAGGAGTTGCATTACACAGAGACTGGCATGGATCGCTGTGAAAAATCTGGATGTCATAAGGGGAAATAATCTGTGAGAGCAGGGGTTAAAATTAACATGAGCTCGAGGTTAGCAGAAATTGACCAGGGCTAGTACAACTTGTAACTGGCCAACCCAATGGTAACAATTTGACATGTCAACCCTTTAATGGTCAAGGTGGTTAAAAAATTTCTCTGCTGTGATCTTCAGAAATGTCGATTTGCAGAGTAAGATGACTACTTTTGGAAATTTAACAGTAGAATGACTGGCTCAATAATTGAGTCAGTCATGCCAGTGGTAAGAATTTTAAAATAGTCTTCCTTTGGTCTGCAAAGACGATTTGAAGGGCTATAGTAGAATCTAGTAAATCTCTAGTACTTCTATCTAAATGTAGTAGCTCATCTGGCTTAATTTAAAACTATAGAGGGTGTCAAATGATGTGCGAGAGTGTGGGCAGGACTATGGGAAATCTAGATAAATCTGGAAGACACCAATCTCTGATTACATAAAATAAATCTTGTCAGCCAATCCGCAATCATATAGATAGCCCACATAGCAAATTTGGTTGAATTCCACCCAATTGTTTGGGAGGCGATAGCATGATGGATGGATGGAAACAAATGTATCCTAATTTTTTCAAAACATGGAGAAAAAGAAAGGACTCGAGATTTTAAAGGTAGGTAGGTAATTAATTCAAAGTCATACTAAGATGTCATTTTCTTTCGGATTGAGAAATTAGGCTACCAGAATCATTTGCCATGCCACATTGTTTTCAGGACTTGTCGGTGAAAGGGATAAACATAGTAAAAACTGGAATTGGCAAGAGGATAAAGCAGAAATTTGGATTTTGTAATAGATGGATCCACTTTTAGCTATGCCCCGGCCATCTCTAGGTAGGCTCCATTGATGCTTTGCAACTGCGTGTGTTGGTATAAATAAATACTTTGGATATTTTCCTATCGGTCATTGGCGGTCTGCCTTGAGTCAGTCTTTCACTTTTATATACTGAAGGACTATGAATCACTCTCCTGAAATGTGTGATTCACTGTCCTCAGCGGTCATTCACCTGGAAACACCAAAGCGAGTGGTCGACTCACCCAACCCTCCACCGGAAAACTTTGAAGTCTAAATGCTCTCCGAGAGCAGTTGAGGTGTTTCCAGGTATAAATAGGCCTAATGGGTGTTTTTTGTCTATGAAATTTAGATATTTTTTACTAATTTTCCATGGAATTTTTTTCAAACTTCACATCACCTGAGTTGCAACCACCATGCATGGGAGACCCAGAAAATTAATGAATCAATTGGTGAAACTAAACGAGAATTCCAAATACGTATTAAAGAACATCTTAGGGACATTAAGAACAAAAAAGACACACCAGTAGCCATTCACTTTAATCTCCCTAATCACAACACCTCTTCAGTCAACTACAGAATCATTGAGGTGTTCCATCGCGATCCTGATTCCACGGAAGCAACGTCTATCTGTAAGGAACGCGAAAAATTCTGGATCCACCAGCTACATAGCATGGACCCAATTGGAATTAATCACGCTGATTGGTGACAATCACTACCTGAAAGTAGTACAATAAATACAATAATTAGCTACCTGTCACCACACTCCCCCCTTGGAGATGCCTATGACATAATCGCATTACGTCACACCTGCATGACGTCACACTGATGTCCCTAATGTTACAAACTATCTAACGATTTTAACTTCATAACATTAGTAGCAATTATACTTGGACGAACTATAAGAAAAATGGCACACAGCCATCTTAGCACACGATAAAAACTTTATCATCTTAGCTACTATACAATGATTTTCAAATATACACATCCCAGTAAAAACTACTATGACAAAGTGTCTACACATTTCCTCTGATGAGTATAACCCAAACATGGGTACGAAATGCCAGGAGTCTGGATCAAATATGGAAAGGCCCACTAACAAATGGACCAATGCCACTATAACCGTTTACTAAAGATCTATCCCTTAAACCCAATGTATAAAACCATACATTTCGGGTACGCATTTATTCCCAAACTGGGTACATTCGGGTACACACACACTCGGGTACACCAATACACATTTAAAACAAACACTCGGGTACACGAAACTTGGGTACATAAAGAACACAGATTGTTACCAAATCGGGTACAACTACACATCAAGTCGGGTACAAAAACGACAACAACAATGGGATGTATCTACCAAATCCGGGTTCATACACATGGGATCAGGTACAATCGGGTACAAGATTACTATAAAAGGAGCGCGCAAACAGTGCATCGCCATCCAGACTCAATGGACACTAACCGTTAGTGTCAGGACAACATAGCATCTTACAAGCTTTTTACAAAAATATCAAATTTTTGCATGAGAAGAGCGTGATTTCATCCACAAGACTTTCAAGATGGACACACCGACTGCAGCAACTTCTGCTATATCAATTGAATCTACAGAAACCATTGTAGACATGATGAATAATGCTGTTATTGACAAAGTGGGTTCCGACATCCAGAGCCGCAAGAGATTCCGCATAGCAGACGATGAGCGGATCAGTTCTGTTGACATGAGGGCTGTAGTCACGCCTACACCACTGGGACCAACTACAGAGTAGCCCCAAATGTAGGGCAACATTCCAGGAACCGCCATTATTTGGTCACAGAAGGAACCCCGCCTTCAAAGACACACTAATAACAGCCAAATTTATGGATGCAAAAACTTTTGGCATTCAAGGCAGAAACATCACCAACCCTGTCATTCCATGCAACAAACACAATTGCGCATTTTGTCAACAAATGGACAAAAAATGCTCACACACTGGGATTAACTATCATACCAAAACAAAAACAGTCTGTAACACAACGAATGTGGTTTATTTAATCACGTGTAACACATGTTCTAAACAATACATTGGTGAAACTAAACGAGAATTCCAAATACGTATTACGTGACGTCCCTAACATTACAAACTATCTAACGATTTTAACTTCATAACATTAGTAGCAATTATACTTGGACGAACTATAAGAAAAATGATCACCAAAATAGCCCAAACTTAAAGGCAAACTCTTTGTCACTGACTGGAGCAGTTCACTCACTCTGTACTGTACTAGCATCAAGTTCATCTTCAAGTTTTTCCAGTAGTGGCGACTTCCTCATCGTCAAACATGTCATCATCAGAAGAGTCACTGTCCAACACATTATATATAGCTGTCTCACCATTACAATCAGTGTCTGATTTCACGTTTAAAACATCACCATGAGTGATATTTGGTTATTAACACATGCACAGATAACACAACACATGGATATGAATTATATATTTATTTTGGCATAAAAGACATAGGATTGAAGCTCCTGCACTTATATCCTATGTCCTGGTTAACAATCCTATGTCCTGGTTACCTAACATTGTTAGGCATCCTTGATACTTGAGTGACTAAGACCTTGAGTGTGCATTTCATTGATTTGATACATGGTAACTAGCGATTACCATGTGTTTGCATTGCATTTGCCGTCTGGTAACACGCGATTACCACTTATGTATAAATACACTTAATACAGTCTTCTGTATTAATGTATGCTCTGCATTTAAGCACGGTAACAAACGGTTACTCAGTGTGTACATGGCACTTGATTTGACCCCAGGTAACTAACGGTTACCCTGTGTGTACACTGCATTAAGCCATGGTACCGATTGGTTAGCAAAATTTAAATAATAAACATTATATACAATAGATCAGAGTATTGATACTGCATTATGTACTTTCTATTCTATGATAAAGTCAGTACTTCATATTTGTACTCAATTATACTGTCAACTTTTGGAGGATACTGCCCTTGGCAGATACTGCCCAAAACTATGACTTGTAATCGAGGCGGACGTTAAGGGATCCCGTTTAACATCATCCACTCAAGCTGCAACATGACAAACTAAATTGTGATGGAACAACTTATGAGTGAAATTGTTTCAATGCCAATCATAAATGATCTCTGCACAAGTTAACTGGTCAATACTGCCCTCACGATACTGCACAATACTTCTTTATGTTCTTCACCATATTAATAGGTCGGATGGCGGGGCGGTGGTGGCAAAACTTAGCTGTTCACAGACTGGCATCCAGAATGGAATGAACTGGGCGATTCCGCTATCAACTAACATGGTTACATTCTTGGACCAATTATGGTATAATCTAACTTGATTGGCTGAAATAATCATGCGATTCTGCAGAAGTAGTAGGCTGGTCGCTATGTACCTTCATGCAACCTAATAAGGAGTGAAGACTGTTGCTTGACATCATCTTATTGGTATGCAGCTTGCACACCAAGAATTCCAAAAGTGTATGACTGATGCTATGATACCTACACCATCAGGGGAGCTAACTCTTCAACTAACCTGGTCCTTAGTCCGCATGAGACCTGATTGACTATTACACAGAAGAATGTACTAGCTACTATTTAATTTTGTTATTAAAGAGGAATTGGCCGTATGAAATATGCCAGTAGCCCTGCAATGTGTGCATCTGTTAATCATGTTTAATGGGTGTTAATCATTAAACTCCAATTAACACATGCACAGATAACACAACACATGGATATGAATTATATATTTATTTTGGCATAAAAGACATAGGATTGAAGCTCCTGCACTTATATCCTATGTCCTGGTTAACAATCCTATGTCCTGGTTACCTAACATTGTTAGGCATCCTTGATACTTGAGTGACTAAGACCTTGAGTGTGCATTTCATTGATTTGATACATGGTAACTAGCGATTACCATGTGTTTGCGTTGCATTTGCCGTCTGGTAACACGCGATTACCACTTATGTATAAATACACTTAATACAGTCTTCTGTATTAATGTATGCTCTGCATTTAAGCACGGTAACAAACGGTTACTCAGTGTGTACATGGCACTTGATTTGACCCCAGGTAACTAACGGTTACCCTGTGTGTACACTGCATTAAGCCATGGTACCGATTGGTTAGCAAAATTTAAATAATAAACATTATATACAATAGGTCAGAGTATTGATACTGCATTATGTACTTTCTATTCTATGATAAAGTCAGTACTTCATATTTGTACTCAATTATACTGTCAACTTTTGGAGGATACTGCCCAATACGAGTGGCCAGTTAGGACTTGTAATTGAGGCATACGCTAGAGGATTCCGTTTAACATTATCCATCCAAGCTGCAACGTGACAAACTAACTTGTGATGGAATAACTTATGAGTGAAATTGTTTCAATGCCAATCATAAATGACCTCTGCACAAGTTAACTGGTCACGAGAGTCCCCCAAAAGTTAGAATTGAACACATCGACCAAGGCCATTGTATTGCTAGGCCCGCTACCCAGTGTTCTGTATGACATATGACGAGCACTCTTGTTGTGTGTGAAGACCTATTGCTAATATCTTGTAACCCGCCTCATCCAGTGTAACCTGCCTTATTCAGTACAACCTTTTGAAAACCTTTAAAGACATTTAGGCACCATTATGTACTTAAGTACATGCAATTGCCAGATTTGTGGTTAAGCGGACTGAAAGTCATGATAGTGCTTTCAATTGAAATGGAATAAGGCAGGCTTCACTGCGACTCGGTCAGGGCCCCGCCCCATGTCATGAATATGTATAAAATATACCACTTGTATCACATCCAAAGTAATCGCCTACTCGTGTGAGACTGAATAAATCGAGTGTATACCACCGAAAACTTGTCGACACATAGAATGTATTGTTCTCCATTGCACCCTCTGTGATGAATCACCGCCGGCTGTCCCTGGTACTATTGCTGTCCGTGCCGTATACTTAGGTTGTACGAATCTATTGCCCTTCTTGTGCCTAGGTGTTCCACACCCACACATGTCCGCGTCTACCACTGAACACTCCATACAGCCGGCTTCGCACTCGAATGCACCCTAATAAAACAGTGGCCTGCCATCAACCGCACCTGAATACACACGCTTGAAGGCTATGCATCCTTAGACTGTGATACCCTAAAAGCCATGTATATACACATGCATCAAGCCATGTGGCAGAATGTTGCCATCATTCCAGTGCGAAACCAGCCGTCACAAGGTAGCACACCTGCAAGTACATCATAATACAGCTATAGCGAAGTACTTGGGTATATGTACAATAAATAACATATCAATATGAGCCAAAACCGTATGTAGAAACTCAATGTCAGAAACAAAACCGTCACCAA
This sequence comes from Chaetoderma sp. LZ-2023a, assembly GCA_034401795.1. Taxonomy (NCBI): domain Eukaryota; kingdom Metazoa; phylum Mollusca; class Caudofoveata; order Chaetodermatida; family Chaetodermatidae; genus Chaetoderma; species Chaetoderma sp. LZ-2023a. The sequence continues at coordinate 150,335,342 of CM067359.1, forward strand.
CCATTGTCAATCAAAGGGAGACAGCTACCCGACCATGCATACCTGTCGTAGCGGCCCCGAGGTTCAAAATACTGTCAAAAACCTGTACGAAAGATCACCCCAAGGTGAATCGCAAAGTTGACCAAACCGAACAAGTAGTCTCTTGAATATGCTTGAAACTACCGTTTGATCCAATATACATGTATATACATATACGGATCCAGTATCCAGGCCAGTAGCCAACCACCACCCGATCTCTTAATAAGGCAATCCTTTATACAGGTCTGACTGTGCACCAAGGCAGCCAAAGGTATTGCTCGCCTGGAATAGAATCAAGGAATCTATGGGCCCTTAAGACATATAGCTCTAATGATTTCTACCACCCGTCTGACTGTAGACCGACCGAAGGTTGTCCCTAAGAGGTTAAAGCATGATTACTACACATTAAGGATGACGCAATCTGCTAGGTCAGGTGATCTACTACTACAATCAATGCCCAGCGGATTTGACAGTATGCCACTAATAAGATACGACAATATTGCCTAATTGGACACAGGAATTTGCCTAAGGCCGGTGTTCGCTAACTACATGGTAACTATACAGCAGGGTCCACTATGTTGCATCAATTCATAAATATCAAAAGTACAAAAATATACATGTAGTTACCTTGCATATATACATTAAATGAAGAGTGAATCTTATACCGGGCGGTCTCATAATACCCCTTGTCCCCATAGCAGGTTTGACTGGATACCAATCCAACCGACCCTACCCTGAACACATTGCAATCTGAGCATTTCTGATAGATGTTACGTCTGTACCGATATATCTTGTATAGCAGTCCGAGGACCAACGTCCCATAAGCTTGATCATATGATCTTCAACCATCCCCTGGGCCGCTGAAGTAGCTGCACCCTTGCGGAAGGAATGTCCACAATAGTGTAAACTGTTGAGATTACACCTTTGCATAATGTCCCTAAGGTGGTTAATAAAAAAATTTCTGGTTAGTACTAACCCATTACCGGTACAGAACAGAGGGTCTGAAAGTTTAGCTCCTGACTGTGATCGGAGTAAGTGATACTTCCTTAAGCTACTGACTGGGCAAATTAAACGCTTGTCCACACAACACACATGAATATCAATGCCTCGCCGAAAAGGATCAGTTTTGGACGCTTTCAATGTAAGTATACAGTAGGATAAATCGGTTGCCCATCTAACATCCCCCAAAGTGATGATGTTCTCAACGTCCACATTCTGCGTTTGTACTGTAAATTCCCCACACCTCAGAAATGCAAAGAACGCCACCGTACAAGCCGCTGTGATGAGGCAATCAGTATACATCCCAAACAAACCTGCCTTTAGCGTCTGACAAATCCGGGACAATATGTCTACTGTAATCGGTAGTCTGGACATACGTGGTCTGCTTTGTGACCTTTGAACCGCTGTTAGTAGCAACTTAAGCCTGGGCAGTGGCTGGCTTAAACTATCTAAAAAAGGATTATGATAGCCTGCCACTACATAATGGAAACGAACACCTGCCAAATATAGTTTAATGGTGCCATATCGCAACTGCAACACTCCTACACAATGGGCGATAAAATACAGAAGCCTGTCCTCTGATATGGGCGGCAGGCATTCAAGCATGGCGATTCCAATATTCCAACCCATCATAGCTGCAAACCGTTGGTAACATGAGATACCCGATTTGTAGCTGCGAAGGGTATGCTTGCTAACGGCCGATACCCACATTCGCTCCAAAATATTGTCTAGCATAGAATTTCTATTGGCTCTGGTATTGTAGTCGCCACTTCCTCCGCAAAGGGGGCACACTCTCGAAATCGTTGTTCCTGGAACCTAGAAATAGAATCAGCAATGTCATTTAAATTCTCTGGAATATGCTTAGCTGTCACAAAGAAGTTATTATATGCGGCACACAAAGCCAGGCGACGCATTAACCTGTTGATGTGTGGTATTTTTGATCGGCCCTTCCTAATGTCAACTGTACCTAAGTTGTCACAGTGAAATAGGATACGCTTTTTAGGCCATGATGTCCCCCATAATACTGCCGCCACCACAATGGGATATAACTCCAGGAAGGCCATGGAGCAATCCTCTGTTCGAATGTCTACTAATTTAGCCGGCCATTTGCCCTGAAACCATTTCCCGTGGTAATACCCGGCAAATCCAATACCGGATGCATCTGTAAACAACTCTAAATCAGCTGCACACGTAATGAATTTGTCGAGAAAGAATGCTGAACCGTTCCAACCTTGCAGAAAGTGACCACATTTCCATTTCCTTCCTACAATCATTATTCAAAGTAACTTTATAATGCAACTCTGTCACAGATGTAGCCAATGTGATCAAATAAGAAACAAATGATCGCCCGGGGACAATCACCCTTGCTGCAAAGTTGAAATGACCCAACAAACTCAGCAGTTCCCGCTTTGTACATTTGCGTTTACCCAGCAATCCTCTCATTATGGTAATAATCCTCTCTACCTTGTCAAGAGGAAGTCTGGATTCCATTCTCACAGAATCCAACACTATGCCCAAGAATTCAATCACTTGAGTAGGTCCGATTGTCTTGTGCGTCGCCAACGGTATATTTAACTTGCCAAAAATCAGCGTTAATAAGGCCATATTACGCTCCGGTACTGCGTCACTACCTTCAATCGTCAGAAAATCATCCAACAGGTGCAAAATAGTTTTTATGCCATAGTTGTGCATTGCAATCCAGCAGATCGCCACTGATAACGGGTCAAATATCTTCGGTGATGACCGGCTACCAAATGGTAACTTATTATAAAAATAATATAAACCTCTCCACTTGATACAATATAAATGCCATAACTCTGGTCGTATTGGGACTAATTTAAATGCATCCACTATGTCAGTCTTACACAACCATGCACCCTTGCCTTTATCTAAAATAGAAGAAATGGCATCATCAGTTGTAACATATGACAAAGAATAATCAGCTTTGTTTATCAGATCGTTAACACTACTATGACCCGGTTTACCGTGAGGGGCTGACAAGTCCACGATCAGACGTTTCTTGCCTGAGTAGCGGCCTGTAGCCAGACCAATAGGGCTTACACGAAAGTTCTGAAAGGGTGGCTTATCAAAAGGGCCACATAAGTAGCCTTTACTGAGTTCATCTTCTATCAAATGATCAACAATCATGGGCTCCTTGCAAGCAGAAATCAAATTCTTACACTCCAAAGCCACATTAGGTAGCTCCAAGACACCTGTGTGAAAACCATGTGTGAGGCCTTGAATCAAATTATTCACAAAGTCCCTGTCCGGGTGGCCCCGCAACTCGATCGACAGCTGGTTAATGTTTATAGGAGTTGCTATAACATAGCCCCCCTCCACTACCTCAGACTCCACTTGCATATTTGCTGGCTCTGTCCCACTGGCTAGTCAATTAGACTGGGTGCTATCCACCGACTTGCCATAATTGCGACTCTGAATTGTTCGCTTGGACGAGTTCGGGCATGTAGGTGCAGGGTGACTAGCCTTGCAGTTCCAACAGACATGCAAATAGCGACAGAATTTTGCGAAGCAGCCACGGTTGCCATTGAAATTATTACAGATTTCCTTACCTAGGTAATTCACTTTCATTCTAGTACGGCCCCCAATAGCACCACTGTCAAAATTGTTCCTCCCGCCAGGACGAAAATATGGCCGGAATTCTAGAACCGAGGGACAAAATTTTGCTGTGTGATCATGTTGTTGACACAAGTCACAAGAGGTCAAAACCGACCCTGCCGTGACGGCCTGGATTATATCCCTGTCCTTAACCGACCAGTCAATTTTTCTGCCATGCTGTTGCAACCAGGCTGCTGCCTTGGCAGAAAATTCCCTATGGTATGCATAGAAAATCGATTTCCCAAACTGCGTATATAATTCGACAATCAACTGCAGATAACCATCAAGTTCCTGAATCCGTTGTGGGTACGCCTCACACATGATTTTTTTGTATACAATAAATGCTGACAAAAATTCTGAAAGTGTCAAATTCTTCTGCAACCTCACATCTTTGCGCATTCTCACAGCCATGCCTGTTTTTGCATCCATTGAGATTATCTCCCCTGTATTTGCATCAGGCATCAACAGCAGGGCTAGATTGACATCTTTACCTGCAATTATCGCCTGCCTCAAATTAGGAGACACAATCTCAATGCGTGGCAAGCTCTCCATCGCATAACCTTGACCATGCTTGGTTGCTGTCGGAACCTCTACTCCCAGACGATTTCCCCCAGTCAAGCACCCAGAAATAGGACCAAATGCCCTATCATCCTGGTTAAAAGTACAGTTTGCATTCGTCGCACCATCAGATCATTCATCATACAGATCCCTCAAAGTAAAACCTGATAAAACAGGCAAATTACAGTTATTGTTACCTACACTTGGGCGTAGTCCCTCATGGTGAAGGTGTTGGTCTGTATTAGTACCAGGAACAGTTGGCGTCACGAACGAATGAGAGCATGGTGATGATGATGGTGTAACTCCATCCAGGCCGGCACCGACACTCCTCTCACGAAAACTAGTGCCGGGTGATTGTAGGCCTGCCAGCCTACGTTGGAACGCCTCCAACTGCCGTGACAGGGCCCGAACCTCGAAATCTATGCACCCCGTGTCATAGTCATTGGGACCGAAATGATTACCTCCAGTGCTGGTCCCATCCCGTGTTATTGTTGTTGCTGTTCCATGATTGTTACGGTGGTTGCCATTTTGAAAGTCTATGTCATCGCTGCGCCGTTCTGATTGGCTAAGTCCGCCACACCCTTCCTCCGCCTGGTTCCCTGCCTCGATGACGTCACTCACCGGCCTGTCATTCATAACAAACAACCGGACGAGTTGCGCTTTCCTAAAACTCGTCGGACAAACAATACCACGTTGTTTAAGTTTGTCACGCAAGGCCTTCGTACTCCAATTAACCGGTTCCTCATCGTCCCACACCGTCGACCTTTCGGTACCCACACTGCTCGATCAAGACGCAGCCGACACCCCCCGACTCCTGCTTGAGTTTGGCTGCACGCCCCTGCAACCCCGCCTGCGGTCACGTGACGGAGAGCAGCTGTCAAAACTGACGTTTCTCAATGTTCCCGAAGCATTTGCTGCTAACCTCCGGATTGGAGATCGACTACGCATCGTGGGCGCGTTGCTAGCCGTGTTGCGGTACATATCAATAACTAGTTTTGTAGAAATTAACCTCGAACCGAATTCCTATGCTTCTTCTCAACCTATGCGTTCTCCAAACAGTAAACCCGCGTAAATAAAGCCACTTTATTAACTTATTAGGTATGTTCCACGGCTCACTGTAGTCACGGACAGGAATTGATTCGTTATTTTTGTCGGCTAATCAACAGGCTAACATTTTCTAAACATCTAGTAAACTATAACTTTCATAAACTGGAATTGTATTACTTTTCACGACTACGTTTCCCAGCTCACAGCAATTATTGAAAAACTGTCTTTATTTAACTATCTAAACTTTGACTTAAAACACCACTTTTTATCACAACGTTTAACAATATAGCAAAACTTAGCTTCAAAACTTAGCTGTTCACAGACTGGCATCCAGAATGGAATGAACTGGGCGATTCCGCTATCAACTAACATGGTTACATTCTTGGACCAATTATGGTATAATCTAACTTGATTGGCTGAAATAATCATGCGATTCTGCAGAAGTAGTAGGCTGGTCGCTATGTACCTTCATGCAACCTAATAAGGAGTGAAGACTGTTGCTTGACATCATCTTATTGGTATGCAGCTTGCACACCAAGAATTCCAAAAGTGTATGACTGATGCTATGATACCTACACCATCAGGGGAGCTAACTCTTCAACTAACCTGGTCCTTAGTCCGCATGAGACCTGATTGACTATTACACAGAAGAATGTACTAGCTACTATTTAATTTTGTTATTAAAGAGGAATTGGCCGTATGAAATATGCCAGTAGCCCTGCAATGTGTGCATCCGTTAATCATGTTTAATGGGTGTTAATCATTAAACTCCAAAAAATATACTGCGCCAATAATATACTATATACATGTACTGTTAGGCCCTATGACCCGACAGCGGGTGTTATGGTCATACACCGCCCTCGGTCTTTAGCGCGGAAATCAAACACATTATATAATACAGGGTGGGAATACCTCCAACAATGGAGTACTTCTACTATTGAATTAACCCTTTCAACCGACAAGAGAAAATAATAAATTTGTTACGATTGTGTCAAAATTGTGTTGAATATTTTGAAATTAATTTAACTGAAAGCCAGCTTCCAGTCAAATTGCTTTCAAAATATTCAGCATCATGCTTATATAATGACTGTAAATGTGGAATTCTGGGATTTCAGGTCAAATTGGTAAAATGTGATAATTCATTGGTTTTGATTTGGGGCCCCACTTCCCTGATAATGCAAGTTACTAGGCCAATATTGGCCCAGCAACTTGCATTATCATTCTTGTTTTAGTAAATGTGAGAGAAAGTTATAGATTGTCGTAAGAGAAAGCCGCATATATATATATATATATATATATATATATATATATATATATATATATATATATATATATATATATATCCATATCGTTTACCTCTTGTCGCAAAAATATGAAATAGAAGATAACAATCCAATAAACTTGATCATCGATGCGTGTCTTTGTTTACAATTTTCGAGAAAACTAACTTCAAACACTGTCAGTAATAAGTCCAAGTTAAGATGCCGAAGCGGTCAAATATATAGGCATCACACTTTCTGATTGACAGTTTCGTTATTCTGCGTTATCTGTCTACTCTTTAGTCTGTGCCATACACGAAATGTGCATAGATTGATGTATTGCACATGCAAAACTATGTTATTTTCTAAACAGTTGGCTCCATCTTTGCTAAATCTCATTAAATAACGGGTAATGAGCTTACGTACTCAGATATCAGGCACCGGTAAAACAATTATGTATTCATGCGCATGTCTATGTAAAAGCGGAGATTTTCGGTTACCAGTACATATTATGTATGAAATAGCGAATTCGAAAACAACCGAATGTCGGGTTTGCAGATTTTGTAAATCGCTTCCCTTTCCGTTATAAGCCATTGCAACACTAGCCGCAACTGATGCATATATTGTTCTAAAATGTTATGCCTTTTACGTCGGCTCAAATTAGACTATATTGTAATAATCCCATTTCAGAGAATATTTTGGTATATTCATCCAGATTTCAAGATAAATTGTTGATTGAAAATTTATTAAAATATATGTGCAGTCATCACACTGGCTTCATTCACAGTAAAGAATACCCAGGTGCAGAGTTTACACACGTTCATTTTATACAAAAGTACGATTGACGATTACGATGATATGGCATTTCAGCAATTATCATTTATGCCCACGAAAAAAATAACTAAATGTGATGCATGTACTTAACACATATACGGCTCCAATTGCAATTTAGATCTACATGTACGGGTCCTCGACAGACAGTAGACCGATTCCACTTTATGTTTAATGACGCGTAGTAAGAATCTTTGTCGTGTTACTGAATACATTTGATTGCGTGTTTGACTTTTTCCGTGATGGGTTTAAAATATTCCATAATGCATTTAACATATTGTAGGACGTGTTTGACTTTCCGTTAGACGTGCCTATAAAATAAATTAAATGGGTTTGGTGTTTGACCACACCTGAAAACGCTACGAGCTTTTGATGCTAAAAAGACGCATTTTTGTTTCGTTCTTGCTTCGTCAAACAGTAAAACTAACTAAGATCTGTACTGTAGTCGTCTTTGTCCGCAAATGGACATTTATCAAAACAACTGCATGCAGAAACCGACCATTTTTGGTTGGATTGAATGTTAAAGGGTTAAGTGCTATAAATTGATCACTTGCAGGTTGGAAGATATCGCTCATGTAGCGCATCGAGGTAGCAAGTCATGTCAGAGAATAGCAGCCAGTATTCTTCTGGAACTCGCCTTTAATACAGAGATACGAGGACAGATGGCGGTGACAAATACTCCTGGTAAGTTCACTAATGGTCAAGATTGATCAGGAAAAACAAGAGTTTTGCTTAGTCATTGTCCATTTGCAGGCCAAAAGAAGACTATTTTTGAAAATTTACCGCTGAAATGAGTGATTTGGTTAGTGATCCAGTGATATCAGTAATGAATTTTCCAAAAATGGTCTCTCTGACTGCAAATGTCCAGCGCAGAGGCCAGTTTTGGCAAACCCTTTTATTCCTGACGTTCACAAATTTGTATTCAAGATAATCATGTACATGTAGGTAAGCTATTTAATATTTTAAGACCAATTTGAGAGGATCTTCAATGTCTTTCGTATATAATTGTTTTAAAATTGAGACGCTAGAATTACAGGTGTTAACGGTTAACAAGGAATCCCAGTCGAATTAACATTTAAAATGTTCAGCAGAATAGTTCTGCATTGTAACAAATATATATATTAAATTTTGTAATTGTGAATTTCCATATGTTTGGCTACTGCACATATTGCTTAAGCTATTTTTTAGTTTGGCGTTTGATTTCAATAGCTGCTGCCCTGACAGAGTTGAGTAAAAGTGATGAACCAGACACTCAAAGATACGCCCTGCAAACACTGGAACTGCTGGCCATTGAAAGGCCACAAGTTATATATGCACAGGTATGGAACAAATAGCAATAGGGGGGGGGGGGGGAGGTGGTGGTGGGAGCTTTTCCTGGTGGGTCATAGATGACTTAGAATGCAAGATGCTTAACCAGCTAATTACCATACCTATCATTGACCAGCCACCCACGCTCAGCCTCAAATTGTTAAAGTGAAATGTATCTCATAGTTAAATGGTTGAAAGTCTTTACTTGATACAAGTTAATTTTAATATGGTTATTTAATATTAATAATATTGTATAGGATATAACTTTAAGGTATCTACATAGATTCTCTTCAAACTTGGTACATTATTGCAGGCCGCAAAATTTTAGGTGAGTGAAATGATCATTCCCCTGGAGGAGGTTACCTGTATTCACCAAAAATTATTTTTCATTTAAACTATATTTAATAGCTCTTTCACAGGTAGATAGAAGATATATAATAACTATTTTATGTTGAATGATTTAAAAAGAATTTAACTGGAAGCCAAATGTGCTAGGAAGCAATAGCTTTCAGTCAAATAATTTTTTTAAATATTCAACCGCTTTCCTGTACCCACATTTTTCAAATTTTGCATCCTTTCAATACCTCCTGACCTCCATTCAATATTCGCCAAAGTTAGCTCTGCAGGAAGACATGAAGTTTGTCTAAAAACCCATCTCCTCTCAGTAACCTTCAAACACTGGTCATTTATAAACCCTTTTACCCCTGAATTTATAGAATCTTAATTTCAAGGCAACTATTGAAGTAAGTTGTTGACTATTTTGAAACTAATTTGACAGGGACCTGTTGTTAGAGGGAGCAACAGATCCCAGTCAGATTAGTTTTAAAATAATCAACAGAATATTAATTTAGTTGTAAATGATTTTTCAATTTCAGTATTTCTGGATCACGGGTTTAATCTATGTTAATTATAGTGGTGAATAACAGCTTGGGCTAACTGTGCATAACATTTCAGAGAGATATAGTTTTGATTGGTCTATTTTAGGATGAACTTATGTCGATTTTACTGACTCTACACCACCGTACCTTGAATGAGAACCTGTATCTTCTGGCTGGTAAAATCTTACTCTATTATGCTGAGGATCAACAGGTATTTAAAGATATAGCTATTTATAGAAACAGACCCAGAAGGAGTGCGTGTGTCTGTCTTGTCTGAGTGATGTGGTATCTAAAGAGTATTTGGCTCATATTTTAGTGCAACGAGGATGCTTAACATCAAAAAGGATTTCCAGAGACTTCATTTGTGATCCGTATTAATAGCCACTGAATCAATCGTGATCCAACTTCCAAACCAGATAGGTTAAAATTTGTTGGTCTATGAATATCTCAGAAACTACTTGCCCGATTTAGGTGCAATTTATGACCATACACCAGGATTTCAAAGCTTTCGACATGAGCCGTAGAGAAAATCTAAACAATCTGAACGTATCTTTTTTAAATTATGACCAAAACGTAATGGCGAGGGTTTGCTAACTCGGATTACTTTTGTGTTTCACTGTTTAATCACACTGTCTCAAACGTAGCAATCTAATATGTTAAATATTATGTTGAATTCTTTTAAACGAATTTGACGGCAAGTGATCCTAGTTAAATAAGTTTTCTTCATAAATGTATTCATGGTAATACAGTCATACAATAATGTCTATAACGTTCATGCTGGCACCCAGACAAAGAGGCCTTTCATTGGTGACATAATGAATGAATCTACTTTTAGCTATGCCCCTCCCACTTCTAGCTAAGCTCTGCCTATGCACTGCCCAGGTTGGAATCGATCGAAGCTTGAATTCCTAGAATCCCAATATCAAGGTAATGATATACATGTAGGTAACATGTTGAATATCTAAAAACTAATTTGACTGGGTGCTGGTGCTGCCTATGGCAGCAATAGCGCAGAATCAAATTATATGTAGTTTCAAAATTTTCAACAGCGTGTTTCTTAAATAGTAAATCCATCAACGAAATTCATAAACTTGACGAAGTATTTCAGCTTTTTGATGGAGTATTTCTGTCAATTATGATTGTAGCGTCAGCTTTAATGTGACGTAATTGATTATGACATCAGATACTTGGGTGACAGATCGGATCCCTCCGTTACCATATTTCCTATTCATTTTACATAAAACACTCATTAACCATCTGACTGCTTAGGCTTTACAAAACCACCAACAACTTTCAATCAAGTTGTTTTCAAAATGTTCAACAAGTCAAATGTTTTTGCTCCTTGAAATTATGGTACGTTAGCCTTGCTGCAAAGAGACAGGTGAATTCAAATTGTTTTCAGGATATTCACCAGGCTACATTATTAGCTCCCTTGTTATGATAAATAGAATGAGTGATTTATTTAGACTTAACCCTTCTCGTGTCAACATCACCGTAAAGTGCTAATATGTTACTCATATCAATTACCTCTTTAGTGATCAACATTTACCAACATTTTTTGTAGGCCAGGAGAAGTTATGTTGTCCTGCAAATGGACATTCAGATTCCTACAGCGGACATGCGGCTTCTTGATCATTAGTGCATTAATAATCAAGAAAATAGACATTTCTGCTTGGCCAGTGTCAATTTGCATCCTTATTTTAAAACCTTTTTAATTTACTACTGGAATGACTGGCTTGATTATCTAGCCAGTTGGGTCAATTGTCAAGCCAGTCATTACAGTGGTAACTTTGTTAAAATAGTGACTCTCTTCTCTTGGCCTAGAAATGGACATTGCTAAAGACCACTGCTGAGGTGGTTTTGGCTGGCTTGACCATTAAAGGGTTAAGTTGACACAAGAGGGGTTAATCACTATATGTCTATACAATGTACAACAAGTTTAGAGTAAATTCTGATTTCAGTGCTCAGAACTGCTACTCGCTGACCCTCATATGACAGAATGTTTGCAGACCTTTGCCCACAGTCACGACGGTCTTTTGCAGAAGGTGGTAGTGAAAATCATTGACTGTATGCTGGATACTAGACAGCACAAGTTAGTACCATTATAAAGCATATATGTGAATCATCATTGTCTGGTCATCCCAATTGAAGGGTCCGATCTGTCAATCAAGTATCTGATGTCATAATCAATTATGTCACTTGTTAGCTGACTTCACAATCAGAATGACGTATAACTCCATCATAAAAATGTAAACGTCTCACTAGTGTACAACTTGGTTGTCTTTGACGAATTCACAATTTCATAAACATTCTGTTGAATATTTTGAAACTAATTTGACTGTGAGCTGTTGCTGCCATAGGCAGCAACAGTTTCACTTCAAGAGTATACTTACCTCCCTAATACTTTTGATATTGCTAAATATTGGCTTTCACTCAATAAACACTCAGATTAAAACAGTTAGGTGCCCCTACTGGGCAGGGAGTCAGAGCGTAGTCTGGCGGATGCCAGCCCCACCACCGCGCATGCGCAGACTAGCACTTCCTCTTTGCTAGATTATTGGCAAAGAGATCACACATGTTTTTTTGTTCAATAGCTTTTTCGCTCTCTTAAACTGTTTAAGTGGTGTTTGTTTGGAGTGTTAGTCACTTTTTTGGATGGCGGATAGGAATACGTCGCCACAGGAGGACGGAGGACCTTTAAATCAGGTGACTTCTAGTAAAATTAGCGAGTTTTCTTCCCGGTGTATTGTGTTTCCGGGACTCGCGTTTACCGTGATAAGCGCCTTGGTTGGTTGGGTTATATCAACTCGGTGCTACCTAGGACTAATTTCTCTTTCTGTTTATGTCCACAGGTCGGTATGACGCTAGGTGGTGACGTCACAGTACCAGAGAATTAGTATTCTCTCCATCATGGTTCCATTTCCTACTAACACTGTTAGGTTATCTAACCAAATGAAAAATTATGTCCAGTGAGTTGGAGGCCTGGTATAAAGGTCTTCTCACTTTGCCCTCTTGATCCAATTCCTTCCCCATGAGGTGGAGAGAGTTAAGAGGCGTGCAGATGGTGGAGTTTCCGGTTCGTCACGTTGGATGGTTTGTCTATACAAAGTGTCAGGTATCTAGTTATTGATAATGTGGTGATGTTAATTATTGTAAACAATCAAAGGGAGATAATTAACATTTTTGCCAGAAAAGAGTTATCTATATGTATCTGATGGTTGTGTAGTCAACTTATCCATTCAGCATACAATTCGTCTTTGCACTTGGATGTTTTGTTGGGATCGAATTTTTCCTGTCACGGGATTAATGACGTCATAATCAGCTGGCTATGTATTTATTAGCAATTCAAGCGCTATGCTGGTTTTTGATGTATATTGATCTTTATGATCGTTTTCCTTCTCCTTGAGTTGGATTGAGTTTCTAAGCTTAACTAGTTGCTCATACTCCTTGTCCTTTGCCCTGTTTCAGGGACCGGGTTGCGCGTCCTGTGGACGTTTTATGCATGTAAAGTTCTGGCCGCATCTGTGTTATCGATGTAGCCCTTGTGGTCCATTGATTAATTGTGACATATGTAAGCACTGGGGGGGCGAGTTAATGTCCGAATTCTTGTGCTGCTTACAGGCGACGGACAAGGTGGTAGAGGAGGAGAAGAAGAAGAAGCGGAAACGAGAGGTTGTAAGTAGGAAGGGTAAGGGGAAGGTCTCGTCCGCGGTGGATATGGAGACCTTCCGGACCGAGATGTTGGGAGAGATGAAGAGGACAATAAAAGATTTGGTTCCAGGGTTGCTTCGTGGCATGCTTCCTGGACCAGATCCTTTATTGTCCTCATCATCGGCTTCGGAGCAGGTAATCCCCGCCTCTGGATCGATTTTCCTTAGTCCGCTTCCGTTGTCCGACGATTCAGAGGTGGCCCCATTAGAGGGGGCGTTCCACGGCCCTGGCAGCAGGCTTATTGCCGCGCCGATAGGGGACCGTGGACGGTTGTCGCTGGAACCCGCTGGCTGCTTATCAGTCCAGGGGTATCCGCACGCCGCGGTGGCCAGTACCTCCTATGGCACCGTTCCTGGTCAGCCCGGGTTAGCTCTCTTTGCTGACCCGGGGTCTAATCTTTCTGACCAGGGTGATGAGGATTACCTGCTAGGGTCGCCGTCTGACGACGTGGACATGGATGAAGACGTTTGTGCACCCCTCGCGGGGAATACAGGCGCTTTTTTCCACGGTATTACTCACCCTGGAGTAAGGTCCGCGGTTCAGGTGGTGGCCCAGGGCGCTGCTGATGGCCAGCGGTACCGCATACCTCGGCTTGCCGAGAGTGTAGCTGGTGCTGGCCGGGCCCGTGGTAGGGCTATATATACCCCGCGCTCTACCGCGGTGCCTGCTCCTGGTCAAACCAGTGATATTCTCATGCCGGTGCTGTCAGGCCCGCATGTTTTCCCTGGCTTGCCAGGTGTATCAGCGTACCCGCCGTCAAGCTCTACTGCTTGCGCTCAGGAGGAAGACGAAGGACCCCGTCTTGTAGAGCGCTCGCAGTTAGCCACGGAGGAGGATTGGTATGACGCTTGCCAGTGGTTGGTGAGCGTTAGGCCTGATCTGCCCGTGGAGCAGTCGGCTAGCCACCGTGTTCACACGCCGTGGTTAGCTGGGAAACCAACTGCTAACGCTATGCCTTCTCTGCCGCTGGCGGAGCATGTCGTTGACATGTTCAAGGCGGCGGAGTCGTCCATTAACACGAGTGGACGTCTCGCGAAGGCCCCTCGCGAGGTGGCCAGGCGTTGTCGCATCGTGCCCCTGGACTACCAGCGGTACGGTGTGGTACCCAAGCCCAGCGTGGATGACCGCGCGGCTTTGGGTGAGGATACGCGGCCAGGCTCCCGTTCTGACACGGGGGTCTTGTGCGCGAACGCGTTGCGTTCGGCGAATACCGCGTTGCGTGATGCGGAGGAGAGTGGGAGGGCTTCGATTGCCGCTCTGTCCCACGTCTCCCAGCTGTTACAGGGGATAGTAACGGCATCCGCATCGCGCCAGCCAGGCCCGCTCGCGGTCCAGCGAACCATCCAGGATGGTATTAACCTGGCGCTGGACTGTATGACGCGGGCGGTGACCAGGAGTGTCAGGGCAAGACGCACATTTGCCCTGGACAATCTGTGCCCGTCTCAGGACCTGTATAATAGGCTACTCCGTACGCCTATGACGGGTCCTGGTCTTTTTGGAGGTGAGGGATGTCGCCACCTCCAGGAGACGGTCACCCTGGTGAATAACCAGAGGGCGCTGCGCGAACAGTTTGAGGTGCTGCATCGTGCTAACGTTCGCGCCGCGGCCCCTGCGTATCGTCCCCTGCAGGCTCGAGGTGGTGCTGGCCAAGTCAGAGGCCAGCCGCCGTCGCAGCGCCGGCCTCGGCCGCGTGCGATTCGGCCAGCAGTGAGGGGGGCGCAGGCTCCTCAGCCGCCGTCAGCCAGGCAGCCGCCCGTGCACCGAGGTGCGCGCGGGGCGGGGCGGGTCGCGCGAGGATCTGGGCGTGGTTATCGTTCCTGACAGGGCGCTTACCGCGGTAAGGACCACGCCGGTGTGTATGGCGACGGAGACAGTGCCGCTCTTGCATGCCTTGTGTCCACCGCGGTCCCTAGGTGGACCGGTGGGAGGCCGGCTAGCCGACCACATGCAAGAGTGGGAACGGTTAACTCAGGACCGTTTAGTCTTGCGATGGCTTTCCGTGGGGTATCATCCAGAGTGGATGACAGGCCCGCCGTCGCGACTGTCTCTGGTGCCAGTCTGGACTCCCATTCCGAGAGATCCAGATCAAAGGTTGTGTATCGAGGAGGAGATAAATTCCCTCGTACAGAAAGGAGCTATTCAGCCGGCACAAAGGTGTCCGGGCTTCTATTCAACCCTGTTCTTGGTAACAAAACGCACCGGTGGGTGGAGACCGATTCTCAACCTCAAGCCATTGAACAAGTTCATCGAGACGCCCAGTTTCAAGATGGAAACGGTGCGCTCGGTGTTGGCGGGGTTGGAGAGGGGGATGTGGACGGCGTCGATAGATTTGAAGGACGCTTATTTCCACATCCCCATCCACAGGAGTTTCTGTCGCTTCCTGAGATTTGCATTCCAGGGCAGACAGTGGGAATTCAGGGTGTTGCCCTTCGGAATTTCCACGGCTCCTCGGGTTTTCACCCGTGTGGTTCTTGCGATCACAGCATACCTCCGCAGGAGAAGCATAGCAGTCCACACGTACATAGACGACTGGCTGTTGAAAGCGCACACCCGGGAAAGTTTGTCCGCCAATCTGGAGATTGTTTTGAAAATTCTCACAGACTTGGGCTGGATGATCAATTTCCCAAAATCAGAGCTGACTCCATCCCAGAAGTTTGTTTACCTGGGGATGTTCTTCGATCTGGAGACAGGATATGTTTATCCTACTCAGGAGAGAGTTCAAATACTCATCTCGTTGATTCAGTCAGTGTGCGACAGTCGTCATGTCCTGGCACGGGTTTACTTGAGAATGCTGGGGTTGATGGTTTCGTTGGTCTCATGACACAATGGACCCAGAGTACAGGTTCGCTGGACTCGAATGTGTCAGTGTTGGCGCCTCTGATTCACCACCTGCAATGGTGGTTGAATACAGAGAATCTCTTGCTGGGGGTTTTGCTAACCCCTCCCCACCCTCAGGTGACTGTGTATACAGATGCATCGATGGAGGGCTGGGGAGCTTGCCTGGAGGAATCCACGATATCAGGGCTTTGGAATCTGGAACAGTCACAGGAACATATAAATCTACTGGAGCTAAGAGCAGTAGTCCTGGGCCTGGAACATTTCTTACAGAAAGTTCAGGGCAAGATTGTTCTTATTCGTTCAGACAACTCAACAGTTGTGACTTACATAAACCGCCAGGGCGGAACGAAGTCGCCCAGTCTCTGTATGATGACATGGAAACTGCTTTGTTGGTGTCTGGATCACCAGATTACCTTGAAAGCAGTTCATATTCCGGGAAGGTTAAACCTGCTAGCAGACTCATTGAGCCGAAGGATGAGTGTTTTACCCACGGAATGGCAACTAAATCAATGTGTGGCGGATCGTCTGTTCGACCATTGGGGGAAACCCAACATCGATTTGTTCGCAACGAAGAAGAATGCGAAGATGACGACGTACGTCTCTCCGATTCCGGATCCAAGCGCTTTCGCAACAGATGCGTTAGCTATCAGCTGGGGGAGAATGTATGCATACGCATTCCCTCCAGCAATCCTGATTCCAAAAATTCTTCAGAAAATCAGACAAGAGGAATGCCAAGTGCTTCTGATCGCCCCGGATTGGCCAAGCCGATCATGGTATACGGATCTGCTGGACCTTCTGGTCTGCAATCCGGTTCCTCTGCCTCTGATGGACGATATTATCTTCCAGGGCAAGGCCCTTCACAACAATCCGTCAATGTTCAGATTGACTGCGTGGATGTTGTCAAGGAATCTAGAATTAAGGAGGGCTTTTCTGAGCAAGCAGCCATGTTTATGGCCAAAGCCAGGAGGGGGTCAACCTCCAGAGCATATAATTATAAAATCAACAGATTTGCAGAATGGTGCTCAAAAAGATGTATTGATCCAATGGATTCATCTATTCAAGTAGTAGCTGATTTCCTCTGTCACCTCTATGATGCCTATAGCCTCAAGCCTAACTCTATTGCTGGTTATAAGTCAGCATTAATGTCTGTTATTCCTTGCTTGGCTAAGAGGGGAAGTGATGAAGTAAATACATTGAATGTATTAATTAAAGGCATGGGCAATCTAAGACCAAGGAATCCTCCTGTGATTCCGTCTTGGAGTTTATCGCTAGTGCTTCAAGTACTAGGTGATAAGCCTTTTGAACCACTTAGTTCCATTTCTATGAAACTATTAACACTGAAGACTGTGTTTTTAATTGCTGCGGCCTCGGCTAGGCGTAGGAGTGAGATTCATGCCTTATCAGCCGAGGATGACCGTTTTGTGGTTTCAGGGGAAGGCCTTAAGCTGCTACCTAGGATTAATTTCTTGGCTAAAAATCAGTCGTTGAAATATCCAGGTCAACCTATTATTTTGCCTGCTTTAACTAGATATGATCCTAATTCTAAAGCATGGTGTCCCGTCCGGGCGCTGCGCCGGTACAAACAACGTACGGCGGCATGGCGCACCGACCAGTCAGCGTTATGGTTGTCATATATTGAACCCCATGGGAGGGCTTCTAAGGACACCATTTCCAGGTGGATTGTGGAATGCATTCAGTTTTGCCATAAATCCGCCACCGGGAAGCAGGTTGACGTGGCCAAGGCTCACAGTGTCCGCGGCGTAGTGACATCCACGGCCCTATTTAATGGGGTCCCTGTGGATGATATTATGTCGGTGGCTCAGTGGCACTGTGAGTCAAGTTTTACAGACCATTATCTCCGTGACACCTCTAATCCTCTCGCCTTGTCGGTTTTGAAAAAATAAATCGGTTTATATTTTTTGAGGTGATTTCCTCATTACTTATATATATCACAATTAATTTATGGAAACACCCACTTTTTTGGGCCTGCATCAGTCTTACCGAGGGGAAGATGATGTCAGCAGCCATTTTCAACAAGGTCAGTCTTGTTCATGTGTTGTCCGTTGTTGATTGTATTGTCACGATTACCCGTTATTAATATGGTGATGGTTTGTGTATTTGTGTGGTTCATTGTTGAGAGTTACGAAAATGGAGCTTTTTCGTCTCTGTCCTGTAGTACATGGCACTTGTACGTAGAGAGCGTATAGGACATTGAGGTCAGTCGACTCTTCCTCCCAGGAAGGAGGGGGGGGAGCGCATATGACATTCGGTCATCTCTCATACATCGGTGGTGTTATCCGATGGTTAGTCAAATCCTGACTGTTTTTTCTTACAGTTTCAGAAGTTTAAGTGCCTTAAACGCAGAAAAGCGTATAGGGATGAGCTGGTCTTTTGACCTCGCCTCCCTCCCGCCAGATTCACTTTCGAATTCTGGCAATATCAAAAGTATTAGGGAGGTAAGTATACTCTTGAAGTGAAATAAACGAAATCTAGGATTTCTTTTTTCACGAGAGAGTTGATACTTACCTCCCTAGATACGGACCCGGCCTCTCCACCCCACAGAGGCTCGGTCTTCAGGCTCTTAATAGTTGCATGTGTGTCAGCCAATAATCTAGTCAGAGGAAGTGCTAGTCTGCGCATGCGCGGTGGTGGGGCTGGCATCCGCCAGACTACGCTCTGACTCCCTGCCCAGTAGGGGCACCTAACTGTTTTAATCTGAGTGTTTATTGAGTGAAAGCCAATATTTAGCAATATCAAAAGTATTAGGGAGGTAAGTATCAACTCTCTCGTGAAAAAAGAAATCCTAGATTTCGTTTAAACCCAGTCGAATTAGTTCCAAATATTCAACAGCTTACTTATAAAGTTACCTACATGTAAGTGGGAATCAGCAATCGATTCTAGCGCATGTAAAAAGTAGGCGGAGCTTTCTAGAAATTGGCGTGACATAGCTTGAACGGTATCCCTCCTTTGAAGTATCCACTTCTACCTATTCTCTACCCATTCCTGTTGAAGCTCCGCCCATCTTGCACATGTAATTTAACTGGGACCTGTTCCTGCCTATATGGCAGCAACATCGATCAATCAAATTACTTTCAAAATATTCAACAGAATGACATACAATTCATACAGTAATGTTACTATTAGTAGAACAGTGTTCTTCATGATCAGAATCTCCACTACGTACTTTGTATGGAGTGGTTGTCAGAATGAAGAACAGAATCGGAAAAGGTTATCATTCTTCAGTAGTCACATTTATTAAAGCAATCTTCAGTTTTCTCAAAGAAGCTGTTCATTAGCCGACCATGAGAAGAAAATTTCTGAAGATGTGTTACTGGAATGCTTTCTTTTCACACCAGTCATGCCAATGGTCAATTTTGAAAAAATATTCTCTTGGTTTGCAAATGGACATTTCTCAAGACCCCTGCAGAAGCGATTATAGTTTTAAGGCAGTTGGCTACATGTGCCTCGTTGCACCTGCACATTGTATTTTGATGACCAAGACAACATAAATGTAGTTTATGAATGCCAAGAAGTGACAATATGTATGCCCTCACAGAATACAGACGTTGCCTGTATTCGTCTGGGTGAAAAGTTAGTAAATTGGCTCCATAGAATATATTTTTTATTAGACCGGTATTTCCTTGAAAAAGTAGAGCACGATACAAGCCAGGGCCAAAATATGTGACAGGTTTCGTGAAGTATATCACGTGATGCAAAATTTTATAATGCAGGACTTAGGAGCTGAATTCTACTATTATTCATCATTCACTATGTCTGAAAAGAGCGCTGGAAGGTGGAATTTATTTTCAAGATAGTAAAATTTAAGTGATTTAGTCGGTGTCTGCACCTTCATACTGCTAGAGGTTTTTTCATTCGACTCGTACATTTGCATAGAGCACATTTTTGCAACTTCGCGTGTAAATTTACTCTACGGAAATGTCCCAGTTGAATACAGCCACTGTATGATTTATTGACAATCTTCCTTTCAAGCCATACCATTGCTATTTACCTTACTATCATCTCTCTATCAAGTGGTCTATTTCAATCTACAAAATGTATGACCCTCCCATTTCTTGGTAAGCTTTGCCAACTTTGTACGCATGCTGGAATCTATTTCAGCACTGAAACCTGAATTCTCAGAATCCAAATTTCAAACTAAATGTACAGGTACATGTAAGCTGTTGGATATTTTGAATATTTCCAATTTGTTGTAACACCTACCCATCAAACTAGTTTCGAAATACACAACGGAATGTTTATTAAATTTTTTAATAACCAAAGACAGACAATTCATACATTTTCGTGACAGATTTCGATGTTTGGACCGGAGTTACATCATTTTGATTCTGACATCAACTAACAAGTGACGTATTTGACTATAAAAACACATTATATTTGCCCACTGCTTAGTTCCACCAGATTAAATTTAATCCTATGTTTACATTAATCGCCAGATTACAAGCTGATGTACTGGGTTTCTCTGCAATTCTCACAGATATCAGAGCCAATGCGGCTGACAGAGAAACATGGGATATGGCAGATCAAGGTAAATAGTAGAATATATATTAAACAGCTTTTACTTCAAGAGATATACTTACCTCTCTAACACTATGATATTTCCTAAATATCGACCTTCACTCAATAACCCCAGATTAAAAAATATAGGTGCCCTTATTTGGCAGGAAGACAGGTGATAGTCAGCCGGATGCTGGCCCCAACCTCGCGCATGCACAGACTGTCACTGACTCTTTCTTGATCTTCTTCTTCTTTTCGTTCGCTGATCATACCGCCAGTCCTAAGTGACTATCGACATGATCATAAGCGTTAAGTGCATGGATCCATGGTGTATTAGAGTGCGCCGTGCGGCCTGGAACCTCCGTCTTCAGCACTCGAGGTTTCTGTCAGGGTTACCTCACCCTTACCTCCTTTAGTCGCCTCTTACGACACGCAGAGGATACGGAAGGTGTATTCTAAGCCCCACCTACAGGGCAAACTCTTTCTTTATTATTGACCTGAATCACATGCTTGTGTTTTTTTCCCACTGCTAAGTTTTGCTCATTTTTCCTATCTAAAGTTGTTTTAGAGTGCTAGAGATAATGTCTGATCAGTTTAATTTGTATGAGGCCATGCCAGAACTGAGTTATCAGGTGAACTCTAGTATAATTATGTCTTAATTACGTCTTAATTACATCTTAAGTACGCCGTGTCACCTATTTCCGTGACGTGTTATAGACGTTATAAATGCCAAAAAACTGGTGACTTTATTATCTGGCGCCATAAAATGCTAATATCTCTATGCTTTTGTCCACAGGTTTCTGTAAGGAGGTTTGTACACATCTAAAGAAGTTTGTCTCCACTATTTCCCTATAAATGTTAGGAAAAAAAGACTGCCCAGAGTGATATAGGCTCCCATAAGAGAGAGCTTGTCATTCTGCCCTCTGGTCCCACCCTTCCCTTTATAAGTAAGTGAGTGGTGATGAAGAGTGGTTGTCTGGTGGAGCTTCCAAGAGCTGGATGTGGTGGTATGCCTATGCTAAAGACACAGGTTTATGTTTTATGGCACTGTAAAATATTCGAAATATTTGATTATTTGCTGTCAACATTTTTTCAGTCATACTGTTTATCTGTGTCATTATCATGAGCTATTACTGTGTTCACATTACTGTTTAGTGTGGTATTGTATTAATGAAATTCATCTTACACCTGGATGTTCTTCGTCTGTTTCATTTATGGAAATTATGATGTGATAATCAAGCTTATTATTATTATTAATACCCTCTTTGAGGCTGGTTGTTCATCTTTCTCACCATCCTGTTTAGGCCTATAGGTGATTTCTTTCTCCTTTATGAGTTATTTAATTTATTTAATTATAAAAGAAGCTTTAACTCATTGTCGTCGCCTGGTCCTTTTTTTTCAGAAGCCTTCTTGTGTCAGTTGTAACCGCTCTATCAAGCCCAAGTTTTCTCCTCACTTGTGTGTAAAATGTTCCCCTTGCGGCCCATTATTAAAATGTGATGTAAGTAAACAGCGGGGGTGTGACTTATTCTCTGAATTCTTGCTGTTACAGGCGAAGGATAAGGCATCGGAGGAGAAGTGTGCGAAGAAGTGTGTAAGTGGGACAGGTAAGAGAAAGGCCTCTGTTTCTTTGGAAATGGAGACTGAGCTTGGAAATGATGGGGGAGATGAAAAAGACAATAAAAGATTTGGTACCAGAGCTGCTTCGCAGCGTGCTCCCTGGGCCGAGTACTTTATTGTCTTCTTCAGCTGCCCCCGAGCAGAAAATCCCCACCGCTGATTCTGGTGTCCATCGTTGTCCGTGGTCCGAAAATGTTTCGGAATCAGTGGTGGCTTCAGTAGATCTTGGAAGGCCTGCCGGCTTGCCAATGGATCCTGAAGCAGGTCTATTTGATCATGGCAGCAGGCTTGCCACGCCATTAGATCTTGGACCAGGGCCGCTGGACACAGGCTCACGCCTAGTGTCAACGGCTCATGCCTAGTGTCCGCGCCCGAAAGGTACCGCCACCTCTTATGATACCCTCCCTGGCCAGCTGGGGTTAGCGCTCTTTACTAGCCCAGAGGCAGTTTATGATGGCCAGGAGGAAGAGGATTTTCTGCTCTATTCAACCGTGTTTCTAGTGACAAAGTGCACTGGAGGCTGGAGACCAATTCTCAACCTATCCAGTTATTTCTCATGGCACCTGGACTCAGAGGTGTCAGTGTTGGAACCTCTTATTTCATTACCTTCAATGGCGGATGAAGAGAGAAAATCTCCTGGCAGGTGTGATGCTCACCCCCACCTCAAAAGGAAAAGGTAAATAACGATGTACACAGATGCATCAATGGAGGGATTGGGTGGGGGGGGTGTGGTCTTGCCTGGAAGAAGCCACAGTATCAGGGCTTTGGAATCTGGATCAGTCACAGGACCATATAAATCTACTGGAATTACGAGCTGTAGTTCTGGGCCTGGAACATTTCTTAAAGTTCTAGTTCGATCAGACAACTCAACAGTAGTGACTTACATAAACCGCCAGGGCAGAACGAAGTCGCCCAGTCCCTGTATGATGACTTGGAAACTGCTTTGCTGGTGTCTAGATCATATGATCACCTTGAAGGCAGGTCACATTTCGGGAAGGCTAAATCTGTTAGCAGACTCATAGAGCTGAAGGATGAGTGTTTTGCCTACGGAATGGCAACTAAATCAATGTGTGGTGGATCCAGGGCTGGGGTAACTGTAACTTGTAACTGTAACTTAGTTACATTTTTCATGTAACTGAAGTAACTTGTAACTGAAGAATTTTTTCAGTTACAGTAACTGAAATGTAACCAGTTACATTGCAGAAGTAACTGAAATTTCAGTTACTTTTCAGTTACAATTCAGTTACAATTCAAACTTTTCTAATAGATTTATTACAATTTTCTCATTAAAGTAAGCTGTTGAATATATTGAAGCTAATTTGACTGGAAGATGTTGATGCTTTGGGCAGCAACTTTATTTCCAGGTATCAGGGATATTTATTTTTGAAATTTACCATTGGAATAATTGGCATGAATATTAGGCCAGTCATTCCAGTAGTAAATTTTCAAATATTAATCCTGTAGCCTGCAAAATAGATTTGCCAGGCCAAAGGTTTGATTTTCTTGACCAATCTTGACCATTAAAGGGTTATTCTATATCTGCAGGTGATATTTACAACATGCTATTATTCTCAAAATATGCTTGTTAGATATGATAATCTGACTGAATGTTATTGCTACATCAGGCAGTGATAACTTTAATCAAATTCTTATACAGCTTTTACATTAGGATACCATAGAAACAGGTTGTTTACCAAATCATTAGAGAATTAAGTTACCTTTTAAGGCTCAAATTTGTTAAAGAAAATTTTATTTTTCTCATAGTAAATCCATTTGTAGACAATGAGATTATTTTAGAAAATTTACCACTGGAATGACTGGCTTGGCTATTGAGCCAGTCATTCCAGTGGTAAATTTTCAAAAGTATTCCTATATTTATCTGGAAATGGACATTTCTCAATACCACTGTAAAAGTT
>CM067359.1:150359955-150551724 GCA_034401795.1 Chaetoderma sp. LZ-2023a
GGCACCGTTCCTGGTCAGCCCGGGTTAGCTCTCTTTGCTGACCCGGGGTCTAATCTTTCTGACCAGGGTAATGAGGATTACCTGCTAGGGTCGCCGTCTGACGACGTGGACATGGATGAAGACGTTTGTGCACCCCTCGCGAGGAATACAGGCGCCTTATTCCACGGTTTTACTCACCCTGGAGTAAAGTCCGCGGCTCAGGTGGTGGCCCAGGGCGCTGCTGATGGCCAGCGGTACCGCATACCTCGGCTTGCCGAGGGTGTTGCTGGTGCTGGCCGGGCCCGTGGTGAGACTATATATACCCCGCGCTCTGCCACGGTGCCTGCTCCTGGTCAAACCAGTGATATTCTCATGCCGGTGCTGTCAGGCCCGCGTGTTTTCCCTGGCTTGCCAGGTGTATCAGCATACCCGCCGTCAAGCTCTACTGCTTGCGCTCAGGAGGAAGACGAAGGACCCCGTCTTGTAGAGCGCTCGCAGTTAGCCACGGAGGAGGATTGGTATGACGCTTGCCAGTGGTTGGTGAGCGTTAGGCCTGATCTGCCCGTGGAGCAGTCGGCTAGCCAGCGTGTTCACACGCCGTGGTTAGCTGGGAAACCGACTGCTAACGCTATGCCTTCTCTGCCGCTGGCGGAGCATGTCGTTGACATGTTCAAGGCGGCGGAGTCGTCCATTAAGTCGAGTGGACGTCTCGCGAAGGCCCCTCGCGAGGTGGCCAGGCGTTGTCGCATCGTGCCCCTGGATTACCAGCGGTACGGTGTGGTACCCAAGCCCAGCGTGGATGACCGCGCGGCTTTGGGTGAGGATGCGCGGCCAGGCTCCCGTTCTGACACGGGTGTCTTGTGCGCGAACACGTTGCGTTCGGCGAATACCGCGTTGCGTGATGCGGAGGAGAGTGGGAGGGCTTCGATTGCCGCTCTGTCCCACGTCTCCCAGCTGTTACAGGGGGTAGTAACGGCATCCGCATCGCGCCAGTCAAGTCCGGTCACTGTCCAGCGAACCATCCAGGATGGTATTAACCTGGCGCTGGACTGTATGACTCGGGCGGTGACCAGGAGTGTCAGGGCAAGACGCACGTTTGCCCTGGACAATCTGTGCCCGTCTCAGGACCTGTACAATAGGCTACTGCGTACGCCTATGACGGGCCCTGGTCTTTTTGGAGGTGAGGGATGTCGCCACCTCCAAGAGACGGTCACCCTGGTGAATAACCAGAGGGCGCTGCGCGAGCAGTTTGATGTGCTGCGTCGTGCTAACGCTCGCGCCGCGGCCCCGGCGTATCGTCCCCTGCAGGCTCGAGGTGGTGCTGGCCAGGTCAGTGGCCAGCCACCGTCGCAGCGTCGGCCTCGGCCGCGTGCGATTCGGCCAGCAGCGAGGGGGGCGCAGGTTCCTCAGGCACCGTCAGCCAGGCAGCCGCCCGCGCACCGAGGTGCGCGCGGGGCGGGGCGGGGCGCGCGAGGATCTGGGCGTGGTTATCGGTCCTGACAGGACGCTTACCGCGGTAAGAACCACTCCGGTGTGTATGGCGACGGAGACAGTGCCGCTCTTGCATGCCTCGTGTCCACCGCGGTCCCTAGGTGGGCCGGTGGGAGGCCGGCTAGCCGGCCACATGCAAGAGTAGGAACGGTTAACTCAGGACCGTTTAGTCTTGCGATGGCTTTCCGTCGGGTATCATCCAGAGTGGGTGACAGGCCCGCCGTCGCGACTGTCTCTGGTGCCAGTCTGGACTCCCATTCCGAGAGATCCAGAGCAAAGGTTGTGTATCGAGGAGGAGATAAATTCCCTCATACAAAAGGGAGCTATTCAGCCGGCACAAAGGTGTCCGGGCTTCTATTCAACCCTGTTCTTAGTAACAAAACGCACCGGAGGGTGGAGACCGATTCTCAACCTCAAGCCATTGAACAAGTTCATCGAGACGCCCAGTTTCAAGATGGAAACGGTGCGCTCGGTGTTGGCGGGGTTGGAGAGGGGGATGTGGACGGCGTCGATAGATTTGAAGGACGCTTATTTCCACATCCCCATCCACGGGAGTTTCTGTCGCTTCCTGAGATTTGCATTCCAGGGCAGACAGTGGGAATTCAGGGTGTTGCCCTTCGGAATTTCCACGGCTCCTCGGGTTTTCACCCGTGTGGTTCTTGCGATCACAGCATACCTCCGCAGGAGAAGCATAGCAGTCCACACGTACATAGACGACTGGCTGTTGAAAGCGCACACCCGGGAAAGTTTGTCCGCCAATCTGGAGATTGTTTTGAAAATTCTCACAGACTTGGGCTGGATGATCAATTTCCCAAAATCAGAGCTGACTCCATCCCAGAAGTTTGTTTACCTGGGGATGTTCTTCGATCTAGAGACAGGATATGTTTATCCTACTCAGGAGAGAGTTCAAAAACTCATCTCGTTGATTCAGTCAGTGTGCGACAGTCGTCATGTCCTGGCACGGGTTTACTTGAGAATGCTGGGGTTGATGGTTTCGTTGGAACCAGTCATTCCTCAGGCCGCCTTACGCAGGCGGCCGATCCAGTTGTTTCTCATGACACAATGGACCCAGAGTACAGGTTCGCTGGACTCGAATGTGTCAGTGTTGGCGCCTCTGATTCACCACCTGCAATGGTGGTTGAATACAGAGAATCTCTTGCCGGGGGTTTTGCTAACCCCTCCCCACCCTCAGGTGACTGTGTATACAGATGCATCGATGGAGGGCTGGGGAGCTTGCCTGGAAGAATCCACGATATCAGGGCTTTGGAATCTGGAACAGTCAAAGGAACATATAAATCTACTGGAGCTAAGAGCAGTAGTCCTGGGCCTGGAACATTTCTTACAGAAAGTTCAGGGCAAGATTGTTCTTATTCGTTCAGACAACTCAACAGTTGTGACTTACATAAACCGCCAGGGCGGAACGAAGTCGCCCAGTCTCTGTATGATGACATGGAAACTGCTTTGTTGGTGTCTGGATCACCAGATTACCTTGAAAGCAGTTCATATTCCGGGAAGGTTAAACCTGCTAGCAGACTCATTGAGCCGAAGGATGAGTGTTTTACCCACGGAATGGCAACTAAATCAATGTGTGGCGGATCGTCTGTTCGACCATTGGGGGAAACCCAACATCGATTTGTTCGCAACGAAGAAGAATGCGAAGATGACGACGTACGTCTCTCCGATTCCGGATCCAAGCGCTTTCGCAACAGATGCGTTAGCTATCAGCTGGGGGAGAATGTATGCATACGCATTCCCTCCAGCAATCCTGATTCCAAAAATTCTTCAGAAAATCAGACAAGAGGAATGCCAAGTGCTTCTGATCGCCCCGGATTGGCCAAGCCGATCATGGTATACGGATCTGCTGGACCTTCTGGTCTGCAATCCGGTTCCTCTGCCTCTGATGGACGATATTATCTTCCAGGGCAAGGCCCTTCACAACAATCCGTCAATGTTCAGATTGACTGTGTGGATGTTGTCAAGGAATCTAGAATTAAGGAGGGCTTTTCTGAGCAAGCAGCCATGTTTATGGCCAAAGCCAGGAGGGGGTCAACCTCCAGAGCATATAATTATAAAATCAACAGATTTGCAGAATGGTGCTCAAAAAGATGTATTGATCCAATGGATTCATCTATTCAAGTAGTAGCTGATTTCCTCTGTCACCTCTATGATGCCTATAGCCTCAAGCCTAACTCTAGTGCTGGTTATAAGTCAGCATTAATGTCTGTTATTCCTTGCTTGGCTAAGAGGGGAAGTGATGAAGTAAATACATTGAATGTATTAATTAAAGGCATGGGCAATCTAAGACCAAGGAATCCACCTGTGATTCCGTCTTGGAGTTTATCGCTAGTGCTTCAAGTACTAGGTGATAAGCCTTTTGAACCACTTAGTTCCATTTCTATGAAACTATTAACACTGAAGACTGTGTTTTTAATTGCTGCGGCCTCGGCTAGGCGTAGGAGTGAAATTCATGCCTTATCAGCCGAGGATGACCGTTTTGTGGTTTCAGGGGAAGGCCTTAAGCTGCTACCTAGGATTAATTTCTTGGCTAAAAATCAGTCGTTGAAATATCCAGGTCAACCTATTTTTTTGCCTGCTTTAACTAGATATGATCCTAATTCTAAAGCATGGTGTCCCGTCCGGGCGCTGCGCCGGTACAAACAACGTACGGCGGCATGGCGCACCGACCAGTCAGCGTTATGGTTGTCATATATTGAACCCCATGAGAGGGCTTCTAAGGACACCATTTCCAGGTGGATTGTGGAATGCATTCAGTTTTGCCATAAATCCGCCACCGGGAAGCAGGTTGACGTGGCCAAGGCTCACAGTGTCCGCGGCGTAGTGACATCCACGGCCCTATTTAATGGGGTCCCTGTGGATGATATTATGTCGGTGGCTCAGTGGCACTGTGAGTCAAGTTTTACAGACCATTATCTCCGTGACACCTCTAATCCTCTCGCCTTGTCGGTTTTGAAAAAATAAATCGGTTTATATTTTTTGAGGAGGTTTTTCCTCATTACTTATATATTTCACAATTAATTTATGGAAACACCCACTTTTTTGGGCCTGCATCAGTCTTTACCAATGGGAAGATGATGTCAGCAGCCATTTTCAACAAGGTCAGTCTTGTTCATGTGTTGTCCGTTGTTGATTGTATTGTCACGATTACCCGTTATTAATATGGTGATGGTTTGTGTATTTGTGTGGTTCATTGTTGAGAGTTACGAAAATGGAGCTTTTTCGTCTCTGTCCTGTAGTACATGGCACTTGTACGTAGAGAGCGTATAGGACATTGAGGTCAGTCGACTCTTCCTCCCAGGAAGGAGGGGGGGGAGCGCATATGACATTCGGTCATCTCTCATACATCGGTGGTGTTATCCGATGGTTAGTCAAATCCTGACTGTTTTTTCTTACAGTTTCAGAAGTTTAAGTGCCTTAAACGCAGAAAAGCGTATAGGGATGAGCTGGTCTTTTGACCTCGCCTCCCTCCCGCCAGATTCACTTTCGAATTCTGGCAATATCAAAAGTATTAGGGAGGTAAGTATACTCTTGAAGTGAAATAAACGAAATCTAGGATTTCTTTTTTCACGAGAGAGTTGATACTTACCTCCCTAGATACGGACCCGGCCTCTCCACCCCACAGAGGCTCGGTCTTCAGGCTCTTAATAGTTGCATGTGTGTCAGCCAATAATCTAGTCAGAGGAAGTGCTAGTCTGCGCATGCGCGGTGGTGGGGCTGGCATCCGCCAGACTACGCTCTGACTCCCTGCCCAGTAGGGGCACCTAACTGTTTTAAATCTGAGTGTTTATTGAGTGAAAGCCAATATTTAGCAATATCAAAAGTATTAGGGAGGTAAGTATCAACTCTCTCGTGAAAAAAGAAATCCTAGATTTCGTTTATTTCACATCAAGAGTATACTTACCTCCCTAATACTTTTGATATTGCTAAATATTGGCTTTCACTCAATAAACACTCAGATTAAAACAGTTAGGTGCCCCTACTGGGCATGGAGTCAGAGCATAGTCTGGCGGATGCCAGCCCCACCACCGCGCATGCGCAGACTAGCACTACCTCTTTGCTAATTTATTGGCTGAGAGTGTACACATGCTTTTGTGTTAGAAACTTTCTATACTCTTTTCGAAGTTTTTTGAGACGGTTTGGTAGAAGTTTATCCCTGAGAAAGATGGCAGAGAGAGTGACTTCGCCACAGGAGGGCCTTGGACCTTTAAATCAGGTGACTTCTAGTAAAATTAGCGAGTTTTGTCCCGTTGTAATGTGTTTCCGGGACTCGCGCTAAACGTGATAAGCGCCTTGATTAGTTGGTTTATTTCAACTAGGTGCTATATAAGACTAATCTCCCTTTGTGTTTATGTCCACAGGTCTGTGTGAAGAAATATAATGGACATGACATCAGCAGAGGGTTTGTGTCTCTCCACCATGGTTCCATTTCCTACTAATACTGTTAGGTTATCTAACCAAAAATTCTATGTCCAGTGAGTTGGAGGCCTATTATAAAGGTCTTCTCACTTTGCCCTCTTGATCCAATTCCTTCCCCTTGAGGTGGAGAGAGTTAAGAGGCGTTCAGTGGTGGAGTGCTCCAGTTCATCAGGTTGGATGGTTTGTCTAGACAAGGTGTCAGGTATCTAATTATTGATATGAGGTGATGTTAATTATTTAGAGGAAAGGGAGATAATTAA
Organism: Chaetoderma sp. LZ-2023a; assembly: GCA_034401795.1. Classification (NCBI taxonomy): domain Eukaryota; kingdom Metazoa; phylum Mollusca; class Caudofoveata; order Chaetodermatida; family Chaetodermatidae; genus Chaetoderma; species Chaetoderma sp. LZ-2023a. The sequence goes on from CM067359.1 coordinate 150,366,120, forward strand.
CTCTATTTGCCATTGTTATCAGTATATATCTGATGCTTGTGTAGTCGAAATGTCCATTCTGCACATGTTCTGGTTAGAGATACAATTCGTCCTTGCACTGGGATGTTTGTTGGGGATCGATTTTTTCCTGTCATAGGATTAATGACGTCATAATCAGCCTTTCTCTTTATTAACAATTAAAGTTGTCCGAAGCTGGTTTTCTGATAAATTATGATCTTTATGATCATTTTCCTTCTCTTGAGTTGGTGAGTTTTCTAAGCTTAACTAGTTTGCTCATACTCCTCGTCCTTTGGCCTTTTTCAGAGACCTGGTTGTGCGTCCTGTGGACGATTTTTGAGGGACAAGTTTGGCCCTCATCTCTGTTTTCAGTGTAGCCCCTGTGGTCCCTTGCTTAATTGCGAGATATGTAAGCACTGGGGGGGCGAGCTAATGTCCGAATTCTTCTGCTTGCAGGCGAAGGACAAGGTGGAGGAGGAGAAGAAGAAGCTGAAAAAAGAGGTTGTAAGTAAGAAGGGTAAGAGGAAGGCCTCGTCCGCGGTGGACATGGAGGCCTTCCGGACCGAGATGTTGGGAGAGATGAGGAGGACAATAAAGGATTTGGTTCCAGAGTTGCTTCGTGGCATGCTTCCTGGACCAAATCCTTTATTGACCTCATCATCTGCTTCGGAGCAGGTAATCCCCACCTCTGAATCAACGTTTCACATCAAGAGTATACTTACCTCCCTAATACTTTTGATATTGCTAAATATTGGCTTTCACTCAATAAACACTCAGATTAAAACAGTTAGGTGCCCCTACTGGGCAGGGAGTCAGAGCGTAGTCTGGCGGATGCCAGCCCCACCACCGCGCATGCGCAGACTAGCACTTCCTCTTTGCTAATTTATTGGCTGAGAGACAACACATGCTTTCATGATAGAATCTTTCTATACTCTTTTCAAAGCTTTTTAAGACTATTAGATAGAAGTTTACCGCTGACAAAGATGGCTGAGAGAGTGACTTCGCCACAGGAGGGCCTTGGACCTTTAAATCAGGTGACTTCTAGTAAAATTAGCGAGTTTTGTCCCGTTGTAATGTGTTTCCGGGACTCTCGCTAAACGTGATAAGCGCCTTAATTAGTTGGGTTTTTTCAACTAGGTGCTATATAAGACTAATCTCTCTTTGTGTTTATGTCCACAGGTCTGTGTGAAGGAGAAATAAGGACATGACATCAGCAGAGGGTTTGTGTCTCTCCACCATGGTTCCATTTCCTACTAATACTGTTAGGTTATCTAACCAAAAATTCTATGCCCAGTGAGTTGGAGGCCTATTATAAAGGTCTTCTCACTTTGCCCTCTTGATCCAATTCCTTCCCCTTGAGGTGGAGAGAGTTAAGAGGCGTTCAGTGGTGGAGTTCTCCAGTTCATCAGGTTGGATGGTTTGTCTAGACAAGGTGTCAGGTATTAATTATTGATATGAGAAAGGGAGATAATTAACACTATTTGCCATTGTTATCAGTATTTATCTGATGCTTGTGTAGTCGAAATGTCCATTCTGCACATGTTCTGGTTAGAGATACAATTCGTCCTTGCACTGGGATGTTTGTTGGGATCGATTTTGTCCTGTCATAGGATTAATGACGTCATAATCAGCTTTGCTCTTTATTTACAATTAAAGTTGTCCGAAGCTGGTTTCTGATAAAAATTATGATCTTTATGATCATTTCCTTCTCTTGAGTTGGTGAATTTCTAAGCTTAACTAGATTGCTCATACTCCTCGTCCTTTGGCCTTTTTCAGAGACCTGGTTGTGCGTCCTGTGGACGATTTTTGAGGGACAAGTTTGGCCCTCATCTATGTTTTCAGTGTAGCCCCTGTGGTCCCTTGCTTAATTGCGAGATATGTAAGCACTGGGGGGGCGAGCTAATGTCCGAATTCTTGTGCTTGCAGGCGAAGGACGAGTTGGAGGAGGAGAAAAAGAAGCTGAAAAAAGAGGTCGTAAGTAAGAAGGGTAAGAGGAAGGCCTCGTCCGCGGTGGACATGGAGGCCTTCCGGACCGAGATGTTGGGAGAGATGAGGAGGACAATCAAGGATTTGGTTCCAGAGTTGCTTCGTGGCATGCTTCCTGGACCAAATCCTTTATTGACCTCATCATCTGCTTCGGAGCAGGTAATCCCCACCTCTGAATCAACGTTCCTTAGTACGCTTCCGTTGTTTGAAGATTCAGAGGTGGCCCCATTAGAGGGGGTGTTCCACGGCCCTGGCAGCAGGCTTATTGCCGTGCCCAATAGGGACCGTGGACGGTCGTCGCTGGAACCCGCGGGCTGCTCATCAGTCCAGGGGTATCCGCACACCGCGGCTGCCAGTACCTCGTATGGCGCCTTCCCTGGCCAGTCCGGGTTAGCTCTCTTTGCTGACCCGGAGTCTAATCTTTCTGGCCAGGAGGATGATGATTACCTGTTGGGGTCGCCGTCTGAAGACGTGGCCATGGAATATGACGTTTGTGCGCCCCTCGCGGGGAATACAGGCGCCTTTTTCCACGGTTCTACTCTCCCAGGGGTAGAATCCACGGTTCAGACTGTGGCCCTGGGCGCTGAAGGCCAGCGGTACCGCATACCTCGGCTTGCCGAGAGTGTAGCTGGTGCTGGCCGGGGCCGTGGTGGGGCGGTATATGCCCCGCGCTCTACCACGGCGCCTGCTCCTGGTCAAGCCAGTGAGATTAGCATGCCGGTATTATCAGGCCCGCATGCTCTCCCTGGCTTGCCAGGGATATCAGTGTATCCGCCGTCAAGCTCTGTTGCTTGTGCTCAGGAGGAAGACGAAGGCCCCCGTCTTGTAGAGCGCTCGCAACTAGCCACGGAGGAGGATTGGTCTGACGCTTGCCAGTGGTTGGTGAGTGTTAGACCAGATCTGCCCGTGGAGCAGTCGGCTAGCCAGCGTGAACACAGGCCGTGGTTAGCTGGTAAGCCTACTGCTAACGCTATGCCTTCTCTGCCGCTGGCAGAGCATGTCGCTGACATGTTCGAGGCGGCGGAGACGTCCATTAAGGCGAGTGGACGTCTCGCTAAGGCCCCGCGCGAGGTGGCCAGGCGTTGCCGCATCGTGCCCCTGGACTACCAGCGGTATGGTGTGGTACCAAAGCCGAGCGTGGATGACCGCGCGGCTTAGGGTGAGGATGCGCGGCCAGGCTCGCGTTCTGACACGGGAGTCTTGTGTTCGAACGCGTTGCGTTCGGCAAATGCTGTGATGCGGAGGAGAGTGGGAGGGCTTCGATTGCCGCTCTGTCCCACGTCTCCCAGCTGTTACAAGGGGTAGTAACAGCATCCGCATCACGCCAGCCAAGTCCTGTCACAGTCCAGCGAGCCATCCAGGATGGTATCAACCTGGCTCTGGACTGTATGACGCGGGCGGTGACCAGGAGTGTCCGGGCAAGGCGCACTTTTGCCTTGGATAATCTGTGCCCGTCCCAGGATCTCTACAATAGGCTACTACGTACGCCTATGACAGGTCCTGGTCTCTTTGGAGGTGAGGGATGTAGACACCTCCAGGAGACGGTTACTCTGGTCAATAACCAGAGGGCGCTGCGCGAACAGTTTGAGGTGCTTCGTCGTGCCAACGTTCGCGCCGCACCCCCTGCGTATCGTCCCCTGCAGGCTCGAGGTGGTAGTTGCCAGGTCAGAGGCCAACCACCATCGCAGCGCCGGCCTCGGCCGCGTGCGATTCGGCCAGCAGCGAGGGGGGCGCAGGCTCCTCAGGCGCAGTCAGCCAGGCAGCCGCCCGCGCACCGAGGTGCGCGCGGTGCTGGTCGTGGCGCGCGAGGATCTGGGCTGGGTAATCGTTCCTGATGGGACGGTTACCGCGGTGAGAACCGCGCCGGTGTTTCTGGCAAAGGAGACAGTGCCGCTCTTGCACTCCTTATGTCCACCTCTATCCCTAGGTGGACCGATGGGAGGCCGATTAGCCGACCACATGCAAGAGTGGGAACGGTTAACTCAGGACCGTTTAGTCTTGCGATGGCTTTCAGTCGGGTATCATCCCGATTGGATGACAGGCCCGCCATCGCGACTGTCTCTAGTGCCGATCTGGACTCCAAATCCGAGAGATCCAGATCAAAGGTTGTGTATCGAGGAGGAAATAAATTCCCTCATACAAAAAGGAGCTATTCAGCCGGCACAGAGGTGTCCGGGCTTCTATTCAACCCTGTTCTTAGTAACAAAGAACACCGGAGGGTGGAGACCAATTCTCAACCTCAAGCCATTGAACAAGTTCATAGAGACGCCCAGTTTCAAGATGGAGACTGTGCGCTCGGTGTTGGCGGGGTTAGAGAGGGGAATGTGGACAGCGTCGATAGATTTGAAGGACGCTTATTTCCACATCCCCATACACAGGAGTTTCCGTCGCTTCCTGAGATTTGCATTCCAGGGCAGACAGTGGGAATTCAGGGTGCTACCCTTCGGAATTTCCACGGCTCCTCGGGTTTTCACCCGTGTGGTTCTTGCGAACACCGCATACCTCCGCAGGAGAAGCATAGCAGTCCACACGTACATAGACGACTGGCTGTTGAAAGCGCACACCCGGGAAAGTTTGTCGGCCAGTCTGGAGATTGTTTTGAAAACTCTCACAGACTTAGGCTGGATGATCAATTTCCCAAAATCAGAGCTGACTCCATCCCAGAAGTTTGTTTACCTGGGGATGTTCTTCAATCTAGAGACAGGATATGTTTATCCTACTCAGGAGAGAGTTCAGAAACTCATCTCATTAATTCAGTCAGTGTGCGACAGTCGTCATGTCCTGGCACGGGTTTACTTGAGAATGCTGGGGTTGATGGTTTCATTGGAACCAGTCATTCCTCAGGCCGCCTTACGCAGGCGGCCGATCCAGTTATTTCTCATGACACAATGGACCCAGAGTACAGGTTCGCTGGACTCGAATGTGTCAGTGTTGGCGCCTCTGATTCATCACCTGCAATGGTGGTTGGACACAGAGAATCTCTTGGTGGGGGTTATGCTAACCCCTCCCCACCCTCAGGTGACTGTGTATACAGATGCATCGATGGAGGGCTGGGGAGCTTGCCTGGAAGAGTCCACGATATCAGGGCTTTGGAATCTGGAACAGTCAAAGGAACATATAAATCTACTGGAGCTAAGAGCAGTAGTCCTGGGCCTGGAACATTTCTTACAGAAAGTTCAGGGCAAGATTGTTCTTATTCGTTCAGACAACTCAACAGTTGTGACTTACATAAACCGCCAGGGCGGAACGAAGTCGCCCAGTCTCTGTATGATGACATGGAAACTGCTTTGTTGGTGTCTGGATCACCAGATTACCTTGAAAGCAGTTCATATTCCGGGAAGGTTAAACCTGCTAGCAGACTCATTGAGCCGAAGGATGAGTGTTTTACCCACGGAATGGCAACTAAATCAATGTGTGGCGGATCGTCTGTTCGACCATTGGGGGAAACCCAACATCGATTTGTTCGCAACGAAGAAGAATGCGAAGATGACGACGTACGTCTCTCCGATTCCGGATCCAAGCGCTTTCGCAACAGATGCGTTAGCTATCAGCTGGGGGAGAATGTATGCATACGCATTCCCTCCAGCAATCCTGATTCCAAAAATTCTTCAGAAAATCAGACAAGAGGAATGCCAAGTGCTTCTGATCGCCCCGGATTGGCCAAGCCGATCATGGTATACGGATCTGCTGGACCTTCTGGTCTGCAATCCGGTTCCTCTGCCTCTGATGGACGATATTATCTTCCAGGGCAAGGCCCTTCATAACAATCCGTCAATGTTCAGATTGACTGCGTGGATGTTGTCAAGGAATCTAGAATTAAGGAGGGCTTTTCTGAGCAAGCAGCCATGTTTATGGCCAAAGCCAGGAGGGGGTCAACCTCCAGAGCATATAATTATAAAATCAACAGATTTGCAGAATGGTGCTCAAAAAGATGTATTGATCCAATGGATGCATCTATTCAGGTAGTAGCTGATTTCCTCTGTCACCTTTATGATGCCTATAGCCTCAAGCCTAACTCTATTGCTGGTTATAAGTCAGCTTTAATGTCTGTTATTCCTTGCTTGGCTAAGAGGGGAAGTGATGAAGTGAATACATTAAATGTATTAATTAAAGGCATGGGCAATCTAAGACCAAGGAATCCACCGGTGATTCCGTCTTGGAGTTTATCGCTAGTGCTTCAAGTACTAGGTGATAAGCCGTTTGAACCACTTAGTTCCATTTCTATGAAACTATTAACACTGAAGACTGTGTTTTTAATTGCTGCGGCCTCGGCTAGGCGTAGGAGTGAGATTCATGCCTTATCAGCCGAGGATGACCGTTTTGTGGTTTCAGGGGAAGGCCTTAAGCTGCTACCTAGGATTAATTTCTTGGCTAAAAATCAGTCGTTGAAATATCCAGGTCAACCTATTATTTTGCCTGCTTTAACTAGATATGATCCTAATTCTAAAGCATGGTGTCCTGTCCGGGCGCTTCGCCGGTACAAACAACGTACGGCGGAGTGGCGCACCGATCAGTCAGCGTTATGGTTGTCATATATTGAACCCCATGGCAGGGTTTCTAAGGACACCATTTCCAGGTGGATTGTAGAATGCATTCAGTTTTGCCATAAATCCGCCACCGGGAAGCAGGTTGACGTGGCCAAGGCTCACAGTGTCCGCGGCGTAGTGACATCCACTGCCCTATTTAATGGGGTCCCTGTGGATGATATTATGTCGGTGGCTCAGTGGCACTGTGAGTCAAGTTTTACAGACCATTATCTCCGTGACACCTCTAATCCTCTCGCCTTGTCGATTTTGAAAAAATAACTAGGCATATATATTTTTGATGGGGTTTCCTCATTGCTTATATATTTCACAATTAATTTATGGAAACAACCACTAATTTGGGACTGCATCGATCTTCACCAATGGGAAGAGGATGTCAGCAGCCATTTCAACAAGGTCAGTCTTGTGTATGTGTTGTCCATTGTTGATTGTCTTGTCACGTTACCCGTTATTTATATGATGATGGTTTTGTGTATTTATGTGGTTCATTGTTGAGAGTATACGAAAATGGAGTTTTTTCGTCTCTGTCCTGTAGTACATGGCACTTGTACGTAGAGAGCGTATAGGACATTGAGGTCATTCGACTCTTCCTCCCAGGAAGGAGGGGGGGGAGCGCATATGACATTCGGTCATCTCTCATACATCGGGGGTGTTATCCGATGGTTAGTCAAATCCTGACTGTTTTTCATACAGTTTCAGAAGTTTAAGTGCCTTAAACGCAGAAAAGCGTATAGGGATGAGCTGGTCTTTTGACCTCGCCTCCCTCCCGCCGAATTCACTGTCGAATTCTGGCAATATCAAAAGTATTAGGGAGGTAAGTATACTCTTGATGTGAAATAAACGAAATCAAGGATTTCTTTTTTCACGAGAGAGTTGATACTTACCTCCCTAGATACGGACCCGGCCTCTCCACCCCACAGAGGCTCGGTCTTCAGGCTCTTTATAGTTGCATGTGTATCAGCCAATAAATTAGTCAGAGGAAGTGCTAGTCTGCGCATGCGCGGTGGTGGGGCTGGCATCCGCCAGACTATGCTCTGACTCCCTGCCCAGTAGGGGCACCTAACTGTTTTAATCTGAGTGTTTATTGAGTGAAAGCCAATATTTAGCAATATCAAAAGTATTAGGGAGGTAAGTATCAACTCTCTCGTGGAAAAAGAAATCCTTGATTTCGTTTATTCCTTAGTACGCTTCCGTTGTTTGAAGATTCAGAGGTGGCCCCATTAGAGGGGGCATTCCACGGCCCTGGCAGCAGGCTTATTGCCGCGCCCAATAGGGACCGTGGACGGTCGTCGCTGGAACCCGCGGGCTGCTTATCAGTCCAGGGGTATCCGCACACCGCGGGTGCCAGTACCTCGTATGGCACCTTCCCTGGCCAGTCCGGGTTAGCTCTCTTTGCTGACCCGGAGTATAATCTGTCTGGCCAGGAGGATGAGGATTACCTGTTGGGGTCGCCGTCTGAAGACGTGGCCATGGATTATGACGTCTGTGCACCCCTCGCGGGGAATACAGGCGCCTTTTTCCACGATTCTACTCTCCCAGGGGTAGAATCCACGGTTCAGACTGTGGCCCTGGGCGCTGAAGGCCAGCGGTACCGCATACCTCGGCTTGCCGAGAGTGTCGCTGGTGCTGGCCGGGGCCGTGGTGGGGCGGTATATGCCCCGCGCTCTACCACGGCGCCTGCTCCTGGTCAAACCAGTGATATTAGCATGCCGGTATTGTCAGGCCCGCATGTTCTCCCTGGCTTGCCAGGGATATCAGCGTACCCGCCGTCAAGCTCTGTTGCTTGCGCTCAGGAGGAAGACGAAGGCCCCCGTCTTGTAGAGCTCTCGCAGCTAGCCACGGAGGAGGATTGGTCTGACGCTTGCCAGTGGTTGGTGAGTGTTAGACCAGATCTGCCCGTGGAGCAGTCGGCTAGCCAGCGTGAGCACAGGCCGTGGTTAGCTGGTAAGCCTACTGCTAACGCTATGCCTTCTCTGCCGCTGGCAGAGCATGTCGTTGACATGTTCGAGGCGGTGGAGACGTCCATTAAGTCGAGTGGACGTCTCGCTAAGGCCCCGCGCGAGGTGGCCAGGCGTTGCCGCATCGTGCCCCTGGACTACCAGCGGTACGGTGTGGTACCGAAGCCGAGCGTGGATGACCACGCGGCTTTGGGTGAGGATGCGCGGCCAGGCGCCCGTTCTGACACGGGAGTCTTGTGTTCGAACGCGTTGCGTTCAGCAAATGCCGCGTTGTGTGATGCGGAGGAGAGTGGGAGGGCTTCGATTGCCGCTCTGTCCCACGTCTCCCAGCTGTTACAAGGGGTAGTAACAGCATCCGCATCGCGCCAGCCAAGTCCGGTCACAGTCCAGCGAGCCATCCAGGATGGTATCAACCTGGCTCTGGACTGTATGACGCGGGTGGTGACCAGGAGTGTCCGGGCAAGGCGCACTTTTGCCTTGGATAATCTGTGCCCGTCCCAGGACCTCTACAATAGGCTACTACGTACGCCTATGACAGGTCCTGGTCTCTTTGGAGGTGAGGGATGTAGGCACCTCCAGGAGACTTACTCTGGTCAATAACCAGAGGGCGCTGCGCGAGCAGTTTGAGGTGCTTCGTCGTGCCAACGTTCGCGCCGCACCCCCTGCGTATCGTCCCCTGCAGGCTCGAGGTGGTAGTGGCCAGGTCAGAGGCCAACCACCATCGCAGCGCCGGCCTCGGCCGCGTGCGATTCGGCCAGCAGCGAGGGGGGTGCAGGCTCCTCAGGCGCAGTCAGCCAGGCAGCCGCCTGCGCACCGAGGTGCGCGCGGTGCTGGTCGTGGCGCGCGAGGATCTTGGCGGGGTAATCGTTCCTGATGGGACGGTTACCGCGGTGAGAACCGCGCCGGTGTTTCTGGCAAAGGAGACAGTGCCGCTCTTGCACTCCTTATGTCCACCTCTATCCCTAGGTGGACCGGTGGGAGGCCGGCTAGCCGACCACATGCAAGAGTGGGAACGGTTAACTCAGGACCGTTTAGTCTTGCGATGGCTTTCAGTCGGGTATCATCCCGATTGGATGACAGGCCCGCCATCGCGACTGTCTCTAGTGCCGATCTGGACTCCAAATCCGAGAGATCCAGATCAAAGGTTGTGTATCGAGGAGGAAATAAATTCCCTCATACAAAATGGAGCTATTCAGCCGGCACAGAGGTGTCCGGGCTTCTATTCAACCCTGTTCTTAGTAACAAAGAACACCGGATGGTGGAGACCAATTCTCAACCTCAAGCCATTGAACAAGTTCATAGAGACGCCCAGTTTCAAGATGGAGACTGTGCGCTCGGTGTTGGCGGGGTTAGAGAGGGGAATGTGGACAGCGTCGATAGATTTGAAGGACGCTTATTTCCACATCCCCATACACAGGAGTTTCCGTCGCTTCCTGAGATTTGCATTCCAGGGCAGACAGTGGGAATTCAGGGTGCTACCCTTCGGAATTTCCACGGCTCCTCGGGTTTTCACCCGTGTGGTTCTTGCGATCACCGCATACCTCCGCAGGAGAAGCATAGCAGTCCACACGTACATAGACGACTGGCTGTTGAAAGCGCACACCCGGGAAAGTTTATCGGCCAGTCTGGAGATTGTTTTGAAAACTCTCACAGACTTAGGCTGGATGATCAATTTCCCAAAATCAGAGCTGATTCCATCCCAGAAGTTTGTTTACCTGGGGATGTTCTTTGATCTAGAGACAGGATATGTTTATCCTACTCAGGAGAGAGTTCAGAAACTCATCTCATTAATTCAGTCAGTGTGCGACAGTCGTCATGTCCTGGCACGGGTTTACTTGAGAATGCTGGGGTTGATGGTTTCATTGGAACCAGTCATTCCTCAGGCCGCCTTACGCAGGCGGCCGATCCAGTTATTTCTCATGACACAATGGACCCAGAGTACAGGTTCGCTGGACTCGAATGTGTCAGTGTTGGCGCCTCTGATTCATCACCTGCAATGGTGGTTGGACACAGAGAATCTCTTGGTGGGGGTTATGCTAACCCCTCCCCACCCTCAGGTGACTGTGTATACAGATGCATCGATGGAGGGCTGGGGAGCTTGCCTGGAAGAGTCCACGATATCAGGGCTTTGGAATCTGGAACAGTCAAAGGAACATATAAATCTACTGGAGCTAAGAGCAGTAGTCCTGGGCCTGGAACATTTCTTACAGAAAGTTCAGGGCAAGATTGTTCTTATTCGTTCAGACAACTCAACAGTTGTGACTTACATAAACCGCCAGGGCGGAACGAAGTCGCCCAGTCTCTGTATGATGACATGGAGACTGCTTTGTTGGTGTCTGGATCACCAGATTACCTTGAAAGCAGTTCATATTCCGGGAAGGTTAAATCTGCTAGCAGACTCATTGAGCCGAAGGATGAGTGTTTTACCCACGGAATGGCAACTAAATCAATGTGTGGCGGATCGTCTGTTCGACCATTGGGGGAAACCCAACATCGAATTGTTCGCAACGAAGAAGAATGCGAAGATGACGACGTACGTCTCTCCGATTCCGGATCCAAGCGCTTTCGCAACAGATGCGTTAGCTATCAGCTGGGGGAGAATGTATGCATACGCATTCCCTCCAGCAATCCTGATTCCAAAAATTCTTCAGAAAATCAGACAAGAGGAATGCCAAGTGCTTCTGATCGCCCCGGATTGGCCAAGCCGATCATGGTATACGGATCTGCTGGACCTTCTGGTCTGCAATCCGGTTCCTCTGCCTCTGATGGACGATATTATCTTCCAGGGCAAGGCCCTTCACAACAATCCGTCAATGTTCAGATTGACTGCGTGGATGTTGTCAAGGAATCTAGAATTAAGGAGGGCTTTTCTGAGCAAGCAGCCATGTTTATGGCCAAAGCCAGGAGGGGGTCAACCTCCAGATCATATAATTATAAAATCAACAGATTTGCAGAATGGTGCTCAAAAAGATGTATTGATCCAATGGATTCATCTATTCAGGTAGTAGCTGATTTCCTCTGTCACCTCTATGATGCCTATAGCCTCAAGCCTAACTCTATTGCTGGTTATAAGTCAGCTTTAATGTCTGTTATTCCTTGCTTGGCTAAGAGGGGAAGTGATGAAGTAAATACATTAAATGTATTAATTAAAGGCATGGGCAATCTAAGACCAAGGAATCCACCTGTGATTCCGTCTTGGAGTTTATCGCTAGTGCTTCAAGTACTAGGTGATAAGCCGTTTGAACCACTTAGTTCCATTTCTATGAAACTATTAACACTGAAGACTGTGTTTTTAATTGCTGCGGCCTCGGCTAGGCGTAGGAGTGAAATTCATGCCTTATCAGCCGAGGATGACCGTTTTGTGGTTTCAGGGGAAGGCCTTAAGCTGCTACCTAGGATTAATTTCTTGGCTAAAAATCAGTCGTTGAAATATCCAGGTCAACCTATTGTTTTGCCTGCTTTAACTAGATATGATCCTAATTCTAAAGCATGGTGTCCCGTCCGGGCGCTTTGCCGGTACAAACAACGTACGGCGGAGTGGCGCACCGACCAGTCGGCGTTATGGTTGTCTTATATTGAACCCCATGGCAGGGCTTCTAAGGACACCATTTCCAGGTGGATTGTAGAATGCATTCAGTTTTGCCATAAATCCGCCACCGGGAAGCAGGTTGACGTGGCCAAGGCTCACAGTGTCCGCGGCGTAGTGACATCCACTGCCCTATTTAATGGGGTCCCGGTGGATGATACTATGTCGGTGGCTCAGTGGCACTGTGAGTCAAGTTTTACAGACCATTATCTCCGTGACACCTCTAATCCTCTCGCCTTGTCGATTTTGAAAAAATAGCTTGGCATATATTTTTGATGGGGTTTCCTCATTGCTTATATATTTCACAATTAATTTATGGAAACAACCACTAATTTGGGACTGCATCGTGCTTCACCAATGGGAAGAGGATGTCAGCAGCCATTTCAACAAGGTCAGTCTTGTGTATGTGTTGTCCATTGTTGATTGCCTTGTCACGTTACCCGTTATTAATATGATGATGGTTTTGTATATTTATGTGGTTCATTGTTGAGAGTATACGAAAATGGAGTTTTTTCGTCTCTGTCCTGTAGTACATGGCACTTGTACGTAGAGAGCGTATAGGACATTGAGGTCATTCGACTCTTCCTCCCAGGAAGGAGGGGGGGGGAGCGCATATGACATTCGGTCATCTCTCATACATCGGGGGTGTTATCCGATGGTTAGTCAAATCCTGACTGTTTTTTCATACAGTTTCAGAAGTTTAAGTGCCTTAAACGCAGAAAAGCGTATAGGGATGAGCTGGTCTTTTGACCTCGCCTCCCTCCCGCCGAATTCACTGTAGAATTCTGGCAATATCAAAAGTAATAGGGAGGTAAGTATACTCTTGATGTGAAATAAACGAAATCAAGGATTTCTTTTTTCACGAGAGAGTTGATACTTACCTCCATAGATACGGACCCGGCCTCTCCACCCCACAGAGGCTCGGTCTTCAGGCTCTTTATAGTTGCATGTGTATCAGCCAATAAATTAGTCAGAGGAAGTGCTAGTCTGCGCATGCGCGGTGGTGGGGCTGGCATCCGCCAGACTATGCTCTGACTCCCTGCCCAGTAGGGGCACCTAACTGTTTTAATCTGAGTGTTTATTGAGTGAAAGCCAATATTTAGCAATATCAAAAGTATTAGGGAGGTAAGTATCAACTCTCTCGTGAAAAAAGAAATCCTTGATTTCGTTTATTTCTAGCTAAGCTCTGCCTATGCGCTGCCCAGGTTGGAATCGATCGAAGCTTGAATTCATAGAATCCCAATATCAAGGTAACGATATACATGTAGGTAACATGTTGAATATTTAAAAACTAATTTGACTGGATGCTGGTGCTGCCTATGGCAGCAATAGCGCAGAATCAAATTATATGTAGTTTCAAAATTTTCAACAGCGAGTTTCTTAAATAGTAAGTCCATCAACGAAATTCATAAACTTGACAAAGTATTTCAGCTTTTTGATGGAGTATTTCTGTCAATTATGATTGTAGCGTCAGCTTTAATGTGACGTAATTGATTATGACATCAGATACTTGGGTGACAGATCGGATCCCTCCGTTACCATATTTCCTATTCATTTTACATAAAACACTCATTAACCATCTGACTGCTTAGGCTTTACAAAACCACCAACAACTTTCAATCTTGTTTTCAAAATGTTCAACAAGTCAAATGTTTTTGCTCCTTGAAATTATGGTAAGGTAGCCTTGCTGCAAAGAGACAGGTAAATTCAAATTGTTTTCAGGATATTCACCAGGCTACATTATTAGCTCCCTTGTTATGATAAATAGAATGAGTGATTTATTTAGACTTAACCCTTCTCGTGTCAACATCACCGTAAAGTGCTAATATGTTACTCATATCAATTACCTCTTTAGTGATCAACATTTACCAACATTTTTTGTAGGCCAGGAGAAGTTATGTTGTCCTGCAAATGGACATTCAGATTCCTACAGCGGACATACGGCTTCTTGATCATTAGTGCATTAATAATCAAGAAAATAGACATTTCTGCTTGGCCAGTGTCAATTTGCATCCTTATTTTAAAACCTTTTTAATTTACTACTGGAATGACTGGCTTGATTATCTAGCCAGTTGCGTCAATTGTCAAGCCAGTCATTACAGTGGTAACTTTGTTAAAATAGTGACTCTCTTCTCTTGGCCTAGAAATGGACATTGCTAAAGACCACTGCTGAGGTGGTTTTGGCTGGCTTGACCATTAAAGGGTTAAGTTGACACAAGAGGGGTTAATCACTATATGTCTATACACTGTACAACAAGTTGTAAATTCTGATTTCAGTGCTCAGAACTGCTACTCGCTGACCCTCATATGACAGAATGTTTGCAGACATTTGCCCACAGTCACGACGGTCTTTTGCAGAAGGTGGTAGTGAAAATCATTGACTGTATGCTGGATACTAGACAGCACAAGTTAGTACCATTATAAAGCATATATGTGAATCATCATTGTCTGGTCATCCCAATTGAAGGGTCCGATCTGTCAATCAAGTATCTGATGTCATAATCAATTATGTCACTTGTTAGCTGACATCACAATCAGAATGACGTATAACTCCATCATAAAAATTTAAACGTCTCACTAGTGTACAACTTGGTTGTCTTTGACGAATTCACAATTTCATAAACATTCTGTTGAATATTTTGAAACTAATTTGACTGTGAGCTGTTGCTGCCATAGGCAGCAACAGAACCCAGTCGAATTAGTTCCAAATATTCAACAGCTTACTTATAAAGTTACCTACATGTAAGTGGGAATCAGCAATCGATTCTAGCGCATGTAAAAAGTAGGCGGAGCTTTCTAGAAATTGGCGTGACATAGCTTGAACGGTATCCCTCCTTTGAAGTATCCACTTCTATCTATTCTCTACCCATTCCTGTTGAAGCTCCGCCCATCTTGCACATGTAATTTAACTGGGACCTGTTCCTGCCTATATGGCAGCAACATCGATCAATCAAATTACTTTCAAAATATTCAACAGACTGACATACAATTCATACAGTAATGTTACTATTGGACCTTTGCGCCTTTTGCGTTGGACCCTCATCATTTAATTGTGATGTCAGCTAACAGCGGCATATTTTGATTATGTCAGATACTTGAGTGACAGATCGAATACCTTAAGTAATGCACACACCAAGAACATACAACAAAGATAAGTTAGAACCAGGGTTCATACACCTTTCTGTCTTTGAAATTCCATGACTTTTCATGATCAAAATTAACAAATTTCATGACCTCCAAGAATTAATATATAGGAGATTTGTGATTATGACATAGATCCAAAAATAAGATCTGAGTTATTCTGCAAAATGTCTGAATATTGCTTCTTGCAGCAACCAAGACAGAGCCTTAATTTGATAAGCTGTTGCCATAGTTATTATTGCATAGAGGTGATTATGCCAACCGATTTCTTTTATTTTAAATAATTACCCTTTTCCATGACCTGTGATAAAAAACACTGCTTTTCCATGACTTTCCAGGCCTGGAATTTAAATTTTCAAATTCCATGACTTTCCAGGATTTCCATGAGCAGTATGAACCCTGTAGAACAGTGTTCTTCATGATCAGAATCTCCACTACGTACTTTGTATGGAGTGGTTGTCAGAATGAAGAACAGAATCGGAAAAGGTTATCATTCTTCAGTAGTCACATTTATTAAAGCAATCTTCAGTTTTCTCAAAGAAGCTGTTCATTAGCCGACCATGAGAAGAAAATTTCTGAAGATGTGTTACTGGAATGCTTTCTTTTCACACCAGTCATGCCAATGGTCAATTTTGAAAAAATATTCTCTTGGTTTGCAAATGGACATTTCTCAAGACCCCTGCAGAAGCGATTATAGTTTTAAGGCAGTTGGCTACATGTGCCTCGTTGCACCTGCACATTGTATTTTGATGACCAAGACAACATAAATGTAGTTTATGAATGCCAAGAAGTGACAATATGTATGCCCTCACAGAATACAGACGTTGCCTGTATTCGTCTGGGTGAAAAGTTAGTAAATTGGCTCCATAGAATATATTTTTTATTAGACCGGTATTTCCTTGAAAAAGTAGAGCACGATACAAGCCAGGGCCAAAATATGTGACAGGTTTCGTGAAGTATATCACGTGATGCAAAATTTTATAATGCAGGACTTAGGAGCTGAATTCTACTATTATTCATCATTCACTATGTCTGAAAAGAGCGCTGGAAGGTGGAATTTATTTTCAAGATAGTAAAATTTAAGTGATTTAATCGGTGTCTGCACCTTCATACTGCT
Organism: Chaetoderma sp. LZ-2023a; assembly: GCA_034401795.1. Classification (NCBI taxonomy): domain Eukaryota; kingdom Metazoa; phylum Mollusca; class Caudofoveata; order Chaetodermatida; family Chaetodermatidae; genus Chaetoderma; species Chaetoderma sp. LZ-2023a. The sequence continues at coordinate 150,382,449 of CM067359.1, forward strand.
AGAGGTTTTTTCATTCGACTCGTACATTTGCATAGAGCACATTTTTGCAACTTCGCGTGTAAATTTACTCTACGGAAATGTCCCAGTTGAATACAGCCACTGTATGATTTATTGACAATCTTCCTTTCAAGCCATACCTTTGCTATTTACCTTACTATCATCTCTCTATCAAGTAGTCCATTTCAATCTACAAAATGTATGACCCTCCCATTTCTTGGTAAGCTTTGCCAACTTTGTACGCATGCTGGAATCTATTTCAGCACTGAAACCTGAATTCTCAGAATCCAAATTTCAAACTAAATGTACAGGTACATGTAAGCTGTTGGATATTTTGAATATTTCCAATTTGTTGTAACACCTACCCATCAAATTAGTTTCGAAATACACAACGGAATGTTTATTAAATTTTTTATTAACCAAAGACAGACAATTCATACATTTTCGTGACAGATTTCGAGGTTTGGACCGGAGTTACATCATTTAGATTCTGACATCAACTAACAAGTGACGTATTTGACTATAAAAACACATTATATTTGCCCACTGCTTAGTTCCACCAGATTAAATTTAATCCTATGTTTACATTAATCGCCAGATTACAAGCTGATGTACTGGGTTTCTCTGCAATTCTCACAGATATCAGAGCCAATGCGGCTGACAGAGAAACATGGGATATGGCAGATCAAGGTAAATAGTAGAATATATATTAAACAGCTTTTACTTCAAGAGATATACCTACCTCTCTAACACTATGATATTTCCTAAATATCGACCTTCACTCAATAACCCCAGATTAAAAAATATAGGTGCCCTTATTTGGCAGGAAGACAGGTGATAGTCAGCCGGATGCTGGCCCCAACCTCGCGCATGCACAGACTGTCACTGACTCTTTCTTGATCTTCTTCTTCTTTTCGTTCGCTGATCATACCGCCAGTCCTAAGTGACTATCGACATGATCATAAGCGTTAAGTGCGTGGATCCATGGTGTATTAGAGTGCGCCGTGCGGCCTGGAATCTCCATCTTCAGCACTCGAGTTTTCTGTCAGGGTTACCTCACCCTTACCTCCTTTAGTCGCCTCTTACGACACGCAGAGGATACGGAAGGTGTATTCTAAGCCCCACCTACAGGGCAAACTCTTTCTTTATTATTGACCTGAATCACATGCTTGTGTTTTTTTCCCACTGCTAAGTTTTGCTTATTTTTCCTATCTAAAGTTGTTTTAGAGTGCTAGAGATAATGTCTGATCAGTTTAATTTGTATGAGGCCATGCCAGAACCGAGTTATTAGGTGAACTCTAGTATAATTATGTCTTAATTACATCTTAAGTACGCAGTGTCACCTATTTCCGTGACGTGTTATAGACGTTATAAATGCCAAAAAACTGGTGACTTTATTATCTGGCGCCATAAAATGCTAATATCTCTATGCTTTTGTCCACGGGTTTCTGTAAGGAGGTTTGTACACATCTAAAGAAGTTTGTCTCCACTATTTCCCTATAAATGTTAGGAAAAAAAGACTGCCCAGAGTGATATAGGCTCCCATAAGAGAGAGCTTGTCATTCTGCCCTCTGGTCCCACCCTTCCCTTTATAAGTAAGTGAGTGGTGATGAAGAGTGGTTGTCTGGTGGAGCTTCCAAGAGCTGGATGTGGTGGTATGCCTATGCTAAAGACACAGGTTTATGTTTTATACCACTGTAAAATATTTGAAATATTTGATTATTTGCTGTCAACATTTTTTCAGTCATACTGTTTATCTGTGTCATTATCATGAGCTATTACTGTGTTCACATTACTGTTTAGTGTGGTATTGTATTAATGCAATTCATCTTACACCTGGATGTTCTTGGTCTGTTTCATTTATGGAAAATATGATGTCATAATCAAGCTTATTATTATTATTAATATCCTCTTTGAGGCTGGTTGTTCATCTTTCTCACCATCCTGTTTAGGCCTATAGGTGATTTTCTTTCTCTTTATGAGTTATTTAATTTATTTAATTATAAAAGAAGCTTTAACTCATTGTCGTCGTCTGGTCCTTTTTTTCAGAAGCCTTCTTGTGTCAGTTGTAACCGCTCTATCAAGCCCAAGTTTTCTCCTCACTTGTGTGTAAAATGTTCCCCTTGCGGCCCATTATTAAAATGTGATGTCAGTAAACAGCGGGAGGGGTGTGACTTATTCTCTGAATTCTTGCTGTTACAGGCGAAGGATAAGGCGTCGGAGGAGAAGTGTGCGAAGAAGTGTGTAAGTGGGACGGGTAAGAGAAAGGCCTCTGTTTCTTTGGAAATGGAGACTTTGAGCTTGGAAATGATGGGGGAGATGAAAAAGACAATAAAAGATTTGGTACCAGAGCTGCTTCGCAGCGTGCTCCCTGGGCCGAGTACTTTATTGTCTTCTTCAGCTGCCCCCGAGCAGAAAATCCCCACCGCTGATTCTGGTGTCCATCGTTGTCCGTGGTCCGAAAATGTTTCAGAATCAGTGGTGGCTTCAGTAGATCTTGGAAGACCTGCCGGCTTGCCAATGGAACCTGAAGCAGGTCTATTTGATCATGGCAGCAGGCTTGCCACGCCGTTAGATCTTGGACCAGGGCCGCTGGACACAGGCTCGCGCCTAGTGTCCACGGCTCATGCCTAGTGTCCGCGCCCGAAAGGTACCACCACCTCTTACGATACCTTCCCTGGCCAGCTGGGGTTAGCGCTCTTTACTAGCCCAGAGGCAGTTTATGATGGCCAGGAGGAAGAGGATTTTCTGCTGGGTTCACCCGTTGAAGCCGTAGACATGGAAACAGACAATCGTGCACTCCTCATGGGAAGCACGTCCTATTTTTTCCACGGAACTACTCCCACAAGGGTATCCTCAAAGGGTGGCCCAGGTTGGAGAAGATGACCTCCATTTCTGTATACCTCGGCTTGCTGAGTGTATGACGGCGGCTGGTCCGGGCCAGGGTGTGGTGGATTACACCCCGCACGCTTCCATGGTGCCGGCTCCTGGCTTTTCAGCCGTGGCGCAAGACATGCCTGCTCTCTCGAGCCTGCATGTTTTCCACGGTCTGCCAGGAGTATCCACGGCTCCAGCCACATTTACACCTGCGACTGCAGTGGAGGATGTCAAAGACCCGCACCTTGTCGAGCACTCACAGGTAGCCACAGAGGAGGACTAGTCTGATGCGTGCCAATGGCAAAGCGTTAGGCCAGAGCTCTGTGTAGAACAGTCGGCAAGCCAGCGGGACCAGCGCCCGTGGTTGGCTGGAAAGTTGGCTGTTACTGCTATGCCATCTCTGCCGTTAGCAGAAGATATAGTTGATGTTCATGGTGACAGAGATGTCCATTAAGCCTAATGGACGGCTTGCGAAGGCGCTCCTCCCCCCCCCCCTCCGTGCAAGGTGGTGAGGCCGTGTCGTATCGTTGCTGGCCTGCACTCATCAAACACTGCATTGCGAGATGCAGAGGAGAGCTCGAGAGCATCCATAGCGGCGCTCTCACATGTCTCACAGCTGTTACACGGTGAAGTAACAGTGTCTACATCGTGCCAAGCAAGCCCTGTCTCAGTACAGAGAGCCATCCAGAATAGTATTAACCTGGCTGTGGACAGCTGTATGACTAGGGAAGTGACTAGAAGTGTCAGGGCGAGAGGCACATTTGCACTAGATAATTTGTCTCAGGATTTGTACAACAGGTGGCTGCGGACGCCTATGTCAGGTCTCTTTGTGGGTGAGGGATGTAGACAGCTCCAGGAGACAGTCACTCTAGTCAATAATCAGAGGGCGCTACGTGAACAATTTGAGGTGGTTCGTAGGGAGCCCGTTCGCACAGCGGCCCCTGCATACCGTCTACAGCAGGCCCGAGGTGGCGCTGGTCAAGTCAGAGGCCAGCCACCAGCGCAGCGTAATCCGTGGCCATGCCAGCAATGGCCTGCAGTATGGGGCGCAGGCTCCTTAAGCGCAGCCAGCCAGGCAGCCATCAGCTGGCCGTGGCGCACGAAGATGTGGTCGTGGTAATCATGCCTGATGGGCTGATTTCCACAAAAACCAAACCAGTGCTAGAGAGTCCAACTCTTGCACTGCCCTCTACCTAGGTGGACCCGTGGGAGGTCAATTGACCTTCCACAAGCAGGAGTGGGACAAGTTAACCCAGGACCGCTTAGTCTTGTGATGGCTTTCAGCCGGGTACCAGCCTGACTGGGTGATAGGCCCACCATCGCACTTGTCTCTGGTTCCGATCTGAGCTCAAATTCCAAGAGATCCAGATCAACGGTTGTATGTAGAGGAAGAGATAAATTCCCTCATACAAAAAGGAGCAATTCAACTGGCGCAAAATTACCCGGGCTTCTATTCAACCGTGTTTCTAGTGACAAAGTGCACTGGAGGCTGGAGACCAATTCTCAACCTATCGAGTTATTTCTCATGGCACCGTGGACCCAGAGGACAGGTTCCCTGGACTCAGAGGTGTCAGTGTTGGAACCTCTTATTCATTACCTTCAATGGCGGATGAAGAGAGAGAATCTCCTGGCAGGTGTGATGCTCACCCCCACCTCACCCTCAAATAACGATGTACACAGATGCATCAATGGAGGGATTGGGGGGGGGGGGGGGTCTTGCCTGGAAGAAGCCACAGTATCAGGGCTTTGGAATCTGGATCAGTCACAGGACCATATAAATCTACTGGAATTACGAGCTGTAGTTCTGGGCCTGGAACATTTCTTAAAGTTCTAGTTCGATCAGACAACTCAACAGTAGTGACTTACATAAACCGCCAGGGCGGAACGAAGTCGCCCAGTCCCTGTATGATGACTTGGGAACTGCTTTGCTGGTGTCTAGATCATATGATCACCTTGAAGGCAGGTCACATTTCGGGAAGGCTAAATCTGTTAGCAGACTCATAGAGCTGAAGGATGAGTGTTTTGCCTACGGAAGGGCAACTAAATCAATGTGTGGTGGATCCAGGGCTGGGGTAACTGTAACTTGTAACTGTAACTGACTGTAACTTAGTTACATTTTTCATGTAACTGAAGTAACTTGTAACTGAAGAATTTTTTCAGTTACAGTAACTGAAATGTAACCAGTTACATTGCAGAAGTAACTGAAATTTCAGTTACTTTTCAGTTACAATTCAGTTACAATTCAAACTTTTCTAATAGATTTATTACAATTTTCTCATTAAAGTAAGCTGTTGAATATATTGAAGCTAATTTGACTGGAAGATGTTGATGCTTTGGGCAGCAACTTTATTTCCAGGTATCAGGGATATTTATTTTTGAAATTTACCATTGGAATAATTGGCATTAATATTAGGCCAGTCATTCCAGTAGTAAATTTTCAAATATTAATCCTGTAGCCTGCAAAATAGATTTACTAGGCCAAAGGTTTGATTTTCTTGACCAATCCTGACCATTAAAGGGTTATTCTATATCTGCATGTGATATTTACAACATGCTATTATTCTCAAAATATGCTTGTTAGATATGATAATCTGACTGAATGTTATTGCTACATCAGGCAGTGATAACTTTAATCAAATTCTTATACAGCTTTTACATTAGGCTACCCATAGAAACAGGTTGTTTACTAAATCATTAGAGAATTAAGTTACCTTTTAAGGCTCAAATTTGTTAAAGAAAATTGTATTTTTCTCATAGTAAATATCCATTTGTAGACAATGAGATTATTTTAGAAAATTTACCACTGGAATGACTGGCTTGGCTATTGAGCCAGTCATTCCAGTGGTAAATTTTCAAAAGTAATCCTATATTTATCTGAAAATGGACATTTTTCAACACCACTGCAAAAGTTGTTTGTCCAGATTTAGTGTTAAAGGGTTAAAAGGATTAAAAACAGCAAATGTTGAATTGTAAAGAAAGGTAAAATCTGTCACAATAGGTGTTAACAGCATGTCCTGTTCTTTTCTTTATATACTATTGATTAAGCCAGCTTAGGACATCATTGCTCAGCAACTATACTCAAGCTATGGTCAATTCACATATGTGTGGTGATAAACATCAAAGGACAATGCCATTGATAAAAGTCAAGCCATCAACCATTTTGGTATAGCAGACAAATTTATAAAGGCTGTGGAATGAAACTAGTGTACTGGAAAGCTGTTGAATATTTTGAATCTAATTTGACCTGAAAAAAGCTGTTTCTGCCATATGAAGCAACATCTTTTGAAAGTAAAATTTGTCTAAAGTACTCAGCAGACATATTTAAATTGCTACTTTAAATTACGCATACAATAAAGCTGATGGAGATTTTGAAACTAATTTCACTGGAAACTTATATTGCCTATGCTAAATGGTGGATTATAATACTGTAGAAGGTCCATGCTCCAAGGATAATATGTTGAACATACTGAAACTAATTTCACTGAAAAATGTTGATACCTATCAATTCTTTCAGTCAAATTAGTTTCAAAACATCAGCCAAATATTTCTTACAATAAAATTAATGTTTGTTATTTGGCTTGCATGGCTGAAAGGGTTAGAGGAAGAAATATGTATGCACATTTTTACAATGAAAGCATCTTATTATTTTGGAAACAAATTGAATGAAATTTGTTATTGCATATGGTAACAATAAAATTCAGTCAAATTCATTGAACAAATTTCAGCAGGGTTTATATTTTATATCTGAAATAAATTCAGATCTGTCAGTATATTATATCAGTGGTTATAGTGGTATTTTGTTCCTACTATATATATCAAATTGGTTGACTACATTACACTTTGTATGATGACTTTCATGTCCACATAGTTCTTCATAGTAATTATCAGACAAAGTAACTAATGTAACTGAAATGTAACTTTAGTTACATTATGCAAAGTAACTGAAATGTAACTAGTTACATTGCTCAACCAATGTAACTTTAACTGTAGCTGTAACTGACATAGTCTAATGTAACTGTAACTAGTTACATTTAAATGTAACTGACCCCAGGCCTGGGTGGATCGTCTGTTCGACCACTGGGGGAAACCCAACAGATTTGTTCACACCAAGCAAGAATGCGAAGATGACGATGTACGTCTCTCCGATTCTAGATCCAAGCGCTTACGCAACAGATGCGTTAGCTATCAGTTGGAAGGAAATGTATGCATACGCATTCCCACCAGCAATCCTAATTCCAAAAGTTCTTCAGTAAATCAGGCAGGAGGAGTGCCAAGTGCTTCTGATTGCCCCAAATTGGCCAATCAGATCATGGTATATGGATCTGCTGGACCTTCTGGTCTGCAATCTGGTTCCTCTGCCTCTGATTGACAATATTATTTTCCAGGGCAAGTCCCTTCACAACAACCCGTCAATGTTCCAATTGACTGCATGGATGTTGTCAAGGAATCTAAAGTTAAGGAGGGCTTTTCTGAGCAAGCAGCCATGTTTATGGCAAAAAACAGAAGGGGGTCAACCTCCAGAGCTTATAACTATAAAATCAATAGATTTGCAGAATGGTGCTCAAACAGAGATGCTAATCCAATGGATGCTTCTATTGAGGTAGTAGCCGATTTCCTCTGTCACCTGTATGATGCATATAGCCTCAAGCCTAACTCTATTGCTGGCTACAAGTCAGCTTTGATCGATGTCAGTTATCCCTTGCTTGGCTGATAGGGGAATTGACAAAGTCTGTTCATTGAACACTTTAATAAAAGGCGACGGTAATCTAAGACCGAGAAATCCACCAGCGATTCTGTCTTGGAGTTTATCTCTAGTACTTCAAGTGCTAGCAGATAAACCCTTTGAACCACTAAGTGCCATTTCCATGAAAATGTTGACGCTTAAAACTGTATTTCTAATTGCTGTGGCCTCTGCAACACGGAGAAGCGAGATTCATGCTTTGTCCGCCGAGGCAGACCGTTATGTGGTTACAGAGGAAGGCCTTAGGCTTCTACCTAGGATAAATTTAATGGCCAAGAAACAGTCTTTGAAATATCCAGGTCAACCAATTATTTTACCAGTTTTGACTAGGTTTGATCCTAATTCAAAAGCATGCTGTCCAGTCCGCGCATTAAACAGGTACAAACAACGTACTCAGGAATGTCGGACGGACCCATCCTCATTATGTTTGTCTTATATTGAACTCCATAGCAGGGTGTCAAAAAAACACTATATCTAGGTGGATTGTGGAATGTATTCAATTTTGCCATAGTTGACTTAGCCAAGGCTCACAGTGTCCGTGGCATAGTGGCGTCCATCGCCCTGTTTAACGGGGTGCCGGTGGATGACATTGTGTCGGTAGCTCAGTGGCACTGTGAGTCAAGTTTTACCGACCATTACCTCCGTGACACCACTAATCCTCTAGCCTTATCGATATTCAAAAGATGCTCAAATAATATTTTGAAATTAATTTGACTAGAAGCTGTTGCTGCTTAAGGCAGCAACATCTTCTAGTCAAATTAATTTCAATATATTCAACAGAGTAGGTTTTATATCATAAAGAATTTGCTTTTTCATACATTTGTCAGTGAAAGGGCTAATAGACACGCAATCTCTGAATGTCCTCTCTAAGTGTGATTTACGAATATGACCATGAACGGAACTTAGCTGGCTATCAGATTCTTATATTATTTTCTAACATTTGTTGTCAGAACTTGTCATTTGTGTTTTTCTACCATTTAGCCAGTAAAGCCACCTGACTAAGTTTTATTTTCTGTTAGGAGTAATTTCTCGCATGCAATAGCATATTAAAAAGGTTCATGAGCCAGTTTGTGCTTCAGACATCTGTATCATGAACCGGTTCGGTTCGTGAAAATCCTCACGAACCTCAGCCCTATCCTATATCATGATATTTAGTGCATCAATGTTATGACATATAGGATCTCAAAGACAGACCCTTTGCATGTCACTATTATCAACTGAGTCGTAAATTAAATTGATAATTTTTGACAAGGTTGATAATAGTGGTATGAAATTGGGCCGAGTTTGGGATTCTATTTATATAGTAAGCTGATGCTTTGATAAATTTTCCAATAAAGTCGATCCCTGAAACAGGTTTGAATGCACCACTTTGTACTCTTAGTTTTCGTCGCTGTGATGCATCATTTGTTAAGTATTCTGACCAATTCATGAGCAAAAAATAATGAAAACAAAACATCATTATTTCAGACTTTAAGTTACTGTTAATACAACTTTTAAAATTTCCACATCTGTAATGCAAATTTACAAATGTATTTCATAGCGAGGTAGTACATATATATATATATCTATATATACATATATATACACCTGTGCAAAAGTTAAGCACCACCCTATTTTTACGCACATGCGAGGGTATATTCATGTGCTATGAAGAAAGCAATAGCATAAACATTTATGTACCCATCCATCTTAGTGCAAGAGGTAATAATGCAACTAGAGGAATGCTAATTATGATGGTGGGGAAACACTGTTTGTTTTTGTTTGAACTTGAAAATGAGGCCTGAATATGGTTACGTTGACACAACTGACAACTATTGCCTTACAGTTGACACACGTGGCTAGATTGTCATTAATGGTGTCTGAAAACGAAGTTTAACATATGTGCACGAGTTGGAGACTGTCATTATTAATACCGGGTATATCCACCTTGTGCCTGGATGACGGCCTGGACACGACGTCTCATGCTGGTCACCAACCGACTGATACGCCATTGTGGTATTCGTTGCCATTCAAGATGGAGTGCGTCTGTTAATTCCTGTAGGTTCTGCACAGGAGGATCCCTCCTTCTCACCATGTTTCCCAGAATGTCCCAGATATGCTCAATAGGGTTCATGTCAGGGCTCCTTGCTGGCCATGGTAGGGTTTCGATGGCATTCTGGCAGAGGTATTCATGCACAGCTCTAGCACGATGTGGTCGGGCGTTGTCATCCATGAATATAGGGTGGGTTCCAGGTGCATGATTTACAAAATGAGGGACCACAACTCTATCCAGTATGGAATCTTGATATCTTTGCCCATTTAGTGTTCCAGGTACAGTCAACAGATCCAGCTTACAATCAAATGAGATGCACCCCCATATCATAACGGAACCTCCACCAAATGGAACTTCTTCCATGATGTTACGTTGGTCGTACGCCGTGCGTCTGGACCTCCATACACGAGTTCGACCATCTGTGGCATGAAGCAGGAACCGACTTTCATCGGACCAGTGTACCCGTCTCCAGGATCTCATGTTCCAGTGTCTTCTTTCGTTGCACCACCTAAGACGCTCCTCTTTGTGGTGTGCAGTGAGGAGAGGACGTCTGACAGGTCTCCTAGCTTTCATGCCAGCAGCATACAGTCTCCTTTTGACGGTAGACATTGACACTCTATTGCGCGTTTCCCATTGCTGGCTGAGCACTCTGCTGATGGTGAATGGAGATTTCCTAACAAGGCGTACTAGGGCTCGAGCATCACGGGCATTAGTCTTCTTCGGTCTTCCAGATCTAGGCCTGTCCTTCACCTCGTTAGTTTGCCCATGTTTTGCAATCAAACGACTGATTACAGTATGGTTAATGTTCAGCTGTCTGCCAATCTCTCTGCATGACAAACCAGTGGTATGCATGCCTATGATTTGCCATTTCACACGATCACTTAACCTTCGTCTTGCCATAGCGGTTCACAATCAAGAGCTAATTCTCTCTGTACAAATAAACCACGGTCATGAACACAACATTCCTAATCTTGTCGCCTAAATCTGTATGTAATGTGCTACACCTCAAACTGGACTTTTACATAACTGAACACGTGTGCTGTTTCCCGCCACGCATGGACATCAAGCGGCGTGAAGTCATGCATGCATGTGCATTTCGTACTTGGAATTATGTCAGCTAACGCGGGGACAAAAAGTATGGCAGCCTAGTTGTACCATCATGTTTCTACGTTCTATTGTTTTTGCTGGTGCTTAACTTTTGCACAGGTGTATATATATATATATATATATATATATATATATATAATATATATATATATATATATATATATATATATATATTTATATATATATATATATATATATATATATATATATATATATATATATATATATATATACACCTGTGCAAAAGTTAAGCACCACCCTATTTTTACGCACATGCGAGGGTATATTCATGTGCTATGAAGAAAGCAATAGCATAAACATTTATGTACCCATCCATCTTAGTGCAAGAGGTAATAATGCAACTAGAGGAATGCTGATTATGATGGTGGGGAAACACTGTATGTTTTTGTTTGAACTTGAAAACGAGGCCTGAATATGGTTACGTTGACACAACTGACAACTATTGCCCTACAGTTGACACACGTGGCTAGATTGTCATTAATGGTGTCTGAAAACGAAGTTTAACATCTGTGCACGAGTTTGAGGCTGTCATTATTAATACCGGGTATATCCACCTTGTGCCTGGATGACGGCCTGGACACGACGTCTCATGCTGGTCACCAACCAACTGATACGCCATTGTGGTATTCGTTGCCATTCAAGATGGAGTGCGTCTGTTAATTCCTGTAGGTTCTGCACAGGAGGATCCCTCCTTCTCACCATGTTTCCCAGAATGTCCCAGATATGCTCAATAGGGTTCATGTCAGGGCTCCTTGCTGGCCATGGTAGGGTTTCGATGGCATTCTGGCGGAGGTATTCATGCACAGCTCTAGCACGATGTGGTGGGGCGTTGTCATCCATGAATATAGGGTGGGTTCCAGGTGCATGATTTACAAAATGAGGGACCACAACTCTATCCAGTATGGAATCTTGATATCTTTGTCCATTTAGTGTTCCAGGTACAGTCAACAGATCCAGCTTACAATCAAATGAGATGCACCCCCATATCATAACGGAACCTCCACCAAATGGAACTTCTTCCATGATGTTACGTTGGTCGTACGCCGTGCGTCTGGACCTCCATACACGAGTTCGACCATCTGTGGCATGAAGCAGGAACCGACTTTCATCGGACCAGTGTACCCGGCTCCAGGATCTCATGTTCCAGTGTCTTCTTTCGTTGCACCACCTCAGACGCTCATCTTTGTGGTGTGCAGTGAGGAGAGGACGTCTGACAGGTCTCCTAGCTTTCATGCCAGCAGCATACAGTCTCCTTTTGACGGTAGACATTGACACTCTATTGCACGTTTCCCATTGCAGGCTGAGCACTCTGCTGTTGGTGAATGGAGATCTCCTAACAAGGCGTACTAGGGCTCGATCATCACGGGCAGTAGTCTTCTTCGGTCTTCCAGATCTAGGCCTGTCCTTCACCTCGTTAGTTTGCCCATGTTTTGCAATCAAACGACTGATTACAGTATGGTTAATGTTCAGCTGTCTGCCAATCTCTCTGCATGACATACCAGTGGTATGCATGCCTATGATTTGCCATTTCACACAATCACTTAACCTTCGTCTTGCCATAGCGGTTCACAATCAAGAGCTAATTCTCTCTATACAAATAAACCACGGTCATGAACACAAAATTCCTAATCTTGTCGCCTAAATCTGTATGTAATGTTCTACACCTCAAACTGGACTTTTACATAACTGAACACGTGTGCTGTTTCCCGCCATGCACGGACATCAAGCGGCGTGAAGTCATGCATGCATGTGCATTTCGTACTTGGAATTATGTCAGCTAACGCGGGGACAAAAAGTATGGCAGCCTAGTTGTACCATCATGTTTCTACGTTCTATTGTTTTTGCTGGTGCTTAACTTTTGCACAGCTGTATATATATATATATATATATATATATATATATATATATATATATATATATATATATATATATATATATATTGCACAATTTAAATCAACAACAACATATCATGTCGTATTTACATTTTCGCCGTCGCCATATAGGATTATTACTCGTTATCTAAGCAATGAAAACATCTCTCATGTGTTATCTAACCAATGAAAATCTTTTGTTGAATATTACATGTGTCCTCATATCGAAAAATTTTAATGGGCTGGTACTTTCTGTGAAAGCTGTGTTTATTTGATACATCAATATATTGCATGTCCCAATGTTTGAAGAAATCTTGGTAGGTGGCCAGTGGGGTAGCGGGCATTCGGTGGGAAAAGATATACATATAATCAAACTGTTAAAAATTTTGCGGAAAGGGCTCTATAAAATGTGGAGAATGCGGCTTCATCTGAATATCAGTAAACAAAAAACATCTTCAAGGCACACCATTGGAGAATGTGAAGGAATTCAAATAATTTAACCACTAACCAAAGTGTTTATGAAGGGTTTTAAACTCAGAATTTAAGCTCACGTATGAATGGTCTGCAACAGACAATTGGAAATGAAAACTCTGCCAAGATACCAAACTGGTCTTCTTCACAGAATGTATTGAAGACATCTTACTGTATGGCTCAGAAGCATAAATGTCAATCACATTTTCAAGGCCTGAATAGATTAATGTTTCACCCAGCTTCTAAAACTTGTGCTTGATGTCATTTGCCGTGACTATATGACCAGCGCCGAACTGTATGGTGACCTCCTTCCCCTGTCAACAGTACGCAGGTGATGGTTGCAGTTTAGTGGACATTGCACAAGAGCTGTTTATCAGCCGCACACTCCAAAGTAATATTTTGACACCCTCCTTACACCAGACCAAAGCAAAGCAAGCCAGAAAATGTTTGACTTATGCAGATCTGCTTGCCAGAGACGTTTCCATTCTATCCAAATACGGCTGAAGATGATGAGCAATGTCTGATGTCAGACAATGCTCTTGTCTGAAATACAAATCATAGAAAAACTTCCCCTGCATAGGAATGTGAAAATATGAAGTCTGGCCATGACCTCAGTGGTCTGTGATTCTGAGAGTATGCAAACCTATTTGTATATTTTACAATTTAACAGCCCTCCAATTAATGCAGATTCCGGCAGAGAACTTCCCAGAGTTACCGCCAATGACAACCCTGGAGAAGCTGACGAAAATGGAAACAAGCAAAGGTCATCCTGCATTCAGATCACAGACTTCACTAAGATCACTGGAGCCACAGTCTGACAGCAGCGAGGCAAGCTTGGATGTAAAAAAGGGAATCAATTAAAATGTTTATTTTATTATTTTGTTTTTTTCTGTGATACAAACACCAGACTGACATTTTATTTCTTTGTAAACAATTCATCTGTGATATCATGCACTTTTATAAACCTTTACATATTATATTGCATTACATATTATATTTATTATATTACTGCTTCAATGGAATTTTTTTAATTATAATGAATGTTGATTTGCAGGCCAATGGACCTTTCCAGTTTAGTCATCAAATCTTTATCATATAACGTGACATGTAAGATGATGTCATAATCAATGACGTCATAAATAATGTACATATGTTCGTCACGAATGCTAAATTAATGAATGATTATGTATTGTTGTACAAATTGTATGTCTATTATTTAATAAAGATGATGTTGAATATTTTGAAACCAATTTTACTGGGAGCTGTTGCTGCATTAGGCGGAAACAGCACCCAGTCAAATTTGTTTCAAAATATTCAACAGCTTACCTGCATAGTTTTATGGAAATTAATAGTCAGGCAGTTGAAGGAGCGATTGATCCCAACATGGCGAAGTGTGGGTGGAGCTTAGCTACAGATTGGTGAGGCATAGCTAAAACTGGATTCCTCCATGGAAGCGTATTATACACAGCTTATCACTGGAATGACTGGTTCTAAAATCTTCATGTTCTGTATATGGGCAGCCAAAATCTTGTCTTCCATCTGTTTATTTTAAGCATACTGAAAGTTTGGAACCTGTCAATGTCCCAGAATGAGACTTTCAAGGTAAGCTTTTGAAACTAATTTAACTGGGGCTTTGCTGCCATAGTTGCTGACTATGGCAGCATCATCTCCGTATCAAATTAGTTTCAAAATATTCCACAAAATGTTTATGAAATTGTAAATCCATCAAATATATACAATCTCAGTTTCGAACCTATGAATTTTTTCACTGGACGTTATGTACAGATGAAGTGTCATGATTTCGTTTCGGCAGGATCCATCCGTATTTACAAGAGTTATCCTCCCTAAAATCCTTAAAATATGTCAAAAATTGTGTTTCAAAGTTTTGAATTTTTAGAGTTTTGAACCAACATTTGAAAATCTTCGAAGTTTTGAGTTTTTATAGTCTTGAACCTACATTTGAAATTCTTTCAGAAGAGATATTAGGTGGAAATGAAGTGTCATGATTTAATTTCAATGAGAACCGTCCGTATTTGCGAGAGTTATGCCCCGGAAAAGCCTAAAATGCAGCCAAAATTTCTTGTCCGGGCCTGCAGATTTCAAAACCGTATGAATTTATTTAAATTTTTTCAGTTGATATATGTGGCAATGAAGTGTCGTTATTTCGTTTCGTCGAGATCCATTCATATTTGTGAGAGTTATCCCCTTGAAAAGATTAAAATTCGTAAAAAAAAATATGTTGTCCGGGCCAAATATCAGGAGGTTTTTGAACCTACATTTGAAATTCTTTCTCCAGTGGACACATTATGTGGAAAACAAACTTATTTTTTTAAATTTAAGACGAATGGCTGGCTCGATTATTGAGCAGGCTCTTGTTGTGCAAATGGACATTTCACAAAACCATTGGAGAAGCCATTTTTAGATAGCTTGAGTTTTAACCCTCATATCAGCCAAAAAGACTTCTTCTGTAGTCTTGTGAATTGGCCATTTGCAGACCAAGAGAAGACTATTTTTGAAAATATACCACTGGAATTACTGGCTCGATAACCGAGCCAGTCATTCCAGTGGTAAATTTTCAAAAATAGTCCTCTTGGTCTGCAAATGGACATTTTGTATGAGAAAATTAAAAATTTTTAGAACAAATTCGAGGTTTAAAGGATTAATTTTTTATGTATTTAGAAATATTTACATGCAATATTCATAAACATAGATTTTATGAATATCTTATATTTTATTGTACTTCATTTTGCTAGAATCTGATAAATGTATAATTTTATGTTATTATTGTTTTTTCTATAAGTCTTATATAGTATACATACATATGTACAGACAAACCTGCTCATGCAATCACCTGGTAATGCAACCATCTGTTCTCCATCCACTTTTCCTTTAATGTGCTACTCATTAACCTCTTGGCAGATTTCAACCAATAATTTAACAATAAATAATAAAAATAATAATAATAAAAAGAAATCAAGAGATTGCAGACTTTCGCCCTCACATTTTTCTCACATTGTAAAAATATTTTGAATTTTCCAGATTTTTTTTTCGTGTTTTCCGGCAGATCTTGCCAGATCATGCCTAACGTTGTGGAATCCCAGCATATGTGCACACCATTTTCTGCGTTAAAATTTGAACAAAATCGGAATAATAGATTCGTAGATATCCACAGATCCAGAATTTGATCCAATCCGTATCCGGCTTCTTTTAGCCAGACCATGGCCTACATCCGGAAATCCTCTTGCACAGCACGTTTCCACATTGTGTTTAAAATTTGAGTCAAATTGCCGAAATCGGACCAGCAGTTTTTTAGATACAGCTCCGGACAGATTGAATGACACACAGATAAACACACACATATGCACACACAACCAAAACCCACTTCCCCTTACGGGTCAAGGCTAATAATAATAATATTAATTTGGTTTTAATAATAATAATAATAATAATAATAATAATACTAGTTGCTTAGTTCTAAAACCTCTTCAAATATACACATTTAGTGAACATTATGATGGGTAGTAGTTTCTCACAAATTTTGACAACATCCTATCAATGGTATTGGTTTGCGGTTGCCATTGCAGATGCTGACACTTTTTAGCTTGCAAATGGACATTCCTCAAGACCACTGCAAAGGCCGGCCGGCTTTGGATTGCTTCACCATGAAAGTGTTAATCAAACTAGTTTATGATGGTAATCTTCACAACTTCTAGTTCAGTATTAACTGTTTGGCCAATTTCAAACATACTTGACTTAAATGCCTTTAGTGTGGCAAGATTGTTCCAAGTGACCAGCACAGACCCTCGGGACACATGTCAAGCTGGACCATCCATTGCTGGTATTTGTATTCCAAATGGACGGTTGCCTGTATTAAAGAGACATTGTCTGCAAGCTAAAATAAATTTTAGAAATTATCAATATTTTTATTGCAATGTAAAGGGCTTAGTATAATATTAATGCATGCTAATTTTTATACACAAATTCTGACTATGTCACCCATATTGGTTATGTTATTGTTTTTCTGAAGAAATAGGACCGTGTGCAAGCTTCTTACATTTATTTACGGATCACTCAGATTTGAGGTAACTCCTAAAAAAGTCCTAAATATATCTAGACAGTCACTGAAATAGTGGCACCAGTGTGCCACGAACCCAGTGTAGCCTCAAATATCAAATCCTAACAGTGCTGAGCACAGAACAACAATAATTTATGGAGCTGATATCAAATGAATTAATCAGTTGCCGACATAGCTCTGATTATATAAGGCAACCACGCCCAGGCCCACTAAATACTCATGAAATTTGTTAGTTCTGTTTGTAATTTGAATATTTGTGAAATTCATAATTTGCATCTTTTTTACTATTGAGATAAGAAACGATGTTCAAGTGAGAGTATTGCCACACTATAATTGTTTTATGCATATAACTTCTGTATATTAAGTTTTGGGATTTACCATCTAATTTTGGCTCTAAGTGTCTGAATTTTGACAGTTGACATAAAACTTTTGCAGAAGTCATGGGCGTTTTTAAAGTTTTAAATTGTCATTAGTCTTTATAGAGAAGGTCACAGTAATTGATAAAATCTGTTTGAAAATTTGTTAGTCATTATAGTGTATGCCAAGGTAATTTATAAAATGGATGTTGCAAGCTAACGGTGGTCCTTAGACAGGCTAGAGTTATTGATAAATTTGTGATTTTACTGTTTTGAAAACTGTTTATTTACTTATTTTTAAGAATAATTTTCTTCAAGAATATCCAATCAAACTTATTTTAATAGGCCTTGGGAAAAGATTTGGTAAAAAATGTTTAAAATATATATCTTGTGTTAACCCTTTAAGACTCATAATCATCCAAAACAGCTTTTGGACTGTTTGCTCATCTTATGTTGGTTGCTATAAAGCTGTTTCATTCTGAGACAACAACCCTTACTCTAATTAGGCTTTTATAAAATATTGGGATGCACAATATTCATTGCGATATTGCATCATCCTATTTTCTAACATCAAAGATGGTGAAATTATACAATACATATTAACCCTTTAACCTTTGAATTTGTTAAAGAAAATTTAAATTTTCTCATAGAAAATGTCCATTTGCAGTCCAAGAGAAGCCTATTTTTTTTAATTTACCACTGGAATGACTGGCTCGGTTATCGAGCCAGTCATTCCAGTGGCAAATATAAAAAAAAGTCTTGGTCAATTTGTTCGGCGGCCATCTTGCATTTTCTGAAATATGGCTGGAAATCATTTAAAACGCTACTCCTCATTAACTGCTTGGACGATTTCAACCAAACTCATCTGGAAGGACCCTGGGCTTGTATGCTTCAGAACTTGTATACAGAATGTGAACTACTTCAATTTTAGGTGGCCATCTTGGATTTTCCTAAAAATGGGAATTCGTTTAAAATGCTACTCATTAATCGCTATTTGGGAAATTTCAACCAAATTTGGCTGAAAGGTTTCTATATGTATATATATATATATATATATATATATATATATATATATATATATGTATGTATATATATATATATATATATATATATATATATATATATACATATGTATTTTGCTATCCTCTAGAATTTCTGTTCCGAATTTTAATAGGTCAATGTTTTGGCAACCATCTTTGATTTTCTGAAAATTTCCGAAACCATTTAAAAAATGGTACCATACTTCCTAATCAATGACTCAATTTCAACAAAACGTAGGTGGAATGATCCTATGACAGTAGGGTTCAACATATCCAACAAGAATCTTGATTGGTAAATTTTTTTGGTGGACATTTTGTATTTTCTGAAAATTGTCCATCATGTTTATTTAAATGCAAATGGTTCAAATACAGGTGAGCGTCACATGCCCTTGGGCCTCTTGTATTTTAATACAAACCATGTACTTGAAGTCTATATATCTCATTAAATTATCATTACTTCTGATAGCATGTTTGTTATGTGTGATGGCTATTCACCCAAAAATTTGTTCCCCATCCCATCATTATTATAAAGATGTTTGGGTGGTGGTGGTGCGAGGTGCTCTTTACAATTCAATAAAGCCCTGTTAATTATAAATCACATGACAGGTTAGATTGTCCTGTCTTTAGAGGATATCTTTCCTAAATAGACATGGATCCTGTCATTATTTGCCACACAGATCTGTGCCCCAAATAATGCATTTAATATGAATTAATTAATTTTAACAAAGGTTCACAATACCGTGTACTACTTTTTGTTGTTTGCTGATTGCGTACCTATTATACGTTGCACCTTTTTAAATCCGGAACAGATCTCTAAAACTTACTCATATTCTGCCTTGTTGGGTTTTAGGATATCAGTAAACTTTAAAATAGCTACGCCTCCATTATTGTTAAATGGATCTTGATAAAACTTGAGAGAGATACTCTATGAGTAACCACACCCTGCATCTGACCGTCACATCAACAAGTGGCGGTATTCAGCCGAAGGGCGGAAATTATAGTATGTGGATCAAATTAGTTTGAAAATATTCAACAAATAACTGCTAGATAATTAGATTTATTTTTCATTACCGGTACCTCAAATATTATGGACAATATTTATGGATATTTATCTTATCATATAGCACATGTCTTTTTAATAGATGTTCTCTGACTGTGGTGTGCATATAGATATACCGTTAATACTGGGAAAGTATTTTTGGTAAAACTTTTGTTTTCAATCATTGATTATTCTCTAATTGATAGATAGATAGAGAGATAGATAGATAGATAGGTAAGTAGGTAGGTACATAAGTAGGTAGTGCATTTATATTGCACTGAACTCCATGCGATTGTATGCTCTAAGCGCTGTACAACAGCACACTATAAGACATCTTGCTGTAACGCTGTACATGATCACTATAATAACACACTATTCTGTATTTCTTTTTATGCATAGTATTTGTGTATCCAATGCTTTTCACATAGCATACCCTCTAAACAAATTCAACCAACATCAACACCGATATTATGCAAAATGTGTCTTGCTAACAGCTGACCATCATGGCATCTTCGAAACTTCCTCTCTGCTAATCGTTTCTCAATACTCAAACCTTTGTTAAGCCTTACAGAACATTTCTAATGTACTCGTGTGTAGTTTGAAAATATTCAACAAATAACTGCTAGATAATTAGATTTATTTTTCATTACCGGTACCTCAAATGTTATGGACAATATTTATGGATATTTATCTTATCATATAGCACTCTGACTGTGGTGTGCATATAGATATACCGTTAATACTGGGAAAGATGCTAGTTTTCAGCAAACTTGTTTTCAATCATTGATTATTCGCTAATAGATAGATAGATAGATAGATAGATAGATAGATAGATAGGTAGGTAGGTAGGTAGGAAAGGAAGTAATATGGTTAAGGCGCTGGCTCAGAATTTTCAAAAAATTGAAAATATTTTTTATTTATTTTATTGCCTAAGATTTGTTATTTTTGTTTTATAGAGGCGATATGGCCTTAAAAATATTGGACAACTTTAAGATGATGTTTGTCCAGTTAATTTAGATTTGACCAATATATCACGTAGAATCGGATTTTTCCTAAATGCTATTACTGGACGCAAGTTGAGAGATTGTCTTAAATTATCCTGTAATTTATGATATCCATCTTTCAAAATTTCGGAAATTTCTACATTTTTTCGATTATATGTCAGAGTGAATGGAATTATTTCATGCTGATCAGCAAGACCTGGGTCCACATTTATGCCCCACGACCGTTTTGTTTCTAACTGCTTAATCCAAAATGATTCTCTAAGTTTCCTTTGTTTATCAGTTTCTTCAGCGGTATTAGAGAGAGGTGGTTGTTCAACGGATATAATTTCAAAGTCCCGAGCGACTGAATGACCAGGAAGGTTAAAGTGTTCAGCGACATGCGTGTCTGTTTCATGTCTAATATCGCAAAGGTGCCTAGATGCTCGCCATCTTAAAGGGCATTTTGTTTCACCGACATAATGCTTTTGGCGTAATTTACAAGATATTACATAAATCACGTTTTCGGAATCGCAATCTAAATTAGACTGAATTTGAAATTTGTTTTTGTTCTGAAAGCTCATAAATGTTTTTTGATTTAGAATAAGTAGGTCTAATTTACACCTTTTCTTTTCACATTTTCGAAATTCTCCTATGCCTGTACTTGGCCGATTGTGACGAATCTTGGTAGGCCTGTGATCTGCAGGATTATCAGGGATAGTTTCCAAATTCTGTAAAGTTTCAGACTTAATTTTGCGTAAGATCTAGCCGAATAGCCTCTCGGCTTGAGGGCCTTGAATAAAAGGGAGCATGCAGATTCAAAGTTCTTTCTATCACTCGAATTTCTATGAAAACGGATGATTTGTTATTTTACTATTCCTTTAAAGGTATGAGGTGGATGGAAAGATTTCTTGTGAAGTAGTTGATGAGAACCTGTGGGCTTAAAATACATTTTATAATCAAGGTGTCCAGTTGTGTCATACTTTACACCTTGGTGTAGAGTTACATCTAAAAAGTCTACAGACATCTGGTCAATTTTGGCTTTTAGCTTGATGTTCGGGTCATGATTGTTCAAAATGGTGAAAAATGTATTAAATTCTTCCTTTGTATGATGCCAAATAATGAAAATATCATTGAGGTATCTGCGGTAAAAGAGTGTCTGTTTCGGGCATTTACTAAGTGCATCTTCCTCCCACTCTGCTACATAGATGTTGGCAAAACTTGGACTGAAACGCTTACCAATTGCGCAGCCGCAAATTTGTTGGTATGTTTCACCCGCGAATTCAGAATCATTGCCCTTTAAGCTTAGCTCTAAGAGAGCTAGTATTTCGCCAGTGGGCCTATTGTTATCGGGGTATTTTTCAAAATGTTTATGGACAGAATTCAGACCTTTTACGATGTCAATGTTTGTGTACATAGCATCGATGTCAAGGGTAATAAAAAATGAATTTAGAGGTATCGAGATCTCAGAGACCTGCGATAGAAAGTCTTCAGTATTTTTCAAGAAGCTGAAATGTCTTCGCAATTGGTTGTAGGTGATAAGCAATGATTTCACTGATCCTAGGATTCAGAACCACAATCCGATATTATAGGTCATCCTGGTGGTATCATAGGATCTGACCAAGAATCAATAGGCTTATGAATTTTGGGTAACATAAAATGTACATGGTTTTGAGTCTCGTTTCGCAACGAGGTATTTAAACTGTTTCTGCGTTAATCTCTTGTTATCAACCATATTTTGGAGAATTTCCTTAAAATTGTCGCAGTTAATTTGCCAGAGTGGCTCATCTAACTTTTGGTAATGTTTTGGATTACTGAGTTGACCATGCGCTTCACGAATGTCGTTGTCTTTAAGCATTATTACAGCAGCAGATCCTTTGTCAGCAGGTTTAATGACAATGTTGTTGTTTTTACTCAATCCTGTCAGGGCTTGGTTTTGATTTGATTTGATTTCGATTTTGATTTATTCTCTTGGTAAATATTACAAATTACAAATATGATAACAGAGCGTCCACTGGAGGTTGTGCCTATTAGCTTGTAGATCCCTGACACAAATTACACATGATTTGACATAAAGCATTATGACAATATATTATACATAACTACAGACAAATAATATAAGATTTGACATAAAAAAGAAAAGAAAAAAAAACATTTGACAAACATGGTTCACTTGTTTTTTATTGTTTTTCATAATGTGGGTAACATATATATTTCACTCATTTGGATTGGGCTAGGGAATGAAGGGGTGGGGTGGGGTGTGGGGGGTCTGGAGTTCATCCTGTTGTTCTATTATTGTTTTTATTATTATTATTATTATTATTATTATTATTATTATTACCTTCTTTCCATAGAGGAAAGAGAGTAATGTGAGTCTGTGTGCGAGTCTATTTCTTAGTGTGTCTGTCATGGCTGGGTTTCTTAGAGCTCTTAGATAGGATCAAGTCCTGGATCTGTGTATATCTTGAGGAGTGATGGTCCAATTTGACTCCGATTTTAACACTGGGGTGGGTGTGGCCATACACCAGTATTCCAGAAAAACACTTTGACAGCCCTCGCGGATTGTCAGACAATAGCTTGGTATTGGAACATTGTTGTTCCTTAACATGTAATGTGGAATGTTAGGATTGTATATGTGGAAGTTTTACAGCATCGCTGGGCCCAATGTGAGTATGAACATGTTGTTGTTGTTGTTGTTGTTGTTGTTGTTGTTGTTATTATTATTATATAAACTCGTTAGAACACACATTCATATTATGAGTGGGTAGAAATTTCCTTCCTTTTTTGGTTATGAGATCAAAAAGTCAGACCCTGAGGTGATGGGGTTCACTTAGTGCATACTGGGATACATCTTTTCATTGATAATGCTGCAATGCAGAAAAGTAGAATCGCCAAATCTGTAACATACATCGATACTGTGTTTGTCTAAATAGTTGAAGTTTGTTTCAGTCAAAGATTCAATGTCGATGTCAACTACGGTAGGTTCATTTAACCATCTGGCAGCTGCAAGTCACCAGACAACAATTTCAATGAGTAAAAAGCTGCACACTCGCTGAATATTCAGAAAAGCCACCAGACTGAGAGTTGTTGGTGGCTTAGCCACCCACAACCCCCGGTCAAATCCTCTTCAAAACATCCAGCAAGAGGAGATCTGACCCTTTGGGATGTGTCGTCTGTAAACAAAGCAGCCAGACGTTCACATAAAATATATAATAAAATAAATTATATTAAATATGATTATGGTTATTGATATGGTAGAGATAACAATGGCCAACATGATTCTAGTAACAAACTGCTTTCGTTATGACGTAAGTAATCTTCTGCACACATTTAAAATAGAAGACATTGCTGCCTTATGCAGCAATGTCTCCCAAAATTCCACTAGGTCAAGAATATTCAGCAGTACCTTTTATTGTATGTAGAAGATATGCCAAACCGGCGTGAAGAGGCAAGGCAAGAACAGTAATATCAATATTCTTAACAGGTGGGTCTTCATGATGAATTGCTGTGGTGTCCGGGCGCATCACGGTGCAGTAACTAATGTATGAGTGAGGTCCAATTACTCGATTTAGTACTTATTAATGAACATTTGTTTAATAATATGTTTGTAGGAATTGTGTCTAATGATCTGTGTACGTGTGTTCGTGTATGTATTATTCCACAGTTTTGTAGCTTGAATGGAAGGTTTTGTTTTGAGATTTCCATTCTATTGTATTCTGTGTGAAAGTTGTGTCTAGATCCGGTGCTGTATGAGTGTATTTCAGTGTTTAGGTTAAAGAGAGAAGACAGTGAATTTGGTAGATTACCTTTGAAAAAATCTTATTATTGTATATAATTGGAGATTGCCAATATCTTCTAGTTTTAATAAATTTTCTGTCTTGTAAACGTTTTGGGCCTCTCCTGTTTGTGCTAAAAGTTTAATGGCTTGATTTTGAATTGATTTTAGTCTTGCCAGTCTGATTTTATATGTATTAGTCCAAATAGTGATGCAATAAGTAATTTGTGGGAGGATTAACGTGCAATATAGTGTTTTTAGAATGTTATTGGTAAGTATGATTTAAGTCGTCACATGATCCCAATGTTTCTTGCCACTTTAGATGTGACAATCTCTATATGTTTCTCCCAGATTAGATCTTTATCCAGGTAGACACCTAAATATTTAGCAAACTCAGCCTCCTGTATTTCCTGATTATCAATGTACAGTTTTGGTAAGTCATTTTTCTTCAGTTTTCTAGATTTTGTAAAGAGCATGTAATTAGTTTTCCCGACATTCAGTGATAATTTATTTACTTTAAACCAATTTATTACTTTTTCTATTTCTTCATTTACATTTTATATAGTGTTTCTATGTTCTTGCTGTGACAAAAAGCATTGGTGTCATCTGCAAACAGTATTAATGAAAGGTGCTGACAAACATTGGGTAAATCATTCATATATATTAAAAACAGGAGATGTCCAAGTATTGATCCCTGCGGGACACCGCACACTAGGTTTTCATTGCTAGAGCAAGCTCCACTGTATTGTACGCACTGTACTCTGTTTGACAAATAACTTGTTATCCAGTTTAGGGCAATTTCTCTCACTCCATAATAATTTTTTCATTTGAATCTTATGATCAGTTGTGTCAAAGCCTTAGAAAGATCAAGAAATATGCCAAGAATATGTTCTTTGTTTTCTAGAGAATTTGTTATTTTTTCCAACATATCTATCAGAGCGTTGTGGAGTGATTTTGTCTAAAACCATATTGCGCTTTATAGAGAATAGAATATTTATCTAAAAAATGTATCAGTCTATTGTAGAAAATTCTTTCTAGAAGTTTAGAAAATAGTGGAAGTAATGAGGCGGGCCGGTAATTAATGAAGTCAGAAGAGTCCTTGGCTTTATATATTGGTGTCACCCGTGCTACTTTTAGTCGAGATGGGAATATACCCTGCACCAGGGAAAGGTTACAAATGTGGTTTAGTGGGATTAATATTTTTGAGAGACAGTTTTTAAAAATGTTCCATTTAAAATTAGCAATGCCTGCACTTTTGTTCAGGTTAATTTGCATTAAGATTTTTGAAATTTCATCTGTGTTAGGATTTAGAAAAACTGAGGATTGATAGCTGCCTGTCAGATAATCTTCTATATTTGTATTAGAGGTATTCCCAATTTTTTTCGATAGGCTGGGTCCAATGTTGATAAAATATTCATTAAATTTATTTGCTATATCTTGGTTGCTGGTTAGAACCTTGTCATTATATATAAATCTTGATGTCTCTGATTTCTTGTTTTATTTATTCAGTAGAGACTTTATTAACTTCCAAGTTTCTTTGATGTTGTCTTTCTGATTGCTGAATTTATTATGGCAATGATTGATTTTGGCTCTCCGGATTACTTGGTTTAGTCGGTTGCGATATTTTTTATATTGACGTTCCTCATATAACAAATATTGGTAATTTTTCGGAAATTTAACATTTTCAACACGTTCTTTTATCATTTTTATAGTGTCAGAGATTGCTCGGTCGGCTAATTTTGAGTCTGGTGCCCAGACAGTTTTTTACAATGATTGGTAGAATATTACCTTTTGAGTTTCGAAAAAAGTCGGCTAATTTGACACGGTGGGCAACAACATCATTAACAATATCATTACACAGCTCGACCCTGGGTGGGTAGTACATTGGCCCTCTGTTAGTTTAAGAAAAGTTAACCAACTCTAATACTTTGTGTTAGCAGTTTTCTTACTCCAGCGAATCTTATCCTGAACCACCTGAAATTCAGGAAGTGGAAGACTTGGGATGACTGAAACCTTCACCCTCACGGCTTCAACAGAAGGGTCAATGGATTGAATGTTCCCTTCTCGTGTGCTGAAAGACGTTGGGAGTAGCTAAGCTTAGCTAAATGAATCTTGAATTCAGGAAACTTGTCACGATCCATTTATCACTAAAGGCCTAATAGCGGTTTTTAAATTTACATCCATAATGGATAGTGGATCGAAAATCGGGATCAGCTACAATGTTAGTACGTATCGCTAGAATAGATGTGTGAAGTTTCAGTGTGATTGGATGAGAACTGTGTGAGTAGTAAGAAGAAATAAAATGCGAACACCAACAACAAGAACAGCTAGAATGCACAGGTAATTGCACGCCATCGCGTTCACCAACTTTGACATTATGTACTACCGCCCACCACCATCCCGAGGGTGGAGCCCTACCGTAAACATTTCTTCTCCAATACCTGCACATATTCCAGTAAGATTTCAACTGGTATTACCATCGTAAATACAGGAAACACGCCATGAGACATCTAAATATCATCCGAAAACTATACAGTACGATCAAAACAGTATTTAGACAATCGTTGATGGCATCTAAGTTTCACAAGTTCTCGGGGAGGCAGTGGGACCTGGAACAACTCCATCGTACTGCCGTTCTGGTGATGGTGCTGCTGCTGGTGGTTGTGGTGATGGTTGTGCCGGTGGTGGCGACGACGGTTGCCATGGTGGTGGTTCTGGTGGTGATGTTGCTGGTGGTGGTGGTGGTGGTAGTGGCAGCTGTGGTTGCGGGTGGTGGTTCTGGTGGTGCTGCTGCTGTTGTTCGTGGTGGTGGTTTTAGGGGCGGCGGTGGAAATTAGAAAGGGATTCACGGGAAATTATTCAACAGAATGTTTATTCAAGTGTAAGGAGAGTCAATCATTTTCTTTTCACGACTGAGCTACAACATTTGTATTGTTCCCTCCAGCTAATACATGACCTATTCGGCTATATACCGTCGACGTGTCACTGATTGATCCACTCTAATGTGAAAACGAGTATGGTACTATGGGTGTTGCGCATCTGCGCACACGTCTTCGTAAATGCTCATTCAGAGCAATGAACAGATCATTCAATATGTTTGGCATCATATGACATAGCTAAAGCAACTAGGAACAGACGTCTTCTTCTTGGAAATGGGTGCAAACGATACCACGGCTCTACTGGATAAGGCATTCAATAGTAACACATATGATAGCGCGCTTGCATCGTCCTCCACGCTAACGATCGGTGAACAGAAGGTCGATAAACTGAACACTACTATATGTGCTATAAGTATATCACGGCTCCAACTATCAATTTTAATCTCTGTCTCAATTGTAATTATAAACCTCTGTTTTTTTCATCACCATGCCAATTTATCTTGTGGATCTCGTGGAAGCTGGTAGTGACCCATTCACCGCCGTTGTGATGTTTAGCCTTGGTATTATGTTTATCTACACGGCTGCGGTTGTGATTCAATGGTGCTGCAACGGGGAATTACCATTTCTTCGTCCAAACGGTCGTTATGTGACGGCGGCTTTGTTCGGACTCTTCTCTACGTCACGACATTCTGTTGACATTTGGGAGCTTACCGACGCGCACAAGCCCGCAATTATTGGGGATTATGTCTGCCGCGATCTTGCATAACACTGTCATAAGCCGTTATATCATATCATTAAGCTATAGATGTCATATCATACCTGCCTCCGCTCTCATATTAGACTTAAGCAGGGGCGCTGAGTAAGGGGGAAGGGGCAGTTGAATACACCTATCCATAGTATCCATCTATCAATCTGACCTCATGATCAGCTAAGCGCTGCATAGGATGACGTCATAATCTTTACGTCATAAACGATTCTATTTGTCCCGTCTTTACCTCTTAATAGTCCGACACGTTGTGCGAATTGTAGCCCCTATGTCTCTACTATTTAATAAACATGCTGTTGAATATTTTGAAACTAATTTGACTGGACGCCGTTGCCGCCATAGGCAACACCGCCCAGTCAAATTAGTTCCAAAATATTCAATAACTTACCTGTATTGTTTTCTGGAATTTGATAGTCAGAGAGTTCAGAGATCGATCGATCGCAACACGAGGTGTGGGTGGAGCTCAGCTAGAGATTGACGGGGTATAGCTAAAAATCGAAAGGTCCATTGCTTTAAGGATACGGCACCGCACCGCCATTAAAATAACCGCGTGTCACTCTTAATCATTGTAAAAGTGCTTGTTAACCGCCGATAGAGGAAAGGTGTTGAACATTTATCCCCACGCGTTTTGAAAAATAAGGCGAAGATATTGCAATCGCTTCCATCCGTCTGTCCATCTGCCCATGCGACTATCTCCTCCGAAACCTCTAGTGGAAATCCAATAAAATTTGTTACGTGAACTACTCATATGATTGCCGATTGCAAGGCGACGTTTATTTCATTGTAAATTCATCAAGGCGATAGCTTAAGTAACTATATGATTCCCTTCCTGGATAACTTTTCAAGTTGGGCACGAGGGCGAGGTGGAGATGGGCGGCAGAAAGTCGACGTTGGCGTAATTCAATTAAATTTGATATCTTTTTGAATGAATGAGTGAATTTATTTACACACAGACCTCTTTACAAGGCATATGGGGGCATTTCTATATCTCAGTAATCTGTGGACAGTACGTGTATATTATACAATTATTTACAGCTTATATAATAAAGTATACACGTGAGAGTAATTATCCAAATATCAGAGATAGTTTATAGTTAATAATTATTCATATACATACATAGCTACGTAATTCATGACGTCATTCGCATATACACATACATATACATACATATATGCATACACATACACTCACACACACATACATACACATACATACATACATATATATATATATATATATATATATATATATATATATATATATATATATATATACACGCACGCACGCACGCACGCACGCACGCACTATCGTCACCAATATCATTATTATTGCACAATGGCCATGTTCTGTTAATTTTTGGTATTCCTGTCCAGCGGCCTGTTTCAATTGGTAAGCGGTGATTGGCAGTCCTAAGTTTCGTAATTTTAATAAATATGCCTCTAAACAGATTTCTGATTTAAATATTCTATATGTTTCGCCCATAGATAAATTACTTAATGATTCTTGCCATGTTTGTTTGAACTGATCAATGAGTCTTTGCTTTATACTATGTATTGTACCACTTTTTCCATGATTTGTTGTGAGGTCCACAAGTACTGTACCCTGCGTTATTTAAGATTGATTCTACATACTTAACCCATTTGTATTGAACCCCCTTCTCATTGTACTGTTTATGCAAATATTTGTATATTTGATAGGATAATTTATCATGTTTACCGGTTAGAAGTCCTGCCCAGCAATTTAACATTCTGCATTGTACGTTTATTTGTAAAGGATACCTTCCCAGTTCACCATAGACCATTGCATATGGTGTTGTACGTTTCACTTTGAGCACATATCTCATAAATTCTAGGTGGACTTGCTCTAATGACTGATATTTTTCAAAACCCCATATTTCGCTTCCATACAATGCTATTGGGGCTATCATGGCATCGAATAATTTAAGTTGGCACTCAATTGGTAGGCTTAAGTTGGAAGTGCGACGATACAGCCAATACATTGCTTTTCGACATTGTTGTGTAAGGTGCTTAATTGTCTCACCGTATTTTTTGTTTTTTGAAAACATAATTCCTAGATATTTATAACTATCAATAATTTCAATTTGTGTATTATTTAGTTTAAAATTAAAAGTTTGTGTTACTTTTTGTGCAAGCCCGAAAACGACTATCTTAGTTTTATTAAGATTTATTTTTAAGTTCCATAGTATACAGTAATTATTATATTTAGTCAAGGTTTTCTGGAGATCTTCCTTTCGGTTAGACATTATTACAGTATCGTCTACATAGAGTAGAGCAAGGATTTTTAGGTATATTTCTACGTTGTCACTTACAATTATTTCCTTGCAGTCCTTACCCTCCAAGTATTCAATTAGATCATTTAAATATAAGCTGAAAAGTACAGGCGATAAGATTCTCCCCTTGTCGTCCTTCCCCCCCCCCCCCCCATTTACGTATTAGGTGATCAGATGTAAGCCCATTAATGCGTATTCTAGATTGTATACTGTTATACATGCTTTTAATTACTGTTATAATCTTGCTATTCAAATTTTGCTCGACCGGTTTCCCCCATAATGCCTCTCTCCAAAAAGTGTCGAATGCCTTCTCTAGATAAATAAATGCACAGAAGAGTTGTTTCTTTTGTTTTGCTGCCATTTCAATTAATCTTTTCTTCTTCTATGAATTTACTGATTCGTGCATTTAGTATAGAAGTAAACAGCTTTCCTAAGCAACTGACCAAGGTTATGGGCCTATAGTTTTGTCGATCAATTATTTTCCCCTTCCCTTTGTATATTGGTATGATCAAACCTTCAGTCCAAATATCGGGGACATAGCCAGAGTCAAATATTTTATTAAATAGATAGTGATAGATGGGGTCATAATATCTTCGGTAGATTTGATGTATTCATTCAGGACATCGTCAGATCCTGCTGCTTTACCGTTTTCTAGACGTTGGATACTCTTAGAGATTTCCTGCTCTGTAATTACATTGTTTAGTGTTGCACTTTGTTGATATTGATTTACTTCAATTTCGTATGTTTCTGGTATTGTATCTTTTTCGTTTGTTGCTTTAAAGTAATTAAACATATTTTCTATACTTATTGGGAATTTGTCTTTTTAGGATCACATTGTTTAATAAGTTTCCAATAGGATTTGAAATCTTTGATACTTAGGTCTCTAATTTTATCGTGGAATCTAAATTTATGTTGGAATATTTGCTCTATTCAGTCCCTTTTTGTATGATCTGCTAGTGTTTATCATATGGGTTCTTGTCATTTCTGTTTTGTGTATGCGATGAGTGTATCTAGCGCTGTGATATTCCTTCCTGTTTTTCTTGCAGTTAGCGTTAAACCACAGGCGCATCTTCTTCGCGCCACAATGATTGGTTGTTCCGTTTACTTTCTTAACTCCTAATGTCTTAATTGCTGCATTTTTAAATAGGTCATTAATATCAGAAACAATTTGGTCTATTTTGTCCACCCCAAAATTATTATCAGTAGTGTATGTTTTAGCACTTGCAATAATGGGTTATCTGCAACACAACTCCTAAATTCACAGCTTTTATTTGTTTTCCATTTGCATGGTTGTTGCTGTTCCATTATATGTCGACTTATGTTTTGCTGTGTGGTGTTTACTGTGTGTTCAGTTTGACCGGTTGTATTAGTGAACGCATAGCTAATGTGCAGGGATGTATGTACGTCTGACAGCAGAGGACAGAATTCATGCACAATAAAATCCTTCACATTCTCTATTAACTTAAAGGACGAATTTGCGTAATCTACGACGCTGCTGTTTTTACATGTAAGTTTTCCTATACTATTGTCCGCCCCTACCCTCCCGTTATAGATGCACAGATTATCGTATTTACAAATATCTATGAGTTTACGCCCAAAGGAGTTTTCGTTATGTTTGTCTTGTGTTATGCGTATTGGTAACATCTTGGCAACTGAGGCATATTGATCATTAGTATCCAATTGACAGACATCATTCAGTTGGTTGGTTCAGTTTCCAATATCTCATTTAAATTGCTAGTCATAGCATTAAAGTCTCCGGTGAGTATTAGTGAATCAGTCTCATTAGAGATGTAATTTACTGGTCTAGAAGGCCAAATGATTGGTCGGAAGAAAATTTTGAAGTTTCAGGGGGTATATAAATCACTCCTAATATTACATTGTTTTTGTCCGTGTGTAGATGTTATCAATCTGTATCTTCATAGTTACCTCATTATCTAATTGGATTTTTTCAACATTTCCGGACATAGATTCATGTATTAATATGGCAATACCTCCAGGTTTACGTGCGGTGTTAGTTCTTGTTTTGAGCATAACTCTATATCCAGGTATGTTGAATGCGTCTTACTCCCCATGTTTCGTTTCTGCCATGCCAATAATATCATGGATCCGTATAAATTCCATCATCTCGGGATAATTGAACTTGTGTTTTAAGCCGCATACATTTACAAATGCTATTTTAAGTTGACGAGACTCATTATTTTCTCGACCAACTTCTGTACCTCCAGAGACACAAGCGGCAATAGCAGAAGACACACATGTGGCTGAACATTTTATTCTTCATGATCATTTAGTCCCTCGTGACTTTGAAATTATGCCTATCGAACAGCTACCCCTTTCAGGCTGTCACATTTAAAATTGCATCTTACTGAAATTGTCAATAAATTCAATATTTTGTATATATTTATTATGCTACTTGAAATTTAAGTTTGTATTATACGTTGCAGTCATGTTGAAATTTATATCCAAATCTGTTTCATAAGTCTCAAGTAGCTCTTTCTTTGTATTGTTATGTAAATTACTTCTACATGCTCAGGCATTAGGCTAAAGCTATCTTGATCAAGGTGGTCAGTTCTTCTCGATCACTGTTCCAGGCACACTGTGCGTATTTATTTTCAACCCTGTTGAGGTTTTATGCTGTTGAAGTTTTACAGTATGTGAAACTACGAATTTATTTTGTGTTGCTTAATTGGCAACGGTCCTTGGTCATGCCTCAGTTGTGAGTGGAATCACGTGACATGTCGGCCATTCCTGGTGCATATTAACAAGTGTGGTCACACTGCGAAGCGCCTTTTTCGGTTGTTGTTCTACCTGCTGTCCACTGCTGTTCACGGCTGAACGCTAGATAATGCGCGCATGATGTGTCACAGAGGCGACCGTTAAGACGTGGTAATCGTAGTTCTCAACAGTCAGAAAAGTCGAATGAGCTCATCTATCCGTCCGTTGGTCTGCCGTCCCGTAATCCGATAGAATCAGCTAAGTGCTCAAAGCAACCCATGTGAACTTTTCATCAGGCGTTCCCAAATCAGTGCTCCAAATAATGCGCGTTAAATTATTAATTAATAATCATCTATTTATTTATCTAATTTCATTTTCAAATTAGTAAATTTTGTATGAATATACTTAATTATTTAAATTCCTTGTTGTTGTGAATTATCAGCAGTAACGTAACAGGCCCAGTTGTTAGTTGAATTAAGTAGTTGGCCCGCTCTTTAATTTCTCCCTGTATATGTTTGAGTAGGGAATGCACGTGCGTGACACGAGGGTGACAAAACTTCGTCCATA
Organism: Chaetoderma sp. LZ-2023a; assembly: GCA_034401795.1. Classification (NCBI taxonomy): domain Eukaryota; kingdom Metazoa; phylum Mollusca; class Caudofoveata; order Chaetodermatida; family Chaetodermatidae; genus Chaetoderma; species Chaetoderma sp. LZ-2023a. The sequence continues at coordinate 150,416,049 of CM067359.1, forward strand.
CGTCAAGTGTGTTGTGACCCACACGTGGCACAGACACAACAGAGGAAACTGATAAACAAAGAAAACTAAGAGAATTGTTCTGGATTAAACAGTTAGAAACACAATGGCCTAGAGGCATAAGTTCTGACCCAGGCCTATTAGATCAAAGGGCGATTATCACATTTACTCTCACATACAATCGGCAAAATGTTGAAATTACCAAAATCTTAAAAGATGATTATCACAAATTACAGGACAATCTCAGACAACCGTTCAATAAGCGTCCAGTAACTGCATTTAAGAAAAATCCGAATGTACGTGACATCTTAGTAAAAGCCAAACTGAAATAGGTTTTCAAAATACCACTCAGTGATTTATCATTGTGTGACAATTACGCCATATGGCGTCTCTAAAACAAAATGAAAATCGCAAGGAATAAAATAAACAAGAATTTTTTCAATTTTGAAAATCATGAGCCAGTGCGTTTGACAATATAATATACATACATACATACATACATACATACATGGTGATCAACAAATTAAACTAACGGGTGCATCTCTGTCGGCTAAGTTAGCACATGGAAATTGAAGCCGCACGGTGCCAGTGCGTCAATAAAATAAAAATACATATACTGCCAGAGCCGTGCTGGAGTCAGAGTACAATAGGCGTAAAAGCCTAGGATTGATTGTGACAGATCCATCCACAGATAGTCCCATATGAATCGTCAGTGTGTCAGTATATCAGACATGTGAAAGCTGGTCGGCCAATCCTTGACTTTTAGTCTTGGTGCGGTGGTCCAGTGGAAAGATGCCTGGTTGCTGATGCTATGCGGAGTTGCAGAATGGCGGTTCGATCCCCCGACCGGGAGATGGTGATCAACAAATTAAACTAACGGGTGCATCACTCTCGGCTAAGTTAGCACATGGAAATTGAAGCCGCACGTTGCCAGTGTGTCAATAAAATAAAAATACATATACCGCCAGAGCCGTGCTGGAGTCAGAGTACAATAGGCGTAAAAGCCTAGGATTGATTGTGACAGATGCATCCACAGATAGGCCCATATGAATAGTCAGTGTGTCAGTATATCAGACATGTGAAAGCTGGTCGGCCAATCCTTGACTTTTAGTCTTGGTGCGGTGGTCCAGTGGAAAGATTCCTGGTTGCTGATGCTATGCGGAGTTGCAGAATGGCGGTTCGATCCCCCGACCGGGAGATGGTGATCAACAAATTAAACTAACGGGTGCATCACTGTCGGCTAAGTTAGCACATGGAAATTGAAGCCGCACGTTGCCAGTGCGTCAATAAAATAAAAATACATATACTGCCAGAGCCGTGCTGGAGTCAGAGTACAATAGGCGTAAAAGCCTAAGATTGATTGTGACAGATGCATCCACAGATAGTCCCATATGAATCGTCAGTGTGTCAGTATATCAGACATGTGAAAGCTGGTCGGCCAATTCTTGACTTTTAGTCTTGGTGCGGTGGTCCAGTGGAAAGATGCCTGGTTGCTGATGCTATGCGGAGTTGCAGAATGGCGGTTCGATCCCCCGACCGGGAGATGGTGATCAACAAATTAAACTAACGGGTGCATCACTCTCGGCTAAGTTAGCACATGGAAATTGAAGCCGCACGTTGCCAGTGTGTCAATAAAATAAAAATACATATACTGCCAGAGCCGTGCTGGAGTCAAAGTACAATAGGCGTAAAAGCCTAGGATTGATTGTGACAGATGCATCCACAGATAGTCCCATATGAATCGTCAGTGTGTCAGTATATCAGACATGTGAAAGCTGGTCGGCCAATCCTTGACTTTTAGTCTTGGTGCGGTGGTCCAGTGGAAAGATTCCTGGTTGCTGATGCTATGCGGAGTTGCAGAATGGCGATTCGATCCCCCGACCGGGAGATGGTGATCAACAAATTAAACTAACGGGTGCATCACTGTCGGCTAAGTTAGCACATGGAAATTGAAGCCGCACATTGCCAGTGCGTCAATAAAATAAAAATACATATACTGCCAGAGCCGTGCTGGAGTCAGAGTACAATAGGCGTAAAAGCCTAAGATTGATTGTGACAGATGCATCCACAGATAGTCCCATATGAATCGTCAGTGTGTCAGTATATCAGACATGTGAAAGCTGGTCGGCCAATTCTTGACTTTTAGTCTTGGTGCGGTGGTCCAGTGGAAAGATGCCTGGTTGCTGATGCTATGCGGAGTTGCAGAATGGCGGTTCGATCCCCCGACCGGGAGATGGTGATCAACAAATTAAACTAACGGGTGCATCACTGTCGGCTAAGTTAGCACATGGAAATTGAAGCCGCACGTTGCCAGTGCGTCAATAAAATAAAAATACATATACTGCCAGAGCCGTGCTGGAGTCAGAGTACAATAGGCGTAAAAGCCTAGGATTGAATGTGACAGATGCATCCACAGATAGTCCCATATGAATCGTCAGTGTGTCAGTATATCAGACATGTGAAAGCTGATCGGCCAATCCTTGACTTTTAGTCTTGGTGCGGTGGTCCAGTGGAAAGATGCCTGGTTGCTGATGCTATGCGGAGTTGCAGAATGGCGGTTCGATCCCCCGACCGGGAGATGGTGATCAACAAATTAAACTAACGGGTGCATCACTGTCGGCTAAGTTAACACAGGGAAATTGAAGCCGCACGTTGCCAGTGCGTCAATAAAATAAAAATACATATACTGCCAGAGCCGTGCTGGAGTCAGAGTACAATAGGCGTAAAAGCCTAAGATTGATTGTGACAGATGCATCCACAGATAGTCCCATATGAATCGTCAGTGTGTCAGTATATCAGACATGTGAAAGCTGGTCGGCCAATCCTTGACTTTTAGTCTTGGTGCGGTGGTCCAGTGGAAAGATGCCTGGTTGCTGATGCTATGCGGAGTTGCAGAATGGCGGTTCGATCCCCCGACCGGGAGATGGTGATCAACAAATTAAACTAACGGGTGCATCACTGTCGGCTAAGTTAGCACAGGGAAATTGAAGCCGCACGTTGTCAGTGCGTCAATAAAATAAAAATACATATACTGCCAGAGCCGTGCTGGAGTCAGAGTACAATAGGCGTAAAAGCCTAGGAGTGATTGTGACATATGCATCCACAGATAGTCCCATATGAATCGTCAGTGTGTCAGTATATCAGACATGTGAAAGCTGGTCGGCCAATCCTTGACTTTTAGTCTTGGTGCGGTGGTCCAGTGGAAAGATTCCTGGTTGCTGATGCTATGCGGAGTTGCAGAATGGCGGTTCGATCCCCCGACCGGGAGATGGTGATCAACAAATTAAACTAACGGGTGCATCACTGTCGGCTAAGTTAGCACATGGAAATTGAAGCCGCACGTTGCCAGTGCGTCAAAAAAATACATATACTGCCAGAGCCGTGCTGGAGTCAGAGTACAATAGGCGTAAAAGCCTAAGATTGATTGTGACAGATGCATCCACAGATAGTCCCATATGAATCGTCAGTGTGTCAGTATATCAGACATGTGAAAGCTGGTCGGCCAATTCTTGACTTTTAGTCTTGGTGCGGTGGTCCAGTGGAAAGATGCCTGGTTGCTGATGCTATGCGGAGTTGCAGAATGGCGGTTCGATCCCCCGACCGGGAGATGGTGATCAACAAATTAAACTAACGGGTGCATCACTGTCGGCTAAGTTAGCACAGGGAAATTGAAGCCGCACGTTGTCAGTGCGTCAATAAAATAAAAATACATATACTGCCAGAGCCGTGCTGGAGTCAGAGTACAATAGGCGTAAAAGCCTAGGATTGATTGTGACATATGCATCCACAGATAGTCCCATATGAATCGTCAGTGTGTCAGTATATCAGACATGTGAAAGCTGGTCGGCCAATCCTTGACTTTTAGTCTTGGTGCGGTGGTCCAGTGGAAAGATTCCTGGTTGCTGATGCTATGCGGAGTTGCAGAATGGCGGTTCGATCCCCCAACCGGGAGATGGTGATCAACAAATTAAACTAACGGGTGCATCACTGTCGGCTAAGTTAGCACATGGAAATTGAAGCCGCACGTTGCCAGTGTGTCAATAAAATAAAAATACATATACTGCCAGAGCCGTGCTGGAGTCAGAGTACAATAGGCGTAAAAGCCTAGGATTGATTGTGACAGATGCATCCACAGATAGTCCCATATGAATCGTCAGTGTGTCAGTATATCAGACATGTGAAAGCTGGTCGGCCAATCCTTGACTTTTAGTCTTGGTGCGGTGGTCCAGTGGAAAGATTCCTGGTTGCTGATGCTATGCGGAGTTGCAGAATGGCGGTTCGATCCCCCGACCGGGAGATGGTGATCAACAAATTAAACTAACGGGTGCATCACTGTCGGCTAAGTTAGCACATGGAAATTGAAGCCGCACGTTGCCAGTGCGTCAATAAAATAAAAATACATATACTGCCAGAGCCATGCTGGAGTCAGAGTACAATAGGCGTAAAAGCCTAAGATTGATTGTGACAGATGCATCCACAGATAGTCCCATATGAATCGTCAGTGTGTCAGTATATCAGACATGTGAAAGCTGGTCGGCCAATTCTTGACTTTTAGTCTTGGTGCGGTGGTCCAGTGGAAAGATGCCTGGTTGCTGATGCTATGTGGAGTTGCAGAATGGCGGTTCGATCCCCCGACCGGGAGATGGTGATCAACAAATTAAACTAACGGGTGCATCACTGTCGGCTAAGTTAGCACATGGAAATTGAAGCCGCACGTTGCCAGTGCGTCAATAAAATAAAAATACATATACTGCCAGAGCCGTGCTGGAGTCAGAGTACAATAGGCGTAAAAGCCTAGGATTGAATGTGACAGATGCATCCACAGATAGTCCCATATGAATCGTCAGTGTGTCAGTATATCAGACATGTGAAAGCTGGTCGGCCGATCCTTGACTTTTAGTCTTGGTGCGGTGGTCCAGTGGAAAGATGCCTGGTTGCTGATGCTATGCGGAGTTGCAGAATGGCGGTTCGATCCCCCGACCGGGAGATGGTGATCAACAAATTAAACTAACGGGTGCATCACTGTCGGCTAAGTTAGCACAGGGAAATTGAAGCCGCACGTTGCCAGTGCGTCAATAAAATAAAAATACATATACTGCCAGAGCCGTGCTGGAGTCAGAGTACAATAGGCGTAAAAGCCTAAGATTGATTGTGACAGATGCATCCACAGATAGTCCCATATGAATCGTCAGTGTGTCAGTATATCAGACATGTGAAAGCTGGTCGGCCAATCCTTGACTTTTAGTCTTGGTGCGGTGGTCCAGTGGAAAGATGCCTGGTTGCTGATGCTATGCGGAGTTGCAGAATGGCGGTTCGATCCCCCGACCGGGAGATGGTGATCAACAAATTAAACTAACGGGTGCATCACTGTCGGCTAAGTTAGCACAGGGAAATTGAAGCCGCACGTTGTCAGTGCGTCAATAAAATAAAAATACATATACTGCCAGAGCCGTGCTGGAGTCAGAGTACAATAGGCGTAAAAGCCTAGGATTGATTGTGACATATGCATCCACAGATAGTCCCATATGAATCGTCAGTGTGTCAGTATATCAGACATGTGAAAGCTGGTCGGCCAATCCTTGACTTTTAGTCTTGGTGCGGTGGTCCAGTGGAAAGATGCGGAGTTGCAGAATTGCGGTTCGATCCCCCGACCGGGAGATGGTGATCAACAAATTAAACTAACGGGTGCATCACTGTCGGCTAAGTTAGCACAGGGAAATTGAAGCCGCACGTTGCCAGTGCGTCAATAAAATAAAAATACATACTGCCAGAGCCGTGCTGGAGTCAAAGTACAATAGGCGTAAAAGCCTAAGATTGATTGTGACAGATGCATCCACAGATAGTCCCATATGAATCGTCAGTGTGTCAGTATATCAGACATGTGAAAGCTGGTCGGCCAATCCTTGACTTTTAGTCTTGGTGCGGTGGTCCAGTGGAAAGATGCCTGGTTGCTGATGCTATGCGGAGTTGCAGAATGGCGGTTCGATCCCCCGACCGGGAGATGGTGATCAACAAATTAAACTAACGGGTGCATCACTGTCGGCTAAGTTAGCACATGGAAATTGAAGCTGCACGTTGCCAGTGCGTCAATAAAATAAAAATACATATACTGCCAGAGCCGTGCTGGAGTCAGAGTACAATAGGCGTAAAAGCCTAGGATTGATTGTGACAGATGCATCCACAGATAGTCCCATATGAATCGTCAGTGTGTCAGTATATCAGACATGTGAAAGCTGGTCGGCCAATCCTTGACTTTTAGTCTTGGTGCGGTGGTCCAGTGGAAAGATGCCTGGTTGCTGATGCTATGCGGAGTTGCAGAATGGCGGTTCGATCCCCCGACCGGGAGATGGTGATCAACAAATTAAACTAACGGGTGCATCACTGTCGGCTAAGTTAGCACATTGAAATTGAAGCCGCACGTTGCCTGTGCGTCAATAAAATAAAAATACATATACTGCCAGAGCCGTGCTGGAGTCAGAGTACAATAGGCGTAAAAGCCTAGGATTGATTGTGACAGATGCATCCACAGATAGTCCCATATGAATCGTCAGTGTGTCAGTATATCAGACATGTGAAAGCTGGTCGGCCAATCCTTGACTTTTAGTCTTGGTGCGGTGGTCCAGTGGAAAGATGCCTGGTTGCTGATGCTATGCGGAGTTGCAGAATGGCGGTTCGATCCCCCGACCGGGAGATGGTGATCAACAAATTAAACTAACGGGTGCATCACTGTCGGCTAAGTTAGCACATGGAAATTGAAGCCGCATGTTGCCAGTGCGTCAATAAAATAAAAATACATACATACACACACATACACATTCAACCGCTTTGTTGCTAATTCCAGTCAAAAGTATCAAAATAACTTCTCGTCAAGAGAAGACTTCCCCCGAAGACCAGCCACCAGAATGACTGGCTCGGTTATTAGTCCCCTACCGGTAAAACCAGGGGGGGGACTATAGATTAGCACTCCGTCTGTACATCTGTCTGTCCGTCCATCTGTCCATATGATGTCCGTCTGTCCGTCTGTTGCACTTACACGAACTTACACGAATCCTCTACTGACAGCAGGCGTCAACAAGCCTCTAACGTCAGGAATGGGCTGCATATATTTATGGTTCATTTTAATGTTATTAAGTTGTTATTAACAATTATACATTGGCTATGTTATAATGATTCTGGAGTTTAAATATTACAGATGGGTTCACAGTCGTAGTTATAGCGCAATGGATGACTTTCCCATAGCTTGTCTAGTCTAGCTTTGAAAGAATTCACTGAGGGAGCGCTGATAACGGATTCGGGTAGTTTATTCCATTGATCAGTACAGCGCAACGGGAAAGAAAACTTTCGTATATTGAGTCTTGGTCTTATTTTCTTAATTTTTAGGCTGTGGCCTCGAGTTATGCTATTTGTGTCTTGTCGCTCAATAAGGTCTGCAGTAACTTGGTCATATTTATTGCTGAGAATTTTATATAACTCGATCATGTCGCCACGCAATCTTCTAAATACTAATGTTGGTAACTTTAACTTTTGGAGGCGTACGTGATATGGTAGATTACGCATACCAGGAACAAGTTTGGTTGCCCGTCTTTGGACATTTTCGATTGCATTTATGTGCTTTTTCAGATATGGAGCCCAAACCACATTAGCGTATTCAATATGTGGCCTAACAAGAGATTTGTAGAGATGTTTAAAGTTTTCTTTATCTAGATAGTCAAATGTTCTCCTAATCAGTCCCATTATCTGGTTAGATTTGCTTATTTTTTCATTTATATGTTCATCGAAGCATAGTTTATCGTCTATTATGACACCTATATCTTTTTCACTAGATGAATGTTCTAGAGTATGGTTATTAAATTCCATTGTATAAGTGTGTAGAGATGTTTTTTTTGTTGATATTCACATACTTTTGCATTTATCTGGGTGGAACCTCAATAATGAATTATCAGTCCATGAACACATAGAGTTAATATCATTTTGCAGGGTGTCACAATCTTTTGGGTTAAAGATTGATCGAAAGAGTTTAGTGTCATCTGCAAATAAAAAGATCTCAGACCCACTACTGATTACATCGGGAAGATCATTAATGTAAATTATAAACAGTAATGGCCCTAAAACTGAGCCCTGTGGTATACCGCTTGTTACGTCTGTTGGTTTAGATATGATTCCATTTATAACTACTTGTTGCTGCCTTCCGGTTAGGAAGGATTGGATCCAGTTTAACAAATTACCTTCTATGCCATATGCAGTTAGTTTTTTAATTAGACGTTTATGTGGAACCTTATCAAATGCTTTCATGAAGTCGCAGTAAATCACATCAATCATACCCCCCTTGTCCAGAGTCAGTAGCCATTTTTCAAGAACAGTCAAAAGTTGGAGAACTGTTGATCGGCCACTTATAAAACCATGCTGTTTTTCTGATAGCATATTATTAATCCTAAGATGTTCCATAACCGTGTCTTTAATAACAGATTCCATTATTTTACAAACAACAGATGTTAAGCTAATTGGACGGTAATTGTCTGGTTTGGTTTTATCTCCTTTTTTGAAAATTGGTGTGATGTTTGCATTTAACCAGCATTGTGGTAATGTTCCCAGGCTTAGTGATTTATTAAAAAGAATTGATAGTGGCAGGCTTAGTTCGTAGCTTAGTTCATAAAGGAATCTTGGATGGAGTTTATCAGGCCCGGGTGACTTAGCAGTGTTGAGATTCACAAGTTTTTTTCTTACAATTTCAGGTGTGATCTTTAATGTACCCATTGGCATGTGGGCTCTACAAGGAATAGCTGGGGGAATCATCGTCAGGTTCTGTGGTGAATACTGATCTGAAGTAGCTGGCTAGGGTGTCTGCCTTCTCTTTATCATTTTTTGTAAGTGACACTTCCATATCATGCTCAGTGGCACTAGGTATTTGCAGATCTGGAATATCTGATCTGACTTTAGTCTTGGATTGCACATAATTCCAAAACCTTTTGGGGTTATTTTTGGCTGATATAGAAATATTTTTCTCATATTGTTTCTGTGCTTTTCTTGTTTCTCTTCGAACCTGGTTTCTTGTTTTACAATATTCATCATATATATTACGGTTACCGCCTGTATCAAAATATTTTTTCCATAGTCGCTTCTTCCTGTTTATTTTGGTTCTTGTAGTTTGGTCAAGAGGATATTTGTGCCTTTTGTTTTTTATTGTTCTTTTAGGAATAAATTTATTTTCAGCTTCTTGACACATTCCAAATATGGTCTGCCACATATAATTAATATCGTTTATTTCTTTTAGGCGTGTGTTCCAGTCTATATTTAAGAAATTAATTATAGCTTTATAATCTGCTTTATCATAACAGACCCTTGTTTTACTTGTAGTAGTAAATTCGCCATTTAAGCGAATCTCCATCTGTATAGTGGAATGGTCACTTTTTCCAAGTGGCGCATTTGTATGAATACTATCCACCAGGTAAGGGTAATTAGTAAATACTAAATCCAATATTGTTGGCTTGTCGGACCCACGCCCTCTAGTAGGCATTGAAATTAGCTGTTGTAAGAAGCAGTCTCTTACAGATTCAATAAACTTAAACGTAATGTCTAGGCTAGAGCTAGAGGTGTTGTATGTGTTTGTAAACCAATTAATATGTGGCATATTAAAGTCTCCTAGAATAAGCGAGTGCAGGTTAGTGGTGTGTATTTCCTTTAAAATATGACAGAGTTCATTATTGTTTTGGTTATTAGAGTTTGGGCTTCTATAAAACACTCCCAAACGCAGTGTTTCATGTTTACATCGTATGTCGCAGAGGATGTATTCTTCGAACATACTTTGGTTAATGCTTAGTAGTTTATAAGATAAAGTGTTTTTTATGTATAGTAAGATACCTCTTCCTATTGTAGTAGTAATATTTTTATCTTCAATGCTGTAGCCATCTAGATTGTAGTCTGCTATACTAGGTTGAGTTCTGTAGTTTTTTGGCTTGGCTTCAACTATAGCTATGATATCTGGTGGGTCATCTTGTATTATGTGCAGAAGTTCGGTTTTCTTCTCACGTGTAAAGACGTCAGCATTTGCATAGAGGATCGTAATCTCATTAATTGATTTTGTACATTTCGTATTTACATTATTTGGTTTATTTCCTCTAATTTTGGAGCCGACCAGAGATTGTGTCAGACTTTGGCCATGTTTATTATTTACACATTCGTCTGAATTCTTCATGGAGTTATGCCCCCTTTCGACTTTAATTAATATTAGTCTTCCAGACTTTTTTCGCAGTCTTTCAAGATATTATACTGAGAATTGCTACATTACTTTGTTATGAGAAGTTACAGACCAAGTTCGAGTTTCGGGCGTATGCATCAATTTTTTATGGAGTTATGCGCGCTTTCGACGAAAAATATCAGCTTTCCGCACTTTTTTCGCAATCCTTCAAGATATTTAAGGGAAAATTGGTACATCACTTTAGTATAAGGAGTTACAGAGTAAGTTCAAGTTTCAGACATTTTCGTCAGTTTTTCATTGAGTTATGCCCCCTTTCGTCTTATGAAATGTGAAAAATATTAGATTCCCACCCTTTTGCTCTGCAGTCTTTCAAGATATTCAACTGAGAACTGTTACATTACTTTATTATGAGAAATTGCAGACCACGTTCGGGTTTCATGTGTTTGCATAATTTTTTTGATGGAGTTATGTCCCCTTTCGACTTATGAAATTCCTTCCCCTTCACCATATCTAACTGAAACTTGGTGTATTGCAATGTTATGAGAAGTTACAGATCAAGTTCGCGTTTCAGCTGCTTCTGACAATTTAATGGAGTTGTTGACTGTCAATCTCTAAAGATGTATATCACCAGGTAAGGGACATGTATTGCAAAGCAATACTTACAGAATGCTTGTTGAGCCAGGCATTCCAGTCGCAAATCCCCAAACACAGTCCTTTCCAGGTCCACAAAACGACATTTCCTTAAAACAACTACAGTTGTCGTTTGAGCAAGAAAACTGTCATTCATTCCACCATTCCTCCCTCTATCCTTCCTTCCTTCTATCCTTCATTCTCTCTTTCCTCCCTTTGGTCGTTCATTCATTCCCTTATTCCTTCATTCTTTCCTGTCTTCCTTCCTGCTTTCCGTCCACCTGCATTCGTTCGTTCGTTCGTTTGTTCGTCTGTCCATCCGTCCGTCCGTCCATCCATCCATCCGTTCGTTCGTTCGTTCGTTCGTTCGTTCGTTCGTTCGTTCATTCCTTTCCTTCCTTTCCTTCCTTTCCTTCCTTTCCTTCCTTTCCTCTTTACTTTCCTCCCTCCTTTCCTCCCTCATTTCCTCCCTCATTTCCTCCCTCCTTCCTTTCCTCCTTCCTTTCCCCCATCCTTCCTCCCTCCTTCCTCCCTCCCTTCATTCATTTCTTCCTTCCAGCCATCCATCTTTACTTCCTTCATTTCTTCCAGCCTTCATCCCTTTCATCTTTCCTTCCTTCCATCATCCTATCTTTCCTTCAAACTCTCATTCCTTCCATCTTTCCTCGCCCTACCCTTCCTTCCATCTTTCCATCCATTCTTCCATCATGGTGGGTTTGTTAGTTGATTGGTTGGTTGATTGGGTGGTTGATTGGATGGTTGGTTGCTTGTTTGGTGTTTGGGTGGTTGCTTGGTGGTGTGGTTGGTTGGGTGTTTGTTTGGCTGCCTGAGTGGTTGGCTGGGTGGGTGGTTTGTTGGGTGGTTGGATGGTTGTGTCCTTGGGTGGTTGGTTTGGTTGGGTAGTTGGTTGGGTGTTTGGTGGGGTGGTTGGATGGTTTGATGGTTGGTTGGTTGGGTGGTTGTTTGGTTGGTTGGGTGAGTGATTAGTTGGGTCATTTGTTCGGTCTGTCCATCCTTCTTTCTTTCTGTCCTTGTATCATTCAAGCATGCTATTTGTTTATTCAATTATCGGTTTTAGAGAGAAAATTACTCACAGGAAAAGACTTTATTCTCAAAGCAATGATAATCTTTGAAACCAATGCCCATGGAAACTGTTGACATTTGAGTAACTATTTTACAAAACATTTACATTTTAGATCAAAATTACTCATTCATGTCAAAGATTTTCAAACAAGGCCATCAGTCACTCATTTCCTTAAAATGTTTTCTTTGCGTTCCAAATTATTCATTATACTTTGAAAAGGTCACTTTGCCACCTTTCAAATGATCTCACGGTTCACATCAAAGTCAGATTACTAGTTCTCTTTGAAGCATTGAGCAGTCCGCCGCTAAACCATTGAAAGTAGCTCAATCTTTAACACCTTTCAAAAGTGAAACCAACTCATTTATCCAGAGCTCAATTAGTCAACAATACATTATTACAATGAATTATAACACCTTATTGGCGGCATGTGCCTCAAAGCAAACAACTTAGTAACTTGAAAGAAAATGATCAAGTCTCAAGGACATTAACTTATGCAATAAATCGTAGGGCAAACTGTTGGACCGGTAGATTTGTCAAAGAGACTGCTGAATAAGTGTATCAACACGAAACGCGTCCAGCCCTCTGACGACGTGAAAAATTTCATTACCGTGTATTCCTGTATCCCTGTATTCCTGTATTGCTGTGAGTAGGTTATACTATTAATATTGTTACTACTCTATTGATTGTTCTTATGTATTAAATATTAACATGTCATTAATCATTGCTACTAACCATACTACTTCTATTTCAGGTATGTAAGTTAACCCCTCTTGATTTAGAAAATAATGCCAGAAATTCTCGGCCTACCAAAATTTGTTATAATCGTTCGATTATTAGTGAAGGAGAACCTCGGAATTGTGAAAGGAAAAGGTGTAAATTGGATAAATTTCTTCCTTCCCAGAGTACATTTACGAGCTTTCAAAACAAAAGCAAATTTCAAAATCAGTCGAAATTAGATTGCGATTCTGAAAATGTCATTTACTTAATTTCATGCCAATTGTGTCAAAAGCAGTATGTTGGCGAAGCGAATAATCCATTAAGATGCCCTGTAACTAGACGCCTTTCAGATATTAGACTAGAGGAAGACACACATGTGGCTAAACATTTTAATCTTCCTGGTCATTTAGTCCCTCGTGACTTTGAACTTATGCCTATCTAACAGCTACCTCTTTCAGACACAACAGAGGAAACTGATATACAAAGAAAACTAAGAGAATCCCTTAGGATTAAAGAAGTTGAAACACAATGGCAAGGGGCATAAATTATGACCCAGGCCTCTCGGATCAACGTGGGATTATCCCATTTACTCGCACATACAATCGGAGAAATGTTAAAATTGCGAAAATCCTAAAGGATGAGTATCACAAATTACAGGGCAATTTAAAACAGCCATTCAACAAGCGTCAGGTAATTGCATTTAAGAAAGATCCTAATCTACGTAACATGTTGGTAAAAGCGAAACTCAAATAAGTTTTCAAAATACAACTCAGTGATTTATAATTGTGTGTCAATTAGGCCATATCGCTCTCTTAAACAAAATGACAATCTCAGATGATAAAATAAGCAAAAATATTTTCAATTTTTTCAACTTTGAAAATTCTGAGCCGGTGCCTTGACAATATTAATACATGCGTGTCAGTGCCAGTTCCGTTATTTTATTACTTTATAAATCCATAACCTGTATATAATATTCGTCTACATCGTCAGACAATCTATCAGTCCTTCATTAGATCCACCTAATAAAAGGTATAGAGAATTCCCATATCGTTTCTACATAAATGGTTAAATTTGAACCTATAGTTGCGTTTTGAATCGCATAATTGTTTGGGCAAGAAAACTATCATTCATTCCATCCTTCCATCCATCTATCCTTCCTTCAGTCTTTCCATCCTTCCATCTCCCGTTCGTTCATTCGTTCGTTCGTTCGTTCGTTCGTTCGATCATTCGTTCATTCATTTGTTCGTTCATTCATTTGTTCGTTCATTCATTCACTCCATCCTTCCATCCTTGCTTCCTTCTGTCATAACACATCAGCCGAAACATCAGATTTTGTACCACACTCTCAGGCTAAAAGCGGGTATGCTCACCTGCTGAGACCTCACCTCCGATCAAACGTACAAATACCAGATGTTCTCCAGTCAGTGTCCCATCTACATCCTGTGATGGCGACATGTACTCACCAATTAACCTATTACTAATTCCATTACCTGAGTCACCACCACCCGCTGAAACCTCGGCACTGATCATACGCATAGATATCAGGTCTTGACAAGTCTGTGTCCAATCTACATCCGGTAATGACTAGATGCAGTCACACATTGACCCATCATTAATCCCTTTACCTGGGTCGCCACCGCCTTCTACACCATCATTCTCATCTGAGGATCCCCCCCCCCCCACTTCCACAGAGAGTAGCTAGATCTGATCGGACATTAACGAAGAACAAGTTGGGCCTCACAGCCCACACTACTGCAAAAGTACCGCAACCACGGTTCACACCATCTCACTAGAAAACCAACGATATTAGAGCAATGTTATACGTTCTGGAAATTCCGTAATGAGTCATGTAACAAACCTCATTGGCAGCTCCCAACCATCAACAAAAGGATCCTGTTGCTTGGAGCACCTAACCTGAGCCGGATCAATGTTGCACCTCACCCAGAAATGCAGGTAACTTGCTTCCCTGGGGCATCTACCAATGATCTAAGACCGATCATTAATAGATACTCAGAGAAAGTCAAACCAGAAAAGATCATCCTAAACATAGGCATAAATGATCACGACACCTCGGTTCCAGCCTCAGAGAACCAGCTCAGGTTGTTGTTCAGCATGGTGAGGAAGAAGGTCCCTATGGAGAGCATCTACTTCACTAAGTTAAACTTCTCAACCACTTCGACCGTGCATCAAAAACGTGCACTGGAGGCAATCAATTGTGCTGAATCTAGCAAGATCAAGTCCTCTGAGTCCGGCAGTATTGTCATTCCACGTCTGCCACTCACAGAGTTAAGTGTGTGTCGTGACAATATTCACTTGACTGAGAGAACTGCTAATGCTATCTATGGCAATTGGCTCAAATTCCTAATGTAAATTGAATGAGGGTCAGGGTAGCATCCAGAACTGGAACTGGGACTGGGTAGTAATATTGTACACTTAACTGGCTCAGCATTAGGCAAAGCAGAAGTCACTGCTTAATTTTGGCTTGACTTTTGTCCCAACACCAAAAGCTAAAACAGGTTTGGATGCAGATTTAGATAATGGCATTACTGAAACAGCTGAATTTGGCCACTGTGTGAAATTGGCAGATTTGTTTCGAAACTCCGATAGTAATATCCACCATTCATTGAGAAAACTGGCTGGGCTCTAAATTTAAAACATTTCGACCCAGCAATCGGTGAAAGTATAAAACTTTACTCTGAAGGTATTAAAAATGCTACATTTCCAAATGATCAGCAAAATTTATCCTATGAGCAATGCCAGGCCCTATTAGGGTTAAATAGAAAAAATTAAATTGTCATCAAACCTGCGGATAAAGGATTGGCTACTGTAATAATGGATAAAGATAACTACATCAAAGAAGCGCATAGACAGCTTAATAATCCGAAATATTGCCAAACACTAAATAAACTACTTTGGCAAAATAACTGTAGCAAATTCAACGAAATTCTTCAAAGAATGGTTGATAAAAAGAAGATAACTGAAAAACAATTTAAATACTTGTTTGCAAAAGATGATTCGAAACCACGTACATTTTATCTTCTTCCAAAAATCCGTAAGTCTGTTGACTCGTGGACAGACCCAACGATACCACCAGGGCGACCTATTATTTCAGATTGTGGTTCGGAATCATATAGGATTAGTGCATTTATCGACTACCATCTTCAGCCAATTGCAAATAGACATTTTAGCTAGCTGAAATGTATAAAGTATGAAACAACTGGTTACTTAGACTACAAAGTTTATTTTAAGCCAACGGATCATCCCTATGACATCAACGCACCTCAATCTGAGTGTTCCTGAGGTATCCAACGGAAAATATATATATTCCGTTGGATACCTCAAGAACACTCGGATTGAGGTGCGTTGATGTCATAGGGATGATGACAACGATAGCGTCATTGGTGACTATCACCGCAACGATGATGCAAGCGAAGGCGAGGGCGGTTATACAACAGCTCTAGACTGCGAAGTATATATGCGCGTAACTGCGCTGTTATTGTGTAGGTGTAGGCATCATTGGCGTTGCAATGCGGTCGCCGTCGCGACTATTGTCACTACAGCTGCTGCCACTGCTGTTATGGTGAAGTAGTAGTAGTAGTAGTAGTAGTAGTAGTAGTAGTAGTAGTAGTAGTAGTAGTAGTAGTAGTAGTAGTAGTAGTGGCGGTGGCGGCTGCAGTAGTTCGCCATTGTATTTAGCTGGTTTTGCAGTTTTTCTCAGGCATGCAGTGTGCTGGGAAGTAGTTAGTGATGATTCTAATAAAGTTACAGAGGTTAGTTAATAATTTATATTTTTTGTAGAGAATAGTTGTAGAAATTTGTAATAGTTTGGCTTCACATTGTAATATCCTAGAAGGAATTTTGTGTGGCTTTCCTTAAAGAATTCGCATGCCAGTATATAATGGTATTCGTCCCCTATGTCACTTTGCGTACATAATTGGCATTTTCTTTCCTTCCGCGCAGTCCCATTTCATCTTCCTGTTTCTATTGCTAAATGGTTGTTTGCTGTTCGGAACCTAGTGAATGTTATTCTATTATAGTCGCTAAGGGTATATAGATAGTCTTCCATTTGTAGCATTGTTTTAAAAGAATTGTATGTTTTTCCTTTCCAAGATTTGTTCATCTCTCCATTCCATTGCTGCATAAATTGATCTTTTAGCACTTGGTATATTTTATTTTTGAGTCAGCAATATCGTTTGATGTGGTTTGCTAAGTCCATAAATGATTACAACCAGTTGATTCTATGACATTTTTAATGTATGTCAGCCATTTATACTGTGTGCCATTTGTTAAGTAATCTACGAACATATAATTATATATTAGACTGGATAATTTATTTCGGTTGCCTGTAAAAATATTTAGTCAGAAGCTAATTGAACGATGTTTAATTGTGATATTCTTTGGCATTTCGCCACTTTCGCCATATATCATGTATTTTGGTGTGGTCCGTCTTACCTTTAGCACTATCCGAAACAAGTTCAATTTTACTTTTTCTAGTTGTTCACTAATAATTTCGCAGCCATATAGAAGTATCGGTTCAACCATTTGATGAAACAGTTTCAGTTGGCAGTCTATGGATAAGTCAAGTTGCTGACAGGTTTTTAATAATGCAAACTATGCTTTATTTGCTTGTTCAGCTATATGTTTTTGGGCTTTCATGAGTCTACCATTCTGGGAAAACATAGTCCCAAGGTATTTATATTCCTCGCAGATTTCTATTTCGTTGTTGTTAAGGTAGAATTTAAGTTTGCTAAGATTTGTTGTGCCAAAACCCATAATTTTTGTTTTCTCCAAATTTATCATCAATTTCCATTTCTCAGTATAGGCTCCAAAAGTGCTGATTAATTTTTGAAACTTTGTCTTTTCGTCTGCCAAACGGATTGTGTCGTCTGCATATAGCGGAGTAAAGATCGTAATATACACCAAGAGATCATCCTCTCCCGATTGCAGTTGTGTTGCTTGACATGTATTATCATTAAGGTACTGTTCCACGTCATTTAGATAGATAGATGATAGGAGACAGATTTTCTCCCTGCCTCACATCCCAGTCACATCCAAAGATTTCAGAAAGCTCATTATTTACTCTTAATTGAGATTTAATATTCCAATACATACTATGTATGACATTGAATACCTTCCTGCCTATATTAGTTTGTAATAATTCTGCTATAGACCAACCCGCCACACTCTATCAAAAGCCTTTTCAAAATGAATGAATGCACAGAATAGACGCTTGCGTTTTCCTTTAAATATTTCTATTAGGGATTGTATGGTAAATATGTGGTCGGTTGTTGAGTAATATTTTCTGAACCCTGCTTGATTTCTGCATAGAAGCTCATTTTCTTCCATGAAGTTACTTATTCGACTACTTAGAATTGACGTAAATACATTGCCTAGACAGCTAAGCCGGGTTATGAGCCTGTAATGCTTTGATTTTTTGCGTCACCTTTCTGCTTATATATCAGAATTATAATACCATGATTCCATGTAACTGGCATTTCCCGGCTGTCTAGGACTCGGTTAAAGATATACTTATATACACGTAACATTATATATTCAGTGGACCTAATATACTCGTTTGTAATTCCATCCGCCCCAGCCGATTTATTTATTTTTAAATGTTTGATCGCCAGGCTGATTTCATTCTCATTTATAGGAGCATCTAGTGTTGGGTTTTCTGTAGTTGATGCATCTGTTGTTACATGGGCATCATCTTTATTGTGTTCTTCAGGCAGCATCTCGTTCAGGCATTTAAAGTGTTCATATAGTTTATTTATTTCAACTGGACATGCGTGGCCATTTTTCGGATTAATTAAATTCCAGTAAGCCTTTGGGTCTTTTGGCCTCATCTGCCTTATTCTTTTCTGAGAGTCATGTCTATCTTGGAAAATACGTTCTGCCATTACTTTTTTATATTCTTTACTAGCGTTAATCATATTGTCTTTGCTATGTTGATTCCTAGCCAGCTGGTAGATATTTCTAGAGATGTTGTATTTATAGTTACCCATATGATTGTGACATGCTAGACAATGTTTACATTAGACATCATGGGTGTGGTGAGGGTTGTGGTGCGCATCGTAAAATTTGGTGAACGCGTACATATGCGAAAGCGCACAATGGACGGAAATTAATTTGACCTAAGGCAGCAATGGCGTCCAAGTAAATTAATTTCGAAATGATCAACAGAAAATGTTAACCATTATCATAAAGAAGTCATCATTTCCGCTCATTATCGTTGAAACTTGAAAGTGTTAAAACTCAGAACGCAAGATCAAGAGGCTTCGCAGAGCATCTAATTAAAAACCTCTACTGATAGCGACTCCACGTGGACCACACCCCTCTCATGGTGGGTAGACTCCGTCCATGTCCCGCTCCCTACTCAGCCGAGCTCGCTTTCAAAATGCTTCCAATGCATCTGGAGCTGTCTGCTTACTTAATGAGAATTTCTATTTATACTATTCATATTTACGATTTGTCATCTTTAAACTGGAGTGGGGGAGGGGTGGGGGTTGTTCACCGAGAAGTACCTCAAATGGGGGATGATGAAGGCCATCAGATCCAGCAATATATCTGATTCGGGGACAGGTCTAGAAGTGAACACACAGTCAAATTACATTCAAAATATTACCGGCTTGAAACCTGAAAATTTAACCGTGAAACTGGTATTCTGGAAATTCTGTATTCAAAATATATAAAACGACTGCAACACACGTAGGCCTACAACATGGGCGGAGCCTACCTAGAAATTGGCGTGGCATGTCTGGAAATGGATCTCCAAACTCAAGCCACAACCTTGTGTTTATGTTTGTTCTGGACCGGTGTGAGGCCACATACATAAGAAACGGTGTTTATGTGCGAGAATAGAGGAATTCAATTTGTCGATAAAGTATACGACGTCATAATCAATTATGCCACATGTAGGCGAACGTCAGTAGCACCTACACAATGAATGACGTAACTATGTCCGTCGTGAACCTTGAATAGTCTGCGAGTTGTACGAATTGCATGTCTTTACCGTTTAATAAACATTCCGCTGAGTATTTTGAAACCAATTTGACTAGGTGCTGCAGCAACAGACCCAGTCAAATTAGTTTCAGAATATTCACCAGGTTTGCGGTATAATTACCATGAAATTGGATTCAAAATAAATGGATCCCAACACGCGCAAAGCATGGGCGGAGCTTAGCTAGACATGGGTGGGGCATAGCCAAAAGTGGATTCATCCATTGATGCACTAGAAGCATGTTATGCGGATAAGTCCAAATTTATATCTATCTATCTATCTATCATCTATCTATCTATCTATCTATCTATCTATCTATCTATCTATCTTCTATCTATCTATCTATCTATCTATCTATCTATCTATCTATCTATATATCTATCTATATATCTATCTCTCTATCTATCTATCTATCTATCTATCTATCTATCTATCTATCTATCTATCTATCTATCTCTCTATCTACCTATCTATCTATCTATCTATCCATCCATCCATCCATCCATCCATCCATCCATCAGTTATTATCTCATTGAACTGGACTGTTGTGATCCGGATGGTTTCTGTGAACATTTGGAAATTCATTCAGTTAATGTTCTTTTGGAATCAGGAATAGTTGGCGAGTTAAGGAGAGTCGACTAGCTGAAATAGAATTGGGCACGTCATGAGCATTCGTTACTGCGATTATAACATCACACGTTGCAAAATGTTATTTCTCTGGAAATCCTGAACTTGGAATTTGACAAATATGAGGGACGTTTCCAGTTTTGGCTACGCCCGCCCATCTCTAGCTAAGATCCACCCATACCTTTCTCCTGTTGGGATAGATTGATCTCTGAACTCCCTGACTATCAATTTCCAGAAAACTACATGTAAGCTATTGAATATTTTGAAATTAATTTAACTGGATGCTGTTGCTGCGCCTAGTCAAATTAGTTTCAAAATATTTAACAGCATGTTTATTATAATAAATAGCAAAGACATAAAATTCATACAACGTGTCGGACTATTAAGCGTTAAAGACGGGCGATATGGAATCATTCATGTCGTCATGATTATGACGCCAGCATACACGTCACTTAGCTAATTATGACGTCATATGACGCCAGATCATCGATGGATACTCTGGAAAGGTGAATTAGAAGCGTAATCCAGTAATTCCATCATAAAATGTCGTTTATTAATCGGGCTTACACGGCGTGGTTATAATGGATGAATCGAATGCAAGTATCTGGACTGGTTCATTGGTTTCTGTTTGAGGCAGTATAACAGCGATAATTCTCACTCTACTAGTTACTTGCACATTCATTGTCACCATTTAACTGTGATTGGCCCATCAGTTTCACCGTCATCTTGGATTTTCCACCAATTTGTCTGAATAAATGTTCTTCTTCTTCTCCAAGCCATCAGTCCAATTGACACTAAACCCTGGAGAGACATCCTATGAATCATCATCATCATCATCATCGTCGCCGTCGTCGTCGTCGTCGTCGCCACAACCACCACCACCACCACCACCGCCACCTCATCATCATCACACGCACGCACGCACGCACGCACGCACGCACGCACGCACGCACGCACGCACGCACGCACGCACGCAAGCACGCACGCACGCACGCACGCACGCACGCACGCACGCACGCACGCACGTTTTCCCGTGCATCCACGTGTGCGTATGTGCATATCTGTCATCTGTGTCCATCGTGATAACTCACGAGTTATCGGAGGGCACCAAACTTGGTGTGTGTTATTATTAGCATTATTGTTGTTGTTATTGTTGTTGTTGGTGTTGTTATTATTATTATTATTATTATTATTATTATTATTATTATTATTATTATTAAAATTATTATTAATATTATTTATAGGTGTCGGAGTCAAACGGCTATTGTGTGCCGCCTTTGTACTGCTTGGGCTGTTTATTTCGCTGATACCTGAGATTTTCAGTTTGGGGTCATTGCATGCAACTGCCCTTCATGGAGTGAACAACAGTCATAATATCACTACATATTCACAAACTAAATCTGGAACTAATAACACACCACTTCAAAATGAAAGCACGGTGGTATATAGCTGGGCCTGGCCACTCGCTAGAGTGGGAAGCACAGTGTCTTTATCCATCGCGATTGTCATTTTTGAGCGAGAAATAAAATCTCCAGAGGTTAGTAATTTTTTTTAAATATTAACAGATGTGGCAAATGATAGTTAATGGCAATGATATCAGTAGAGTAGCGGTGCAAAAAACGCTGTTCTGATTGGCTGAGAGCTTCATGACATCATCCCATTTGGACCACACCACTTTTTTCCGCCAAAAATACTCTATTTTTCTTGATCGAGAGGTTTTGGAAAGAACATAGTAGGCGTATCAACTTCAACTTCAACTATGATGTAGTCTCCCTGGTTATCAGGGTAATGCTAAACTGGTTAGCCGCACCGACACCAAAATTAGTAGTTTTTGCTTTTGCTATGTACAGTTCTGTTAGTAGACTTAGCATAAAAGTTCATTTGTACATCTCTATTCACACTACGCTGCAATAACTATTTTCGTCTGTTGTGGAGGTAGTTAAGTTCGCGGGCTCTGTATTGATGGGCTCTGTAACAGAGCCAGCGAGACATTACTTCTATCGTTTCAGAAATTGATGTACTGATGTTGTAGGTATTTCCTTCAGGGGTTGTTAATGGATTTAGGTTCTGAGAATCGAGGGTCAGTATTAGAAGCTGCTGTTCACTAGGTGTTGATTGGAGAAGGCTTTCCATATATCTCTTATAGCAGACTGCGCTTGGGTAGACATTTTTGCACCGAAAGAGAAAGTGAGCTAAGTCCTCTGGTTCAACTTGACATATAGAACAGCTATCTGATTCTCGCCCGCCAGTGAATCTGTTTCTTGTGCTCTGTAGAGTGTAGCATCCAGTGAGAATCTTTGCTTTGATCGTAGCTCTTTGTACATCTCTTACATCTGATGAATTAGTCCAAATATGGTGTGAAATACCAATCTGACACTTCGCTATACATAGGTGCTGCAGAGTGCTCTTACTATGGGCTTCGTCGGGGAGTGAATTGTTCCAGAACGAGGTGATATTACTACGAACTTTGGTACTCCATGTTAATTTCTCTACAGGATTCTCTAGAAGGCAGAGTGAACTGCCCAAATTGTACTTCTTGAATAAGGCAGCAACCATTGAAAACCAGCTCCTTTCTTTTGGTTGGGTCATAATGAGCTGACGATATTCTAGTTTTGCAATAGTAGAGTCTCGTTGACGCGCTATTGCTCCAAATAGAGTTAACCACCTAGCATCAATTTCTGCTTCTATGGGTCTAGCTCCTAGTAGAAGATATATGGCTGCTTTCGCACAGGTTTTCGGGAGATGCTGTATATATCTGAGAGTGCTCCTGTGGACTAGTTCTAGGGCATCCATCCCCTTCTGCTTTATCCATATTGATTCGAGCCCATGTATATAGCAAGGTAGGATATAAGTAGTGTACAGTGTGTAGGCTACTGTTGGTGGAAGACCATTAAGTCCGTGTAAACCGATTCCCATGAGCATATATAGCGTACGTTGCCCTTTACTAATTCTATTACTGATGAATGATGACAGCTAAGATGAAAGATTGATATTTCTGGTCAGACCTAAATGTGTGAACTCTTCGCAGACAGTAACTGGGTTTCCATTAAGATGCCAGTAGTGACTGCTGCTCCAAATATATGATGGGATGCTAGTGTTGAACACAGAAATAGTTGTTTTAGTAGGATGAAGCTTATATCTTTCGTAATTAGCATATGACTGGACTATAGACAGACTGAGTTGAAGATCATTGGTCGTGTCAGACATAAGCACCAGGTCGCCAGCACAGGCCACTCTGTCAATGCATATTGTACCAATCTTTAGGCCTGAGTTTTGCTGGCCAAGATCTAATAGCAGGTCATTGATGTAGACTTTATAGTCATAGGCACTGGTCACGCCTCCCTGTCTAACGCCCTGATAGATCGCAAAGGGACTACTTGTAAGATCCTCATATTTAATCTTTGCAGTTAGGTTCTTGTATGATAGCATTTTCAGTTGTAGCCAATGCCCACAAAGGCCGTAGTTATGATATTTTCTAATTAACGAGTCATGGTTTACGACATCGAATGCTTTTTGTGCATCAACACTTGCCACATAGAGCGCTGAATGTCGATTCTTGGCGTGGAGGATTGATTCGGTGATGATAACTGCTGCCATAGATTGTGATGCATTTGCAGTGAACCCATACTGAAGATCATCTTGTACACGGTCTATAATGCTTTTGGAATGTGCAAGCATCATGTGATCTATAATCTTTGAGATAATAGGGGAGACTGTGATTCCACGATAATTGTCCAGATATTGAGCTGGTTTGCCTTTCTTATGTATTGCTGAGAGATAACCAGATTTGAGTGACTCAGGAATGTGAGAATGGTTCACAATTGCTGTGCAGATCTGGGCTAGAAATGGTGCTACTGCATTGACAGCATTCTTCAGATGCTCAGAAATGATACCAAATTCATCTGCTGCTTTTCCATTCTTTAATTTTGAGATGTAATGTTTTACTTCACTAGTTGTAATTGGAATTATAGATTGCTGGTTTGATGCAGATGTCTGGATGGCTTTGACATCCTTCATAACGAGGGTGTTGTATTCTTCTTCAAAGTAGGCATTTTGTTCAGGTTGTGCTAGAGGGGAGAAATGAGCGTACATGGCCCTCATGATATCCTCTTGGGTCGTGACACGCACATCGTCGATCACAAACTCAGAGATGCTGTTGATATCTGACTATATAGCTTCTCTCTGGTATTCGCTGCTGCCTTATTATGTGTGCGGCGTACATTTTTCTTGGATTCTATCCTAATATGTAAATGAGATGACATCATCACGCTTTCGGCCAGTCAGACAAGTCATTTATCGCTCCGCCGCTCTTTAGGATGGAGACGGGTGTCGATGATAGACAGGGGTAATGAATGACGATTGACAGGTGTCACGAGGCATGAAACGGATCGGGCAGGTCCAAAATGAGGTCACGTACCCGCTTTCAGCCAATCAGGTCAGCTGTTTATATCTCAGATTGTTAGTGAATAAAGCTACGAGGTGCGCAGGGGTCGTGAGGTTGGGGCGGGGGAATTTTACAGCGCTTTATCACATTTGGACATATTTGGCCAATGAGGTTACATGACCCCTCAAAGCCAATCAGAACAGATGGTTATATCTAAGTGAGCCAGTCATTACAGGGAAAAATTCCAGAAAAATATCCTCTCCTGGTCCGCAAATGGACTCTCTCCATGAGAAAATAGAAATTTTCACAAACAAATTTGAGGGTAAAAGGGTAAAAGATAAATGGAATATGGAACAAATTAAAGTAAAGCTTATCTCATTGTATACAGCATGTTCTGGTTATACAATATGCAACACATAAACTACTCCCAGCATTTTAAACTTTTCATCATAGTGCTCGAGTATGCGTGCGTGTGAGTGAGCGTGCGTGCGTGCGTGTGTGATTGCGTGTGTGCATTCGGTGCCTGTATGCGGAAATAAACTCAACAGATACCTCAGTCAAATTAGTTTCAAAATATTCACCAGACTGTTTCATTAAATAGTAAAACATCCAAATTGTGCCAATCTACAGGTCTATTCCACGTTCAGGACTGCTGTGTATGGGGGTTTATCTGAAGCGTTAATGGTCGCACCAACACCCAGTCTAATTAGTTTCAAAATATTCGTCAGAATACTTTTTAATAGTAAGAAACATATAACTTTGTCATAAATTGTCTCTGTATTAAGATGCTAAGCGCTTTGACAGGGAATCATATATTCCGCTTGAAAACTTCGCCCTAGGATGTTGTCCTTATGCAAAAAATAGTGAACGCTGGTATATACAGCTTACATCAAACAGCTTTCAGAATATACATGGACCATTTCTGCTCCAAAATCTATCTATCCATATGCTTGTGCTCATTTTCGTGCATACATGGGTTGGCGAATATAAACTAAGACGTCAGTGTGCATGTAACTACGGACCTTTCCATTTTAGCTATGCCCCGCCCATCACTAGCTAAGCTCCACCTACACCTCGCCGTGTTGGGATTGATCGATCCCCAAATGCCCTACCTATTAATTTCCTGAAAACTATACAGGGAAGCTGTTGAATATTTTGTAACTAATTTGACTGCGTGCTGTTGCTGCCTATGGCAGCAACAGCGCCCAGTCAAATTAGTTTCAAAATATTCAACAGAATATTTATTAAATAGTAAAAGCAAACAATTTGTACAACAACGTATAGACTGTCTTCAAATATGCGTTCGTGACGTACTCATCTCCAGTGTACTCCCATGAGGTTGAAGATCCGGCTAGCAACGGAGATGACTCGTTCAACGGCTATTTTCAGCTAATAAATGCTGAAATTCATAATAATAGTTCGCTCGCCATTAACAGAAGAATATCTTACAATTAGCGTAGCTTTTTCGATTATGCCGATTTCAGTGTTTATTAACTGAAGTATTATGTGAAGAAAGAATTACAGTGGCTGAAGAGGTATAGCGTTATAGGTGTTTCTAGAAGCTTTTAATACCTCCAATAACAAGAAGATACATAGGCTTGAACTGGTGCCTGACTCCGTTGAAATCGGGCACCGGCTTATGACGCATGCTTCGCAGACGCGATCGGTCAAATGCCATAACTGACTGTGAAATAGATTATATGCAATATAGGGGAGGGGGGGGGAGAGAGAGGGCATTTTGCCATAAGATTTTGAGATTATTTCATTGCGCGCTGCCTGGTCAGCTGTCTGCGGTAGGGTGGATGTACGCTGCCTGGTCAGCTGTCTGCGGTAGGGTGGATGTACGCTGCCTGGTCAGCTGTCTGCGGTAGGGTGGATGTACACTGCTAAGTCAGCTGTCTGTGGTCGGTCTGATGTACGTTTGTTGGTGCTGTTGCTATTTTTGTATGTTTCTGCATTTGCGCACGCATTAACTCTTCCATGCCTTAATATATTTACGAAATCTGTGTGGACTAAATTAATTTAAAAAAATCATAATGAATGTTAAATGCTTAAGTCGAGGGAAAGAAAGCAACGCTATAGATATCAGCGCTTTTCATTACTGTTCACCGGTCGAGTCCTATGGGAGGCCAGAACAATTGATGGGCAAGAGAACGAAACCTGTTATAAACGGTAGACTAGGGCCACTGCGGCACTAATACTTGAGTTTAATAAAAACATGAGATAGGGTCCTCGAATAACCGCTAACTACAGCGGCATCTACCTAGCTTAATTAATTTGGAGATTTCACCTGACCAGTATCTGCAGAGACTGGCCAGCCGTTTCCCATAAAAAAGCATACCCCACACATATAAGTCATGCAAGCACTTCCCAATACACTTGTTGTTTTACCCAACTGTGGTTGGACGGGCATATATAGACGGGGAGGCACGCGCGGGGCATATCCTCTTGCTTCGGCGAAAGTCTTCTTAATAGGAGATTTATTTTTGTATTTTATGTTATATAAATGGCTTATATTAAGCTATTGGAATCCTTCGTGACCTTCCGGCTCTATTGTTCTATAGATATCATAAGATAAACGCGATATAGCTATCGGCTATGACTTATAAACTCTCACCAAACCAGCCAGTCTAACGTTGGCTTAATCTTACTCAGCTAATCAAACTAAATGAGTACACCATGTACACGCGACATACGGGGCTAACGAATAGCACTGATGAGACTGTAGCGTGAAACTGTGATGCACGCAGGAATGCCTGTACGACCTCACTGGAACTTGATCATTCCACCGATCTGCGAGATCGGCTTTTATACTCATCGGAGAGTCCGACTCCCACCTCATATGAATTGGTAACACTGAGAACTAACCAGCGCATTCCTCGGGATGATCCGTACCCCATGTACAGACCGGAACTTCTCAGCGGGCAACAACTCGGACGTGCCAACGAGACATATGCCATCGTAGCTATCAGAGCATTGTACACAATTCCCCATTAACCCCAACCTCATTAACACCGCCCCATTAGCCCAAACCCCTGCCTCATAATGCTTATTCTTACAATTAGTTATGCTTGCGACAGTTTAATAACTCGGGTGATTTATAAACTCAAGGTAATGTAGATGTAAAATTGATGATGATGATGATGATGATGATGATGATGATGACGACGACGACGATGTTGATGAGGGCTTTGGCAGTAATGTTGTGCAGACATTCAATGACGATGACTGTAGCTCACAGGGGTATGCGCTGGTCCGCCATGACGTTCCTATCCATCGCACCGCAAGTGCACGATGTGCGGAAGGGCTTGTTATCCGCCGATCTCGGAGTTGCAGATCCCGTATCGCGTCTCTCCGGAAGGTACAAAGACCGGCCTCTAGAGCCGGTGGAACACTGATGTTCCAGCGGAACCGTGCGACCATTGCCGCCGAGATTGAACCACATGGTGTCGTCCCAACTATTTGTGTCACCGGTTTGTCCGTCCATTCTAATTTAGAGCAATGGATAAGATGTTAATTAAACAGTATAAACTTAATAATACTATACAAACAGTTTTATGCGTTTGACAGTAAATGAGCACAGTAATACACAACATAGAGCCATCCGGTGTTCTTTCCACGTGGTTTCGCCGGAGGTACCACACAGATCCTTGAATCCGCAGGTCCGGGGATGTACAAAAACTGTGGAAACCAAGGACTCCTTACCACCGTGAATGAGCTGAAATCCGATTGGCACCGGATGATGTAGGTATCACCGTAAGTTAGCAGTTACACACGTCTATTCCAATGGTCCAGTTGTCATGTACCCATCTTAGCTTGGACGGCCGGTACTCGTCCGGTCGATCCGTGCTACATGGCCGAGTTGCGTTAGAGATTGATCTAGCATTTAACAATAGATCAATCTCTGCCATAACACATTCACGCCTATTTGTTAAGAGTCTATCAGGTAAATTATTAATTAGAAAATTAATATTATTATCGTCTAAACATGTTTCATCCCCCATAATTCTCGCTTTGACTAATAGTTTTGTTAATAAATCTGACATCTGAAGAATCGACTAACCGGCGTTAAACATTAAGAGATTATTAATGTTAACGTTGAATATAAAAAACGATTATTACAGATTTCAGCTTTTATTTGGGAACATTCGTGGTCGAACGAGTTATCGCCCTTGGTATCTAGGTCAGAGCCTCTAAAATGGGCAAAAACACAATTTACAGACCCTGGTGTCGGAAAAGGATTTAGCGCACCAGAACGTAGACGAGTGATATAGAGTTATACTCTGTCATGACGCTGCAATAGCTGGACAGTTGTGTGAATTGTATGTTTCTTAATATTTAATAAACATTCTGTTGAATATTTTGAAAACTAATTTGACTGCACCAGAGCTTCTTGAAGCAGAATATGAAATTGTAGCAGTTATTTTTAAGTGGTTGTTGGAACTTGCGAAAAATTATTTGAAAATATCATTAGACCACAGTTTATTATTATTATTATTATTATTATTATTATTATTATTATTATTATTATTATTATTTGTGTTTAGGTGTCATTCATTACGTTTGTATTCTGGGCAGGATTCTTCAAATGCATTTCACTAGTGGCCTTGTTCTGGACCACTTTGATTCCTAACTTTGGAATGGCAAGTACATCTTCTAGACATTCCATAAATACAATTTAAGATAATCATTAAATCGCTGCAGGTGTATACTAGTTTCAGTGATTGTGGCCTCGGTAATGAATAACACTGATGTTGATAAATCACTGCCTTCACTATATCTACGATACCATAATGGATCTATCTATCATGTTACGTCATAATCAACTGTGTGAAGTGTAGGATGACGTCATAATTAATTATGGAATGAATGACTCGATTTAATTCGTCTTTAGCGCTTAATAGTCAGACACGGTGTACGAATTGTATGTTTTTACCATTTAATAAACATTCTGTTGAATATTTGAAACTAATTTGACTGGGCGCTGTTGTCGCCATTGGCAGCAGCAACACCCAGTCAAATTAGTTTCAAAATAATTAACAGGTTACATGTATAGGTTTCCGGAAATTGATAGTCAGGAACTTCAGGGATCGATCGATCCTAACACGAGCGAGGTGTGGGTGGAGCTTAACCAGAGATGGGCGGGGCACAGCTAAAACTGGAAAGGTCCATTGACTAGCATGAGTAGAACAAGCTTCATCTGGCACGCTAGAGACGAACGTACATCCCGAAATATGACGGGCCTATAAGATAACTAATCAAAAGACAATTCCCTTATAATGCATGTTACTGAGCTGGTTCTAGGCCATACCGGGCCGAATTCGTCCTGCATTGGCCCAGTAACCTGAGTAATCAGGAAATGTGCTATTTACCTAACCATTACAGCCCAAAATGTCAAATTCTTGATGATATAAGTAATATTTTGGGGGACGAATTTAACTGGAGCTGTTACTTCCTTCCCGGAGAATGTACCTTTCCAGTTTTAGCTATGCCCCACCCAGCTCCATATAATCTCCACCCACACCTCGCTCGTGTTGGGATCGATCCATCTCTGAACGTCCTATCAATCTCTAGAAAACTATACAGGTACGCTGTTGAATATTTTGAACATATGACATATGGCAGCAACAGCGCCCAGTCAAATTGGTTTCAAAATATTCAGCAGACTGTTTCTTAAATAACAAAAACATACAATTCGTACAACGTGTCAGACTATTAAGCGTTAAAGACGGGCATATTCGAATCATTCTTGACGTCATGATTATGACGTCAGCATACACGTCGCGTAGTTGATTATGACATCATATGATTGTGTGAGGAAATGGATTCATCAATAGACCTCTCCCACATTAGCGTATTTTGGGAAAATACCTTCCCGGAATGCATCGAGCATACCATTTCCGGCTGGGAACACGCGATAGCCGACACACAAACAGCATTACTTTACTATGGGAATCAGATACAGTGCACTTTAAGCAGTGCATATGAAAAACTATGTTCATAATATTATCGAAGTCATACATCATTGGAAAGCTAAGCTAATTTTCTATATATTTCTCTATTAGTTTTTATAGTTTTGTAAAATTTAATACAGTTGATTGCAATTTTAAAATATCCCCTGGTGTTCACTTGATTTAATGAATCTAAGTCGAATGGTGTATTTTATATACGCAAATCAATCAGTGAAAACGTTACAAAAATATAGAAAATAATGCATTAATGTGTCGGCAATTGAATGCGTTTCAAATGATATATGATCTAAATAATATAATGATTTTAGTTTATCAGAGGAACGGTTTAGATTGCGGTCTATTTTAGTACACAAGTAACTCAATGTGGGTCAGCTGCTTGTTGGCGGCTATACCAGCCATCAGTTGTGCTCTGAGCGTTGATTTAGGGAAATCCCGGTGTAATGACATCAATGTGGGAATGGCGTATTAACTTGAGAACCTATTGCAGCAACAACGCCCAGTCAAACTAGTTTCGAAATTTTAACAGAATGTTTATTAAATAGTAAATCCGTCAAATACATACAATTAGTACACTAGTCGAACTATTCCAGCGTCATGACGGAGTATTTCTGTCAACTATGTCGAGTATTTTTTTTCATTTATTATTGGGACGTCTGCCTACATGTGATGTAACTGATTACGACGTCTTTCATTCATTTTGCAAGTTGGGTTTTTTTCTTTAACAGACAGATGACATTGATGAATTCATGAGATCTCTTGGTCGTGGACTATATTGTACATTCAGAAATGACACATCCTGCAATGGATGTCAAGTCTCTGGCATCAGCTTCACATTAATAGCAACCTTTGCCAATATACTAACTTTCCTTCTCACCAAGTATGCTGAAGGAGCCATCTACACCACGGTCATAAAATCTTCCTCTAAGCCATTGAGCACACTGTTTTGGACACTATTTACGGATGCAGGTCTACGTGGACTTTTATGGAGACCACAGTTTAACTTAAACACGATAATGGCTTTTACTGGCCTGTTAATTGTCATTCCAGCCACGTGCCTCGATACATATCTTAGCAACCGGGATGAAACATCTAGCAACGGCACAAAAAGACACAAATGAAACGTAAACACGGTAATTTGTTATTGTTGTAGGGATTTCAGATTAAATTGCCCAAATATTTACGTATCTGCTGTACTACCGATACTGCCAGCGCTATTACCATTGCTACCGCCGCTACTGTTGCTGCTACTGCTATCTCTTCTGCTACCTCTACTACTACTACTACTACTACTACTACTACTACTACTACTACTACTACTACTACTACTACTACTACTACCCGCCACCTCCTCTCCGCCAACCTTTCTGTGATGTACGAGATATTTTGGAAACGCTCTCACGCACGCACCGACGGACACACATGCACACCAAGCCCAGCGTAGCGATAGTAAGTGTTCCATAGAGGCATGACAATGGAGGTGAGAGGTCCATCCAGGTGAGTGTGGTCTGGACGGCTTCTGGCATAGGTTATGTTATTGAAGTCTAAATGCTACATGTGTGTGGGTGAATGAGATGGATTGAATATGGACGATCAAGTGGCTGTGAAAATCTTCGATTTTCATCTACTTTCTCCTGGGAAACATAGCCTACCTTAGCCCACTGATGTCATGATTTTTTAATCATCATTTTATTTTCATGATATAGGCCTTATGTTAACTGTGGTAAACTAGCCATGCCAATTTGTTGCTTTGCACTAGCTTTCGTGACCAGGGGCATGATTACGTTCCTATCTTTTTCGAAACATTCTGTGAAGTCCGATAAATTCCGCCCAATAGTGTTTCGTCATATCATCAAATATAACTGGTTTCATTAGTAGAGTGATATATGCGTTGCAGTGGTTGTTTTATGAACATTCGCATCACACCCATTAGATCTCGGTCCAAAGCGAATGATGAGGGGGTTTTCATTAGGAATGTTGTAACTTGTATTTTTGATCATTCACATATTAATATGCATGTCGTCCAGTAAAATATGATTTAACCCAGAACATATAGCGTGATGCATCTCTAGCCATGCCCCGCCCATTTCTATCAAAGCTCCGCCCATGCTTTTACCGTGTTCGGAATGATCGAGCCATGAATTCCCAGATTCCCAAATATCAACGTAATTATTAATACAGGTAAGCTTTTGAATATTTTGAAACTAATTTGACAGAGTATTGGTGCTGCCTATGGCCGCGTCACAGTGTGTTCAGCGCGATGTGTTAAAGGAAAGGATCAAGGAACTAACATATGCTCTTCAATGACAGTTTTATATAATAATCGACCTATAGCCACCAGTAAAAACAGAAATAAATAAGAATAATTAGACAAAAGCAGCTAAATACCATTTATGTCACTCTGGCGGGAAACAAACAGAGACGCAGCTGGACCTACGCGCTCTGGTATATGCCGAGCGAATAAAGCATACCCCCTACAGCCGATCATATAAGCTCAGTTATATTCGGGTTAAGCTGATTAGCCAATACTTCACGCAGGTAAAATACTGTCTAATTTTAAAACAATTTAACTGAAAGCCGTTGTTTCCAGAGACGGAGTCTACATTCAGGCACCCGCATTTCAAACTATTCAATGGGTTTCACATTGCTACCTTAGAAACCAGCATTGTATTTTGAAATCATTTTTACAGAAACTTGTTGCTTCCACCAGAAAGAGTGACTTTCAAATATAACGTTTTCAAAAGGATCAATAGTGAATTAGCAGTAGCGAGTTAATCGTTCTACATCGGCGCCTATAGCGAATACTATTCACACCGCTTACAAAACTATATTCAGGTGGGCTTTCGTTATATTCTGGTAGGCCTATGTAGTCAAACCAATTTGTCACTCAACCTCGAACAAATTGCAACAGAATTTATTTAACTTGCATCATGCTAAGTGGTGCACCGAGAAAGCCAGAAAAAATCTAACAAAATATGCACGGGGGAAGGGTCAGAAAAATGCATTATTATGCAAATTAGGGTCCGCCATTGTGACAAAAATAGTTTCAGCAATAGCTTTCTTATTACTCATCAAATATTGGTTCAATAAAGTTTCCAATCCTATATGTTTTGAAGGTCAATGATTCATTTGCAGACATTGATGTCCATGCTAAATGCTCCTTTAAAGAAATATGTGCAGATTTGCTTTTACCCTTGCCAAAAATAACATTATTTACACTTGTATCACTGCAATGAGGCGCCAAAGGTAATCCGATACGGTTTCCTACCCAAGGATTTGTTGGTCAAGGAAAACTCTGGAACTTGGCATCTGTCAGTTGGAACCTATGTTTCCTATTTGTTTGTCAATAATAATTGTGCAAATGAAACAGATATTTCTACCTCCTCCATGACTGTTTATTGCGACTACTCCGCTCACAATATTGTGCAGAGATGGATCAGAACCTTTAGTACTTCAAGCAGCACAACTGTGTCCTTGACATCTCTTGTCTGCCTGGCCATTGACAAGTCCCTGTGCTGTTCACCGGTGGAATATTATATACCAGTCAACTGTTGCATTGCAAGATTTATGTCCGCATGTGCTGGCATTGACATAACCCAGACTAATCACTGAGTCTCTGTCATTCCTCTGCCTCTTGTAAGACCTCCGATCGTTTTTACATTTCACATGAGGACTTGTTCGATATACATATGCTGGCTTGGCATAATGATTATGTCCAACTGCAGCAAGAAATGGCAACAGTCTGAAGATGAAGCATCTAATTATCTGTATGTTCAGCCTTGATGACATGCTGCAGTGTGTCAACCATATCCATGGATTGAAGCCATAGCTGTGCTGTTCTAAGGCGTTCCATGGATTATTTCTCATTCTCGACCGTTTTCTGAATGTTGTCCATGGGCCTTCGATTCAAGAACTGCATCAATGGAGGACTTTCCAGAATCCAGACATCCAACAGAATCCGAGCCACTGACAAATCACTGGCTGGGCATGGTTGCTGATCCTGTTCTTCCTTTTGTGGTGGATCCGAATGATCATCTTCTTGGTATGACAATTGGAGATTGAATGCATTCCCAAAAAGTATTGTGTTCAGGGCTTGTATCGACCAAAGTGCCCTCTGATTGCTCTCGAAAAAGGTTTACCAGTGAGCATGTACTTCACTGTGTTGCTTGCAAACAATTTTTCTAAAATATCTCCCAGGCCAGACCCAGCCATAAGATGACCAATATAGCCAAGAAAACTCATTTGAAGATGGAATCCACCTCAGAACAACAGATTTCAGGTTACTTCCACTGGGTTCAGAATTAAAGATGGTTACCGCTTTCCAAAAAGGTGTTTGGTCGAAGATCACCACTGGGGTTATCCCAAATAGCTGTGCTTGTTCACAAACGAAGTGTAGGGTTGAATACAGATATGTTAAATCGTTGGGATCCAAGTTAATCATTGGAAAAAAAGTCATTGCTGATTTTCCTGGAAAATCACCGTCCGGGACCATTTGCATCATACCTGACCAGGCAGACCTTCGGGAACGTAGCAAAAGTGATGTCTTCCATAGAACATCAACCGTGGCTGTTCGATCAATATTTCTAACATCTATTAACTCCCTGTAGGTCAATAGGGTTGAGCTCGTCGATTGAGATTCGAAGTATCGGATGCTGATCTTACCAACATCTTTAATATCTTCTGATGATACAGTGGCTCTCGGTATGGCTTTACTGCGCAGTTGACTGGGAGTGATGGTAGCTATCATTCCCATTCCATGAAACGTACCAGTTTCATCAAGTGTGGCAATGTTATTGTCAACACTGCCAGCAATAAACTGGAGGTCTTGGTCGTGGCCACGAGTAGGCAAATCTCTTTCATGGTTGACGACAGCCGGTGACTTCGTTCATATTTCTGCACCTCTGAGAAGGAGCAGCTGAAACCATGTTCATGAGGAGAGTCGATGAGATAGCGAGACGCAAAGTGTTGATGCATCTGTACCCAAGCTGGAGAGGAGCGAGAAGAACACGTGGCCTTGTGGCTTGCTAAAATTTGTCTCCCAGCAACTAATCCTGAGGAAAGTCTGAAGTGATGCTGGGAGGAAATTAATGGCATTAGCTGCTGATCACATCTGATCCTGAGTTGGATATGTATCACGCAACAGTTCAACGGCTCTTATGTCACTTTTCACAATCTCAGCAGCTGTTTCCATAATTTTGATATTTCCATATAAAGAATCATCTTAGATTGTATCATACGTTTTTAACAAATCACTTGACATTCAAAGCATACGATAAGATTGAAAGCTTGATTGAACCAATTTGGATGAGAAATAACGAAATCGTTGCTGAAAAAGTTGTTTTCACCATGGCTGACCCTAATTTGCATAATAATGCATTTTTAAACGCTTCCCTCATGTATAGGTGAGTAGATATTTTTCAGGTATTCTTGGTACATCCCTTGACTTGATTCAAATGAAACAAACTCTGTTGCAATTTGTTTCGGGTTGGGCCCCAATATGGCATAACTTGACTGGATTAATGACGTATACATGCACACACAACTGACACACGGTAGAGTGCGAAACACCAGCTATGCCACCAAGTTAAGCGCTCTAGATTTAGTAAATGCTTTTTCCCAAATAATCCCGATTCATTTCCATTTTCTACAGATGGTAGTTTATCTAATACCATTTGTTATTTCCCTTTTCCATTCCTTTAACGGTTGTGGTTGATTTATGCCATCCAGTCGAATGCACTCAGTGACTACCAAAAATAGGCCCATATATTTTTGCCAGTAACTGTTCCGTATATGTTTTAAATAATGTATATACATATGCATAACGTATATTTTAATTTTTATTTAATTTTAGTTTAATATTTTAATGTTGTTTTTGCATCGCACTTGTGTCATTTTAAGCGTATGCTTTTTTGTTGTATGCGAACACCCTAATGTATAGTATTTTATCGGAATTAATTGCTTGCCCGCTTGCTTGCTTGCTTGCTTGAATGCGCGCGTGCGTGCGTGCTTGCCTGATTGATTAATTGCTTGATTGATCGATCGATCGATCGGTCTGTCGGTCGCTCGATTGATTGATTGTGATGTTCGCCTATATGAGATGTAATTCACCTTTCAAGAGTATCCATCCGTCATCTGACCTCGAATGATGTCATAATCAGCTCAGCGCGTGTATGATGACGTCACAATAATTACGTCAGAAAGGGTTCCATATAGACCGTCATCAAATCTCAAATAGTCCGACAGGTTGTATGAATTGTATGGCTTTGTAATTATTAGCTATTTAATAAAAATGCTGTTGAATAATTTGACTGGGCGCTGTTGCTGCCTAGCACCCAGTCAAATTAGTTTCAAAATGTTCAATAGCTTACCTGTATAGTTTTTTTGGAAATTGATAGTCAGGGTATTCAGAGATCGATCGATCCCAACACGAGCTCGGTATGGGTGGAGCTTAGCTAGAGATAACTTGGATATCTGCATTGACTAGCTCTGCTGCTGCTCTGATTGTGTTGCACTTTTCAGAATCCTCGTCATCCAACTTTGTTTTATCATAGACTATTGAATAATTTTCGTAGCGGAGGTTCGAATGGACCTTTCCAGGTCATACATCCACCATATGATGTCATAATCAACTACGTGACGTGTAGGATGACGTCATAATCAAGTACAGCATCAATGACTCGATTTAGTCCGTCTTAGCCGCTTAATAGTCCGACAGGTTGCACGAATTGCATGTCTTTATTATTTAATAGTTAACGTAAGTACTCCGTCATGACGCTGGAATAGTTCGACAAGTGTATGACTCGCATGTATTTGATGGATTTAATATTTAATAAACATTCTGTAGAAATTTCGAAACTAATTGACTTCGGCGCCGTTGCTGCCATAGGCTCTCAAGTTAATTCATGAATCCATTTCCTCACTCAATCATATGACGTCATAATCACCTACGCGACGTGTATGCTGACGTCATAATCATGACGTCATGAATGATTCGATTATTCGCGTCTTTAACGCTTAATACTCGGACACGTTGTATGAATTGACTGTTTTTGCTATTTAAGAAACATGCTGTCGAATATTGTCAAACTAATTTGACTGGGCAGTGTTGCTGGCAACAGCACCCGGTCAAATTAATTTCAAAATATGTAACGCCTTCTTCTTCTTCTTTTCGTTCGCTAATCATACCGCCATCCTGTAAGTGACTATCGACATGATCATAAGCGTGTAACAGCTTATCTGTATAGTTTTCTGGAAATCAATAGTTATGGAGTTGAGGGATCGATCGATCCCAACACAGGCGAAGTGTGGGTAAATTTTCAAAAACACGTTTCTCGAAGATCGCTTGGCCTGCAAATGGACATTCAATAAAGCAATTTTTTAGATTTTCCGGACCAAATTTGGACATTAAAGGGTTAGAATTACAAATTGCAAATGCGTAAATATAATTCAACATTTATTTATGACACATCAGTTAATGTTATTAGCTTTTTGCACAAAAATGTTATAGGTGGGTGAAAAAAATCCGGATACAGAAAGTAAAGACCAATTGCTTAGGGGATAAAGGGCCTAAATGCTGATATTGCGGCCACATTGTGTGCGTGCGTGCGTGCAAGCGAGCGTGCGTGCGTGCATGCGTGCGTGCGTGTGTGCTAGTTAATCCCCCCCACCCACACCCACCCCAACCCCCACCCCACCCCACCACCACCCTCTTTTCCGGTGTTGGATTTTGTCAACTTTTCATATAATGTTCAGTCTAACAATGTGACAGAGTGATTTCTGTATCACAGAATTCGCTTTAAATAGTTTTGCGAGATTTGTCCCATTTCGCCTTTTGTTGGCCCGTGGGAACATTAAGTTTTACTGATTTTTGTTTGGGTAGGAAAACTGTAAAGGCAGGTGACATTTTTCGCGCCTAATTGAATTGGACATACAAACAAATTCCAGGGAGGTTTTGGATTAGGAATTTACTTTTGAAAATATCATTATTAGAAATAAAAATGGTTTGTTTTAGATGCAATTTAGTTTGGTATGCTTTGTTAAATATCTAGGTATTATATAGATCTAAGCTGGTGATGCGGGTAGATAGTTATAATGTGATGGAAGTCGCGATATTTTGGCTTATGGAGCAGATTGGGTACGGATCGATTTTGAAGGTAGGTGAAGTGGCCCGTAGAATTCTGTAGATTCGGCCATTTCAATCTCTGATTCCACTCGCACATGACGTTGCCGTAAGATGTCTTTTATGACGTAGAGGAAATTCGCAAAACATGAGGTGATTTCTTGACGCATGAGAATGTGGTGAACCAATCTGGGTTTGGCTGGAATTGGCATTTGATTGATATTGGATCAGAGGAGATTCTACTTGATATGACGTGATTTTGACTTCGGAGTTTATTTTGGGTGTGGAGTTGGATTGAAAACCGTACGGATGAATTCCGATTTCGTCTTTGCAATGAAGAATATCTAGTGATCATCGGATAGCTCTGTGTGAGTAATACTCGACTGAATCGGCAGTGATGAACCTTTCCGTTTGATTATTCATCAACAGTTTTATATACACGTTTTGAATTGTTTTGACCCATGGAGTGTAACTAAATTAGTAAAATGGTTAGAAGAAAAATACGTAGTCAAGAATTTGTTATTTGTTCTTTAGGAACACAGTTAAACTGTTAATGTCTCTTATTTGAAGAGAAGGGTAGGGGGATAGCTTTCACTGTATTGTACGCGTACATTATGTCTCCTCATTGAAGAGCAGGGCGTGGGTTAGTTATTACTATTATCAAATTAGCTGTAAACTATAAGGAAAATTTCAGCGTATTGTTGAATGTAAATTGTAAATTTATGGAAGAACAGGCAATATGTAACCGGCTATAATGTTGTTGTTTTGATTTCCTACCTTCTAGTGTAATCATTGTTAATTTGCCACATCCTTAACCATAAAAGAACCCGTGAATAGGTAATCCACATTTAGGTGTTAAAATTTGATTTGGACGGATAACATCTGGTTCATGAAGTTCCACTTTTTCTAACTTTATTGTGACCCCTATTCTAATTCTCCTTTTGGCAATAATATAAATTCTTCATAGGATTACTATCTCACAACAAGATAAAGCAGAATGCAATTCTGTTACAAATTTGCGATTTGTTCTAGATCTACCTAAGTTTTGGCTTAGACTTACTGGACTAATAGCATTATGTATTCCTATCCATTGTCCCACATAGGGTTTAATTAAAATAATGTTAGTGCTATAATATGCCTATGCAAAGCAATCATTATTTTCATTTGCAATACCATAATCACGAGTGATTGCCGTACTCTTCAGCGGTCTGAAATCACTGCTTAGTAGGTGTTGGAAACAGGGACGGATTTGGGACATGGTAGACTGGGCAGCTGCCCAGGGGCCTCCACCAAAATCACATTTGAAAAATTTCTATGGGGGCTCCACCAAGACGTACTTTTGTGCTGTCACGACAAGATTATATAGGCCTAATGTGTAAGGAGCATTGATCAGTGAAAATTATTATGTGCAAAATAGGATGTTACTTGTTCATTCAGAATGCAGGAAATGGTAGCGTGTCCACCTCCCATTGACTGGGGTATTTTCCCTGGAGAAAATTGAAATTTAGATTCTCCTGGAAAGGCACCAACGCATCCAGTCTATGCCATTTCCTGCATCCCCCACACCCACCGTCTTTGAGAGGACACCCCACCGACGACTTCCCCTCCCCCACCCCACCCCCACCCCGATTACTGTTCAGAGTAAATTACTCACCATAGTAAATCCGACCCGGTTGGAAACCAATGCATTGATACGCTGACACTCTTCGGACGTGGTAGTCGATATTTACAAGTAGAAAATTTCTTTAACTCAATTTTATTTCGAAAACATGCATTAAATCAATATATTGTTTGACATGGTTAAAAGCGGTTATATTTTCCAGAAGTTCACACATCTAGGTACTA
The DNA here is from genome assembly GCA_034401795.1 of Chaetoderma sp. LZ-2023a. NCBI lineage: Eukaryota > Metazoa > Mollusca > Caudofoveata > Chaetodermatida > Chaetodermatidae > Chaetoderma > Chaetoderma sp. LZ-2023a. The sequence goes on from CM067359.1 coordinate 150,456,616, forward strand.
GCCTGGTAGCGCAGGTTACTCGGCCGGTATTAGGCCAATACCGGACCAAGGCTGCCCAGTATCGGCCCAGTGACCTGCGTTATCGGGGTAACATGTATGATTACCGTATTCTGCAGCTGAATTATTAGAAACATCCTACAGCTGCAATCAGTCCTCCGCTTTTGCCCACCATGTCCTCGTCCTCAGCCAAAAGCTTTAGCTTCCTCAGGCCCATTCTTGATTTGAGTGTCCAGAGTCCTATTTTCTTGAGGCCACCTCGTAGCACGCCTAGTAGACTTATGCAATGACGTCCTGCCCTGGCTATGTATTTATATCGGGGTAGTTCTGTCCAAAATTAATCCTATCAGTCATAAAAGTATATTAACCATTTTACCTTTAAGATTTAAATATCTCAATTGCAGGACAATTATCCGAGAACACTGTTTTGTATTTTGAAACTAATTTGACTGGGACGTGTTGCTGCCATATCCCAATCATATTAATATTAAAAGTCAACATAATATTTCTTATATCTTAACGTCTCTTGTGTGTATTACTTTATTGTCAATCATATCGAAGATCGACAAATTACCCCTGATTCTGTCAGCGCGGCTCGAAAGGCTCCAAAATGCTACTCATATCAATCACCGCGTTAATGGTCAGGATTCTACAAACGATTTAAGGTTTTTGTCAGCGAGTGTCCGTTAACAAGCCACGAGAAGACTGTTTTAATAAATTTAACTCTAGAATTAAAAAAAATATCTCTCTGTTGTCCTGCAAATGGATACTACTGGTTTGACGTCTGCAGAGACAGTCTTGATCTTATTAAGAGGATTAATGCTCAAGAAAATGTTAGTTTTGTCAGTGCCCATTTGCAGACCAACAGAAGAGTCTAACCGAGCCAGTCATTCCAGTGGTAAATATTTAAAAAATACTCTTCTGTTGGCCTGAAAATGGGCACCGATAAACGAAAATTAACATTTTATTGAGCCTCTTATGATCAAGACTGTCTCTGTACTGTTGCGGCTAAATTAGTTTCAAAATATTTAACAGAATGTTTATTAAATTATAAATTCATAAATGACACAATTCGTACACTCTAGTGACGGACTTTTCCATTTTGGTTACGGAGCTATGTTATTTCTGATTGTGACGTCAGCTAATATATGACCTACCTGATTATGACACATACAGTAATATTATGAGTGAGCAAAAAGATTTTTAGTTTGTGGTCAAAAGGTCAAAGATCAAGGTTACTGGGTCACTTATCTGCATACCAGAATTCACATTTTCGCAAATATCTCTGCAATGCAAGAAGGTAGAATCATCAAATATTGTGGTTGTCTAGAAAGAAAATTGAGTTTCAGGTCAAAAGTTCAAATATCTAAGTTACAGGACCACTAAGTGCATCCCGAATTACACATTTATAGCCATAAATCTGGAACGCAAGTAGGTAGAATCACCAAATTTGACACATCCCTTCATTATATAGGTGGCTAGAGGTTTCATGAATATCAGGATAAAGCGGCAAGTATCTATGTCATGGGGTCAAGAAGTACAAACAGAATTACACATTTTTGGCCATAACTCTGGAAGGCAAGATGGTCGAATCGCCAGATTTGAGTTTGAAGACAATGGATCAATTATCTTGGTTATGGGGGTCACTAAGTGCATTATCAAGACAGAGCGCAAAAGCATATTACCCCTCGAGTGCATTTCAATTGAAACGTGTATTAACAAGATTCCACACAAATATGTTCAAACGTACATAAAACCCTGTAAAACTATGCATAAATTACAATTATATAATGCCATCAATTATAATATTATAGAAATACATGCTAGGTTTATGACTATGTACATAGATGAGTTATATGGGTTAAGTGTCAATAAAGGTTTGGGTCGCAATCATTAATCGTTGTCGTAGTAGTAGTAGTAGTAGTAGTAGTAGTCATTGAAAGCTGTGCTGAATTTGGCTCTGCTAATTCTGACGAATATTTTCGTCACCACTGCTCATTTTCACTTTATTTTTGTTTGCTACATAAGCGTATTTAGTTGATTTGGGTATTTTCTGTTTGTGTGTATTTCGTTGATGTTTGTCATATTCTGCGGCTGTAGTTTTGAATTTTCGAAAACTAGAGTCGCTGAGTAAGCCGTCATTGCCTTGCATTGGCAGGTCTCGTTTTGTTTTGTACATAAGTTTAGTTGAGATCTTGACCGCCGTATCTACGTTATTACCAAGAACATTTAAACTCGGCGGGCTTGGTCTTCTATTCAGACGTCTCGCTTACTTGGCTAGCTAGCGGGCGGCGTACATGCATTTATATTCACTAGAGCAGACAGGTGTATATTTCAATCTAGGTCCATGTGAACGCTCGCGTCAAGCATGTCAAGCCGTTATAAGCGGCTACTAAGCCTTCGGCTTACCACTGCTGGTTTAAATGTTGGCGCTATTGATGTTTACCATGGCATAAAAGACACTGTGGGCGCTGGACCAAATGTATTAAAGGGACTAATTAATATTAGCAGAAATGTATGGCATTTAACCGTCAGTTCACAAGGAATTAAAGAAAGGTTTTTGGAAGAGGGCCTGATTGTCAATGGACAAGTATGTAAAATTGAAGAGGTTGATTCGGATAAACTGATTGTGAAAGTGAAGGCGCCTCTCGAAATTCTGAATGAGCGCATTACAGCGGAAATGGGAAAATATGGGCAAGTTGTGAAAATTGAAAGAGAGACATACGCCTTCGATAGGACGCTTGAAAATGGTATAAGACGGGTGTGGGTGGAGAAGATAGATAAACCAATTCCAGGCAAATTGTCTATTGATGGGAGATTTTTCCTCCCTGTGTGGTATAGAGGCCAGGTTAAAGAATGCCGTTTCTACTTCGAATAATACTTACCAGATGTACTATTATGATAATATCTATTATCTAGTCTAGCTCAAAATAAACAATTAAAACTCCGCACTCTCCTGGTCCTGCCCATACTGTGTCCGGGAATACCATAGCCGCAGGTACCGAGTCAATTCCCAATCACAGTCAGATTCGTCTATTTTGCGCTTTTACAAGTCGCATGTTTTTGTCGTGCTCAAATTAGGCTAATTTAAGCAGATTTAGCGTTATTTCTACGAAATCATCGTTGGCTTCATGGAGGAATTAGGAAAATCATCACAGGGGCAGGTTGTATCAATCTAGAATTTATACATTTGTGCCATAATGACTGTTTGAAATTTCCTTAAATTGGCACATTGTTTTAAAATGTTAGCCATTGTTGGAGTCGCTTCTGTACCCGCTATCTTTTAGTTTAATTCGGGTACTCGGTTAATTTTCTCTTGCGACTCGGTTCCTCTAAAGATGGATGCGCCCTTAGCCAAGATGGCGGCGCCCATGAATTATGTCGTTCTTGGCTTGGTGTGTCTATGCACACTGTTTATCGCCGATATTAGCTTTCGCTTCATTGTCGAGGGTGTTTGTAGCGATCGGCGATGTAGCCTTGGTTATTTAACGTTAGTTAAAGGCTAAGTTGTGTTTTTTAAAAAAATTTCACTCAAAAAAGTTTCAAATATTTCCTGCCTAAGAACTTGATTGTCATTAATTTAAGAGAAAGTTAATGTGTTTAAGAAATCTTAACTATCAAGTCGATTGTGCGTATTGCTCGTCATCAGTTGTCATGTGCAGCGTTTTAATTTTTCTCTGTGTTCGCAGAAACCGAAGAATCCGGATACGTTGTGCCAGAAGTGCAACCGGTTCATGAAACGGAAGTATTTGGGACATCACTGCGTGGCGTGCGCCCAGTGTAAGGTCGGGAGCCCTTGTGATGTGTGTGTGAAGTGGTCGTCGGCAATGGTGGCAGAGTTCGACAGGGATCGCCATGCAAGACTGGAGAGGATCGCGAAGGATAAGACAGCGAAGTTGCAGCAGGCGTCTTTGATGGGACTGGAAGGTCGGCTGAATGAGAGGATGGATTCAGCTCTGGGCGTATGGGCAGCCCAGTTCAAGGCAATGTTTGAATCATTGCAGTCCACGGTCCCGGTGACGCAAGCTGGTGCAGGACAACCATTAGGTGGTCCAGCTAGTTCTGCTGAGGGTCATGCACCTGCCCCTTCTCTGTCCTTGGCTCAAGAGCCAACGATAGAGGAGGAAGATTTGCTGTTAATGGAAGATTCTGGCATGCCGGATCTTTCGAAGACGTCAATGCCCGGTACGGCCCAGGGGTTGCTCTCGGGATTAGTACGGGTTTGCCAGGCGGATGGTGATGTCGACGTTCCGTCGGGCATTTTCCATCCGCTATTTGTGCAACCGGAGGGGTCGGCGGAGCCGTGTTTTGCGGTTCCTGCTGGTATCCCCGTGGCGTTAGGTGTGGCTCCTATCGGAATGCCGTCGCCTGCCACAGGAAAAGCGGTCGTGGTCCCGACTCCCGTGCTGGAGCCGATGGACTGCGGGGAAGCTAGACACCAGTGCCGCTGGTAGTCGCGCTATGGATGTGCTCTGTCTTGGCAGAGACGTATCGCATAGCGTTCAGCATGGATCGTCAGTGGCCCTCTCATCTAAGGGAGAGAGGGAGGATGAAAACGGGAGTTCGTTGATGGACGAGTCCGTTTTTTGCACCGAAGCTGAATGGGTGCAGGTCCTCGGGTGGATGACCAATCGTCTCGGGTTGGCATCTGATCTGGGGTCTCAGCGCGATCCGGCGATGGAACGGATGTCAGAGCGAGCAGCTAGCGCTCTGTCAAGTGGCTCTTCTGCCATGCCGACACTCCCGTTGGACACGCAGACTTCCGACATGTTGGAAGTTGCGGCATACCGTCTGGTTCAGCCAGACTATGCATTGCCAAAGGCCCCGAAGGGGATAAGGAGTAGGGTCCATTTTCCGGAGCTGGCCTATCATCAGTACGCCCGGGTTCCACGGCTTTCCGTTGCGGAACGAGAGGCGCTGAATAGGGCGTTGGCTGGGAAAGCTAAGGGACGCTCGCGTCCCTTGGTTTCCCAGACCAACAAAGACCCGTTCAATGAGCTCACGCTCATTGAAGATGCAGCGAGGGCAGCCATGGCTGCGCTCTCGCACGGGTGTACCGTCCTGCAGGGTATGCTGGACTGCACGGCGGATGGTGGACAGGTGCTAGAGGCTGCTCCCGGCGTTGTTCGGGACACCATGCGCCTGTCTCAGGATTGCCTGGCCAGGGTGATCACTAGGACATTGGCAGAGCGACGGAGAATGGTTCTCAATTGCGTAGAACCAGGACCAGAGATGAGGGCTGCATTATCTTCTGCGCCTTTCATAGGTCCAGGCTTGTTCGGCGGCTCGGCACGACAAGCTCTCTCCAAAGTCACGTCAATGGTTGCAGAGCAGGAGGTAGTCGGCAAGTCGTGGAAATCGACTAAGAGGACACAGCCGCAGCAGTCCTACAAGCAACATCGCCAGGAGCAGCAGCGACAGTGTCCTAGATCGCCCTTCCGTCCTTCTGGCCGTGATGCCCATAGGCCATCTGGCTCACAAGGACCTGGCCGTTCATCCTCATACAAGTCTTCTAACAAGAGGCTGTATGAGGAAGACCGGAAGGGTGGCGGTTTGGGCCGCGGCCGCTACCGTAAGGATAGCCGTGGCGGCGGTTCCGGACCGTCGTACTACAAGAAACCGAGGGGCGGCCATGGGGCTCGCTCCTGATTGGTCTCCGACGGGACCAGTACCAGTGGCTTTGGAGGTGAATGGAGTCGAGAATCTTCACCCAAGCGACTTAGCGTCTTATCGGCCAATCTTGACTGACAGCTGTGTGCAGATTCCGTCCGTCGGGGGCAGACTTCAATTATTCCTAAGCCAATGGGAACAGGTTGTGCGCGACTGTTTAGTTTGTCAGTGGATAAGAAACGGCTACGATCCGGACTGGCTCATCCATCAATCGTTAGTTCCGTTAACCTCGACTCCAATATGGACTCCTGTTCCAAGGGAATCAGATCGTCTAGACGCCATTCGGTCAGAAATAGAATCTCTTCATCAAAAGAAGGCCTAGTCATAGATCAGTCTTCACTGGGCTTCTATTCGATCATGTTCCTCGTTCCGAAGAGTACCGGAGGATGGAGACCAATTCTCAATCTCAAACCGTTGAACAAGTTTATTCTTTCTCCCAAATTTCAGATGGAGACGGTTGCAGCAGTAATGACAGGGCTGAGGAAAGGCATGTGGGGAGTGTCGATAGATCTGAAGGATGCATATTTTCATATTCCACTGTCAATTCCTTTTCAGAAGTACCTTCGCTTTGCATTCCAAGACAATGCTTTCCCGTTTGGCCTGACCACAGCTCGGAGGGTCTTCACCAAGGTGGTTCTCGCCATGACTTCTTTACTTCGCAGGAGAAACATAGCTGTTCACACGTACATAGACGACTGGCTGCTAAAGGCGGGGAATCCAGTCACTCTGCGCAGCAATCTGCAGGTAGTCCTAGCCTTATTATAGGATCTAGGGTGGATTGTAAATCTAGAGAAATCAGAACGGACTCCATCCCAGGAGTTTGTTTATCTGGGAATTTTTTTCAATCTCAGGGACGGCGTAATTTTTCCGGCGGAGAGCAGAGTCAAAAGCCTGATTGCAGTTTTGGAGTTGGTTTCTCTAGGAGCCTATCTGACGGCGCGCCAGTTTCTCAGGATACTGGGGTTACTAGTATCTCTGGAGAGGGTGGTTCCATATGCGGCACTCAGGCGCAGGCCAATTCAGATGTATCTAATGTCATTCTGGTCTCAGAAAACGGATGCGTTATCTCTGAGGATACCAGTCAAAGAACCATTGATATTCCACCTTCAGTGGTGGTTATCCGAACAGAATCTCCTGCGAGGTGTTCCTCTACAACCTCCTCAACCTCAGATGTCCATCTTCACGGATGCATCGTTGACGGGTTGGGGAGCGGTATTGGACAATCAGTCAGTGTCAGGGGAATGGGATCGGACGAATGCGCAGAAACATATCAATGTGCTCGAACTATTAGCAGTGGTATTTGCACTTCGAAAGTTTGAGAGTTTAATTCAAGACAAAGTTGTCCTAATAAGGACAGACAACTCAACAGTGGTGTCTTAGTTGAACCGCCAGGGCGGGACGAGATCACCAGAGTTGTGTATGATGGTTTGGAACCTTCTGCTGTGGTGCCAAGAGAAGAATATTATTCTTCGGGCACCACACATTCCAGGAAGATTGAACATCCTAGCGGATGCTCTCAGTCGAAGGACGGTTTGTCGTCCGACGGAATGGCAGCTCAACCAATCGGTAGCGGAGGTTCTATTCAAACAATGGGGCAAGCCAAATGTCGACCTGCTTGCGATGAATCAAAACGCAAAGATGGTCACTTACGTGTCACCGATCCCGGACCCGCTAGTCTTAGCAGTAGACGCACTGGCGATAAGTTGGGAGGGAATGTACGCGTATGCGTACCCTCCAACAATTCTCATCCCGAAAGTTCTGGCAAAGATAAGAGAGGGGATGTGCCAAGTACTACTGACCGCCCCTTATTGGCCAGGCCGATCATGGTTTACGGATTTGCTGGACCTTCTGGTCTGCAATCCAGTCTCTCTGCCAGACGCAAGAGATCTAATCTCTCAGAACAAGGGTCTGTACCTCCACGACAGACCAGAAATGTTCAAATTGACTGCATGGATGTTGTCAAGCAGCGTGCAATTGAGGGTGGCTTTTCTGAGCAAGCAGCGAAGTTTGTTGCTTCAGCCAGAAGAGTTTCAACCACAAAGACATATAATTATAGAATCAACATATTTGCACAGTGGTGTGAGAGAGGATATATTGATCCCTTTTCTGCATCTGTTCAACACGTAGCAGATTTTATCTGTCATTTATACGAAGTTGACAAACTTGTACCTTCTACCCTAGCAGCATATAAGTCTGCATTAGATTCAGTCATTCGCAGTCTCACTGTTGAAGGAGTGGAGAATGACATCGTGAATGAAGTTATCAAAGGAATGAGCAATCTGCGACCTAGACAGCCAATTCCTATCCCATCATGGAATCTATATCTTGTTCTACAGGTTTGAGGACAGGCTCCTTTTGAACCGATTAGATCTATTGATATTAAACTGTTAACTATTAAATCAGTTTTCTTGGTTGCAGCAGCGTCGGCGAGAAGGAAAAGCGAAATTCATGCGCTTTCTGCCGAACAAGACCGTTTTGTCGTCACGGGTGAAGGTTTAAGACTACTTCCACGTCTTTGTTTCCTGGCAAAGAATCAGTCACTTAAATATCCAGGACAGCCGATCAATTTGCCAAGTTTAACTAGACATGATCCAAACTCTTCTGTTTGGTGTCCTGTCAGATGTCTTAAAATGTATAAGAAACGTACTAATGAGTGGAGAGACGACCCGAAATCTCTGTGGTTATGTCTCAAAGCTCCCCATTTACGTGCCTCGAAAGATACTATTTCTCGTTGGATAGTTGACGCTATTAAGATGTCACACAAAATCGCTACAGGAAAGCAAATTGATCATGCGAATGCCCATCAGGTCCGAGCACTAGCAGCATCATCGTCCCTTTATAAGGGTGTCTCATTAGAGGAGGTGATGTCTGTAGCACAATGGCATGCCGAGTCGTCATTCACTGATTTCTACCTTCGCGACATCTCCAGCTCACTTAATCCGGTAGCCGTCGCCAATCTGTCGAACCTAAACTAAGCCACGTCCGACCACTACTTCGCACACATCACTGAAGTCTTCCGCCTACACTGAACAAACGCTATGCACATGACTGAGTATGACCGTGGATTGGGCCGAGCTCCTGTGATGATCTAGAAAAGATCAAGCACTCAAAATGGTGAGTGTTTACATTAATTAAGTGACTATAAATATGTTTACTTACAGTCGAAATACCAGACTGCTTAGGTAAATAGTCTGGTACAAGAGTATTCTTATCCTATCAACCAGACATTAGACTCATTCCAATTTGAAAATCTAGTCGATATACTGACATTTTTTCAAAGTTAGAAGTTGTAGTAGCTTCTTTGCACTCTACTGGACTGCCCTAGCTGAGACTTGGGGCTGACATGGGTCTGGTGGGTGTTGCATCCCCAGTGACAGCCCTCTGAATTTTGTGCGGACAAAAGAGGGGGGGGGGAGCGCGGTCTAGAGACCATGGATGTTTAGCACTCTATGAGTCAGATAGCAGAACCCAAGCGTATGCCAGGGTTCTAGTCTCTTCACAACCTTCTCTGTTGGATGGTAGTTGAGTGCTAGTTCGAGCCTCACCTCCTCCCACCGGCATTTTCTGGCTGTCGAAATCCGGAGTTTATCATAATAGTACATCTGGTAAGTATTATTCGAAGTAGAATCAAAAAAGCATCCGCTTTTGTTTCTATGAGAATTCTTAATACTTACCAGATGTACTATGGCCCTGCCTCAGCCACCCCGCTGAGGTGAGGCTGAGCTGCTTTCGCAGTTTTGCCAAGGCAAACATAAGACGAATCTGACTGTGATTGGGAATTGACTCGGTACCTGCGGCTATGGTATTCCCGGACACAGTATGGGCAGGACCAGGAGAGTGCGGAGTTTTAATTGTTTATTTTGAGCTAGACTAGATAATAGATATTATCATAATAGTACATCTGGTAAGTATTAAGAATTCTCGTAGAAACAAAAGCGGATGCTTTTTTGAATCTGCTCTAGTACCGACCACCTAGCTAATAGCTGTCCTTATAGAAATAAGTGCCTATTGTGTGGATCATCTGATCATTTTAAATCTCGATGTGATAAGAGATCAACTATGAATGATGCTAGTAGGCTTAATGTGGAAGAAGCCAGGGCTAGCTATATGACGCAAATGGCTGCATCTCTCAATTCCAGTGAAGTGCCCACTAGTAACAATGCGCCGCACACCTATGCGCATGTTGTTAGTAGGGCTGCATGCCCCATTGATAGTAGGACTGTGGACTCCAATGTTAGTAAGATTGGGGGTTCCATTGTTACTAAGGTTGGGGATCCAGTTTGGGCAAAACATGTTGATGAGATTGAGGTTCTGGAGACAGGCATATCTGCTACCCCTCCAGCAACGGTTAATAAAATAACCCGGGAAAATGATGATGCTGATGCTGTTGATGACTCACGAAGTTTAGTACTGGGACAAACAAAATTTGCATCTCAGTCAATGGAAGTTGATGTACCATGTGATTTGTCACCACTAGCTGAATCTGATTTGGTAATAAAAGATTCTACACAGGTGGATGGACATGATAATAGTACTGGTGGTCTTAAAAGAGTGATAGAAGACCTGTGCTCTGAGGCCGAGGATGGCGAAGATGAGGATTTTGACGATGCCATCTAGTTTGCAGAGTCTGATACCTCGACTCAAACACAGGAATCTCAGCAGCCTGATGAAATGGTGTTGTATCGCTCTGAGAAGGGCGAGGTTATGGTTCCATATATAACACGTGTAGGCGTTCGCTACAGGCACTTGCGCCGTGATTCTGATATTTCCCGGTATCAGCATCTGACCATTACTGATCTGACAAATTCAGAGTTTATTATGAAGATTGGCAAATGGGCCAAACGGGATAAGAATACTAAAAAGATAAAACCAAACTAGGCATTATGGGTATTATTTATAGATTTTTAATCATAATGATAATTTGCTCACTCAATTGCTGTGGTTTGAATGATGGATTTAAGCAACGCATGTTGCTAGAGAAATTATCTGATTTAAAAGCTGATATCGTCATGCTTCAGGAAACTAAGTTCCATAATGTTAAAGTACTAGAAGACTTCAAACAACTCTCTAAGGGTGAAATATTTTATTCCAATGCCACTTATTTAAATACAGGAGTGGCGATCTTGTTTTTACCCAGGTGTTTGAGTTTATTAAATATCATTTCAACGGAAGCTGATAGTAATGGCAGATGGGTCGTGGTGACTGTTGAAATGTCTGGTTCAACACTAAATTTGATGTCTATTCATGTCCCTGCATCCCATTCTCAACGAGGTGCATTTTATTCAGCTCTTCGCCCAGTAATTCATGATAGATCAGAAAATATTATTATTGGTGGAGATTTTAATTGTGTTTTAAATTCAGAGAAGGATAGGCGTTCGCTATCAATATACTCTGATACGTCTCATCGGCGTTTACAGGAAATATGTGACAGTGAGCACCTTTTGGATAGTTATAGAGTTTTAAACCCTGAATGCTGTGAATATACAAGAGTAACAGCAAATGGTCAGACAGCCTCTTGGTTAGACAGGATTTATGTACAGAGAGAGCTAAAAGGGTTAATTTCGGATACTGGCATATATCCCGTACCTTTTTCTGATCATTGCCTAATTTCCACTGTGTTAGATAATGCAGAATGGGTTACACGTGGTCCAGGTTTTTGGAAACTTAATATTTCCTTGCTGAATGATTTTGAGTACCATCGATGTATTGAAAGTTTCTGGCGTTTTAAGCTCCGCAATATATCAGAATTTGAAAGTTTGATTTTTTGGTGGGAAGATGTTAAACTAGGGTTTGCTAATATATCAAGGCAATATTCTATTCAAAAGGCAAGGAAAATGCGCAAAGAGGAGAGAAGGTTGATTCGTCTACAAACCTTAATTTTTCGCACAGTTTCAAGCGGCGATATTCACTTGACTGAGGTTTTGGAGGAGACCAGGTTAAAATTATCACAAATAGAAATCTACAGAGCAGAAGGCGCAAAAGTCAGATCAAGAGCCCAATTTTATTCTGAAGGTGAAAAGCCAACAAAATATTTTTGTGGCCTAGAAAAGTCTAGAGGTGTGGAAAAGATAATTAGGGGCCTTGAAATAAATGGGCAAATTGTTAATTCAAATAAAGATCTACTAGAAACTGTTCAGACATTTTATGAAAATTTATATAAGTTTGAAGAAATTGATGAAGAGTTGGCAGCTGAATTACTTGCTAATATTAAGGAAACATTGACTCCTCCGTTGGCTGATATTTGTGATGAATATTTAACCTTAGAAGACCTGACTAAATCGCTTAAAACAATGAAGAATGGAAAATCGCCAGGGGGAGATGGCCTGCCTGTTGAGTTCTACGTTACTTTCTGGCATCTCATTGGTCCGAAATTCTGAGATTGTTAAAGGAATTTTCCATCAGGGAAAACTTCCTTTGACAATGTCTCAAGCACATGTACGTCTGCTATTTAAAAAGGGTGACCGGAGTGATATACGGAATTATAGGCCAATTTCTCTCCTTGGAGTTGATTACAAGATTATTTCTAGAGCTCTTTCACTAAAACTAGGTCAGGTGCTGGGCGACGTTATTAATCCTGCTCAGACATGTTCAATACCTGGTAGATCAATATTAACCAACACTGCGCTCATTAGAGATCTGATTCAGTTAGTTGAAAAGGATAACATTCCAGGTGCCATTGTGGCATTAGATAATGAAAAGGCTTTCGATAGTTTGGAGTGGAAGTTTTTGTTGATGTCATTAAATCAATTCGGCTTTGGGCCCAATTTTATTAAATGGATCCGAATATTGTACAATGGCATTACTAGTAGATACCTTGTGAACAATTTTATAAGCCAGCCAGTTGTCTTAGAACGAGGGGTTCGACAAGGTTGCTCACTGTCAGCACTTTTATTTGTAATTTGTATGGAAACCTTGGGAGCGACAATAAGAGAAGATATACATTATCATGGACTGTGTATACGTGGTCTTATGACACCAGTGAAATTATCACAATATTCCGATGATACGACTATTTTTGTTGGCCAAAATAGTGATTTTAATCGTTTACATCTTATTTTGGAGAATTTCCAAAAAGCGTCAGGGCTCAAAATTAATAAAGAAAAATCAGTAGGTTTGTTTTTGGGTTCATGGAAAGATCGAAATGATCAGCCATTAGGCATCAATTGGTCCACTGACATAATACAGATCTTAGGCATTCATTTCAGTCGAACACACCATGATTCCATTAATTGGACAAACTTGCTTTCTAAAATGAGCAAGAAAATTATTCAATGGAAACATCGACGTCTGACTATTTTTGGCCTGGCAATAGTGATCAATAATTTGATATTGTCACAACTTTGGTATATTGCTGCAGTTGTTAATATGCCCAAACATGTTGAAAAGGAAATTACCAAGATGATATTTGATTATTTGTGGGAGGGTAAAACACACCTTGTCTCACAACGTGTCTGTACTAATAATAAGCTTGATGGTGGGCTTTCCATTCCAGACCTAAGAATTAAATGCGTCTCGTTAAGGCTGAAATTATTAGATGATTTACTTCATTCAGATAGTCAGTGGGCAAATGTGTCTAGATGCCTTATAGAAAGGTTTATTGAGCCATTTTCAGCTAAATCCTTTTTCTGGTCTTCTAAACCTCCACCGAATTACACACGGATTCCATCGATATTTTTGGACATTAAAGCTGCTTTAGCTAGGTTTGTTCGCAAAGAAGATTCACCTCTTTGCTGGGAGCATGCCTCCAGCCAGTACCTATGGGGGAATGATCATATTCTATATGAAGGCAGAGTTTTATATTACACTTCTTTTGCTAAGCGTGGTATTCAAAATTTGCGTGATATTGTGGATGTGAAAACTCGAAAATGGAAATCACTATATGACATATCACGAGTAACATCTTTACGCCCAATTGACGTGCAGCGCCTTCTAAAACAGTTACAGGAAGCAATTCCAATGGAATGGTTTCTTCTCCCTAATGGGTCTGTGAATGATGCTTGCTCCAAGTTAATCCTGGAAAGTACTGATGGACGTTTTTCATATACGTTAAGGAATAAGGGGGTGGTATAATATTTTAATGCTGCAGAATATTACTATTCCAAAGGCTGTCACGGCATGGGAAAGGACTGAACATTCTCCCCAGAGTTGGGATGTGGTTTGGAAAAATATCCATTCACCACACATACCTAATCGAGCAAGGGATGTTGTCTGGCGATTGCTTCATAGGGAACTATGGGTGGGCCCCCTCCTCAAGAAAGTTGGCATAGCAAATAATGACCACTGTCTATTTTGTACAGACACTGAGGAAACCATTATCCATTTGTTTACAGAGTGTTTGCCCGTCTCCCAATTTTGTATGTACATTGAACAGATATTTAGGAAAATTGTTACAGTTGATATCAACATAATCCAAGATGCAATTCTATTTCATGAATTAGACGCTTATAATCTGACTAATAATGCAAAGAAGATCTAGTTATTTTGTTTGAGTGTGGCGGTCTGGGCAATTTGGAAGCATCATTGTACGATAGTTAGTGACTCATATACAGGGTTTAACTCCAGCAGGTTTGAAAAATTGAAGTGCGCTTTTCGTGCCTTGTTCTCGTATTGCCTTAAATGTGAATTTCATGATGCAGTGACTAAAAATAGACTTCATTCTTTTGAAGTTATTTGGTGCTCTGGTGATTTGATTTCCATTGTTTCGACAAATTTGATTTTTTTTTTATCCACCGTAATTGGCCTCTGGAGTGATTTATTAAATAATATACATGTATTTGTGCGCTTGGAGCTGTGATTTTGTTTCAAACTACTTTGTTTTGATGTTTTCTATATTTAAAAGCTAACTATATATTTTTTAATTATTATTTTAAAGCACATGCAAAATTAGTGGGTTTAGAGTGTGCGTGCGTGTGCATGCATGTGCGCTGACTGTTACTATGTGAAACAGCAGCATTTACTTCACGCAGCAACAGCTCCAACACGCGCATGCACTCTAAAACTCTGCTAATCAGTTTGAGATGAAAATTGCGAGTGTTTGCTCTGAAAGGGTTAAACCTTGTCCCCAAATTTAGGTGGTCGTTTGAACAGGTTAACTCATTTTGGTATTTTTCAATGTTAATAAACAATCCAACATTTTTTATTAATATTGTTTGTTCCGGGGTAATTTTAGAATCCGAATCCAAAAGTTAATTGCTTTCGACTAAAATAAATTTAACATTCAATGTACTGCTTCCTAATAATAGATTGGAAATACTTAGCACGTATACATATAATTGTGTTTGTCCCGGGATAATTATGGAATCTCATTTTCAAGGTAAATTGTATTGTTTGAAATCGTTTGTTAAGTTTCAACCCTCTTCAACTATGTAGGTTACATTGTCACTTCACTGACCTCGGTGTAATATCTTAGTGTTTACTTTTTATAGATTATCCTGCGGGGCGTTGATTATTGATTAATTTGTTCCCGATTTGAATTGTTTTGAATTTTTAAATTAATCGTTTGACCACCGTATATTTATTGTTTATTTGTACACATGACTGATATAATCGTTTGTTCTCTTTGATTTATTCTATGTTTAATGTTCTTTCAGTCAGTTTATTTTTAGGTATTATGGATTTCCACACGATCCATTGATCGTGTTACCAAAAAAAAGAAAAAAAAAGTAGTAGTAGTATTAGTGGTGGTGGTGGTGGTAGTAGTAGTAGTAGTAGTAGTAGTAGTAGTAGTAGTAGTAGTAGTAGTAGTAGTAGTAGTAGTAGTAGTAGTATTAGTGGTAGTAGTTGTAGTAGTAGTAGTAGTAGTAGTAGTAGTAGTAGTAGTAGTAGTAGTAGTAGTAGTAGTAGTTGTAGTAGTAGTAGTATTAGTGGTGGTGGTGGTGGTGGTAGTAGTAGTAGTAGTAGTAGTAGTAGTAGTAGTAGTAGTAGTAGTAGTAGTAGTAGTAGTAGTAGTAGTAGTATTAGTGGTAGTAGTAGTAGTAGTAGTAGTAGTAGTAGTAGTAGTAGTAGTATTAGTGGTAGTAGTAGTAGTAGTAGTAGTAGTAGTAGTAGTAGTAGTAGTAGTAGTAGTAGTATTAGTGGTGGTGGTGGTGGTAGTAGTAGTAGTAGTAGTAGTAGTAGTAGTAGTAGTAGTAGTAGTAGTAGTAGTAGTAGTAGTAGTAGTAGTAGTAGTAGTAGTAGTAGTAGTAGTAGTAGTAGTAGCAGCAGCAGCAGCAGTAGCAGTAGTAGTGACAGCAGTAGTAGTAGTAGTCCTTATCGG
The DNA here is from genome assembly GCA_034401795.1 of Chaetoderma sp. LZ-2023a. Classification (NCBI taxonomy): domain Eukaryota; kingdom Metazoa; phylum Mollusca; class Caudofoveata; order Chaetodermatida; family Chaetodermatidae; genus Chaetoderma; species Chaetoderma sp. LZ-2023a. The sequence goes on from CM067359.1 coordinate 150,472,538, forward strand.
TGTCGTCGGCGGTGTTATCATTGCTACCATCACCAATAAACACCATTATCATCATCATGCGAATATAATAATTTCTGCTGCATTATCCTCGTACTTCCCATCACGAGTCGCCATTAAATGACATTAAACAGTAATAGGAAGGGATACAGGCACGAAGCCGTGTAAAACCTTACAAGATGATAGTTATCATTGCAGACGCCCCGCTCTCAGTACTACACTCGCTGAGTATGCGCAGATTTATGACTTGTCACTGTATTTCTGCATGCATATTGTGTAGGCGATGCTGATAAGGCAGCGAAGCAACTTATGGCAATGGTTCGTTTGGCACTGCTAACGTTTGAATGAATCTGAAAGTCCGCATGTGAAAAATATATATATAAATTTTCAAAAATAGTCTTTGCTTGGTCTGCAAATGAATATTTTCTTTGAGAAAATTGAAATTTTCTTGAAAAGATTTAAGGCTTAAAGGGTTAAAGACTTGCCAACCCAAAGATACTTCCTTGAAGAGGCAACTGGCCAATGAACTGACATGCATATGATGCTAACAACAACATGAGCGAAAGTAAAAGACGTTTTCATTCGCACAATCATCATCATCATCATCAGCATCATCATCATCATCATCATCATTGCCGTTTCCCCGTATTATGTAATCTTTCCACAGTAAAGCTTGTAATGAAGTCTATGATTTCAAACACCGTCAGCATGCTGGCACCAGCAAAGAGACCCATGGAGCCACCAATGTCAGCTGAAAGATTAAAAAATAATTATACACACATTGCATCTACATACAATGGACCTTTCTACTTTTAACTATGCCCCGCCCATCTCAGTCTAAGCTCCACCCACAACGCGTCCGTGTTGGGTTCGATCGATCTCTGAACTCCCTGTCTATCAATTTCCAGAATACTATACACGTAAGCTGTTTAATATTTTGAAACTAATTTGACTGGGTGCTGTTGACAGCATGTTTCTAAAATAGCAAAAACATACAATTCGTACTTGTCGGACTATTAAGAGTTAAAGACAGGCTTAATCGAATCATTCATGACGTCATGATTATGACGTCAGCATACATGTCGGGTAGTTAATTATAACGTCATATGGTTGAGTAAGGAAATGGATTCATGAATTAACGGCCCAACTAGTCTAATGTTCGGTGGGAATATTCGAATATTCATTTACATAGACCAATACGAACGAATATTCGTAGGCCTCTAGCATACCAATATCAGAACATTTATAAAAAAAACCTTCTTAAACTGGATTGAAAACAAAATTAATTTTTCGAAATAATTGCCAAAATGTTGTTTGGCCCGATCACTGTAAAACGTAGTTAATTCATAGATTCTAAATAGACTTGATTTGGGATTAATTTTCAATTGGATCCAATGGCTTTCGAGATACCCATGACATATTTAGGAATTTGCATTAGGGATATTTCAACCGCAACTACAGTGTACCGTTTCATAGGATCACCGCTACGTGGATTGGACGTTACCCGTGGCTTCCTAAGATGTCTGATGATTTTGAAGCCAAATGTAAAAGGTCAAGGCTACCCCTAAGGTCAATGTTACCCGGTTAATTTTTGCCAAAATCGAATGCCCGTTGGCCTGAACACCTGAATGGGCACGTTGAAAGTTACCCCATGACACCCAAGGTCATCTCTTTAAGGAAGACGTTCGAACTGCGACTGCGCCCACGATTTTAATCGCAAAGCAGCAGGTTGACCTTTGTGTCACAGGTTAAGGTCATTTCTTAGTGTCACGATAAGCCTTTATATCATCAATGTCAGAAGTTTAGATTTTAGCGGAAATGAATACCGTATAACATATATTGGTGCTAATACAGAAGTGTACATCCTTACAAGGTGAGAGCAAAAATGTATTCTTTTCAAAATGTCCACCGAAATTATGTTTCGTCCGATCGACTTTGAACCGTGATAAACTCCTAATTACTATAATTTCTTGCTTATGTATAATGTTTATACTGGATCCCTCCAATAGTTTTCGAGGAATCCGTTTTTCTTTACCAAAAGAAACATAGGAAATGTATGATAACACTATTTAAATTGCATTTTTGCATTAAGTTTTAACGCGAATAACTGGAAAAGTTTTAAGGCAAATAACTGGAAACTTGGTAGCACATATTGGGCCCTATGGTGTCCATGTGTCAATCGTAGTTTTTCACAACATAGCATTCCATGTTTTACACGCTATTACGATACCGACGAAATATCAGTTTCTATTTATCTCTCACCTGAAATATTCGACTATTCGAACATTATTTCACATAATTATACGAATATTCGAATACCTACTATTATACGAATACCGAACACTACCAGCTACCGACTGTACCTAATGAAGCACGTTTATTTGTGAAAGCACTACTCCTACTTAACCCCTCTTGTGTCAAAAGCGCCTCAAAGCGCTCAAAGGGCGACTTTTATCAACTAAGCCTTTAATTCGTCAAGGGTTTTCAAGCTTTTGCTCAGTGAATGACCATTTGCTGGCCGCGAGAAGACTGGTTTGCAACTGGAATTTAGGAAAATCGTTTTTAAGAGGGCGTTTTTACCGGTTTGACGATTAAAGGGTTAATGGTCAAGAAACTCTAATTTTTTGTTTAGTCAGTGTCCATTTGCAGACCAAGAGCAGACTATTTTTGAAAACTTTTCACTGGAATGACTGGCTCGAGACAGCCCTCAAGACAACTGCAGAGGAAGTATTGGCCGGTTTTACCATTATAAACCACACGTTGACACACGAGGGCTTAATAGGAAGAAGAATTCAAGATTCGAAGAGGATAACATTAGGATGGAACGAATTGAGATCAGTCATAAGGTGGAGCACGATGGGATGGCATAAGTGCTGACGAATAAACAAGAAGATCGTTTAAGATTACCTTGACTTTGAAGGAAAACTCGTCTTAACTTATACTGACCATTCACGTGATATAATTTGCCACCCGTAATCAATCCCTGATATGTTGGCTTTTTATTGTGCAGATAATGAACGATACTCAGGCTTTAGTAGCTAAATATAGATACATTTCTACAGCATATGATGGCTGTCATGATTTACTTTTCTACCAATCAGAACAACCTAGACTGTCTGCTTCGGTATATGTGCTCAGTCATAGAGGTGCCAGCTATACTTTTCCAATGCGGTACAAAAGCAATCATACCGTTATGTTGTTGAATACTTTGGAAATAATTTGATTGGAAGTTGCTGCTGAATGCACTGAAACCTAAGAGTAAAATAACAAGCCTTACCCAGGAGTGCGAATGTATCATAGGAAGCGTGTTGTGTCACGTGCTCATAGCTCAGCTGTTTGTAAAACACATCCAAGAACATAAAATTGTCGCTGAAACACAAAAGATGTTGCATATAAGATTGCTAGGCCATTCTACCATTCATGATATGACATCGTATGAACACATTCGTTGCCGTAAAACAGACGAAAATTGTAATTTGATACATTGTCGCTAGAAAAATGCACATTCTAGAAAGTTTTGAACGAAATATGAAAATCATGGCACGAAATGTGAAGATTTTGGATGTAAATGTGAGCGTGTTGTATGTAAATTTGAAAGATTTAGGTGGAACTTTGAACATTTTGGATGTAATTGTGAACAATTTTGATGCATTTGTGAACATTTTGGATATAATTGTGAACGATTTGGATGCATTTGTGAACATTTGGATGTAATTGTGAACATTTGGATGTAATTGTGAACATTTTGGATGTAATTGTGAACATTTTGGATGTATTTGTGAACATTTTGGTCAGAAGGGACAATATTGGCCTAAAATTCAGGCATGGATTGATGCCGAATATTTCACAGTTGCGAACGCTAAAAAAGCGCCATACGCGCTCAATCTAGCTTAAGGCCCGCTTTTCAACAGAATGGTTTTTAAATAGTACATCCATCAAAGACACACTATTCAAACACTTTCGTGGCGAACCTACATCATTTTGATTGTGACGTCAGCTAACAAGTCACGTATTTGATTATGACGTCAGATACTTGAGTGACATATCGGGTTCCTCCCTTATTATGCCTAAATAAAGTAATCATTTATATAATGATATAGCTTTTGTAGGCTATTACTGGTATTAATGATATTAGATTCTGAATAAAAGAAACTAATGAGAGACAATGTGATAGGAAATTAGAACTGCGAACGAGTGCTAGCGATCAGCGATAATTTAGTCTTTAAGCCCTCTTGTGTAAACAAAGCCTCAAAACGTTCAAAAATGGTATTGCATATCAATTAATCCTTTAAATGAGCACGATTTTCAAGAAAATTTAAATTTTTGCACTTAGATTTACAAAATAGCTTTCTGCTGTCCTGACCATGACCAGGAAATGGTTAATCGTCAAGAAAATTCTAGCTTTTGCTTAGTCAGTATTCCTGTCCATTTTGGGTGGTTTGACCAATATATGGTAAAGTTGACACAAAAGCCCTGAAGAGGGCTTAAATTCGAGGGTTCGCAAATAAACAGATGGTCTAGGCTTAACACAAAATAGACAAAACGAAGTAAAGTTGAGCGCGCGCAAATAATCAAAAAGTTGAGCGCGTGTAAGTAGGCAAGATATTGTCTGAGTGAGTGACCACAATGGCCCTTTCCACTTTAGACATCCATCATATGTCGTCATAATCAACTACGTGGCGTGTAGAACGATATCACAATGAATGACGCCATTATGACGTCATGAATGAAGTGGATAAGTACGTCACGAACGCATATTTGAAGACGGACTTTGGGTTGTTGTAAGAATTGTACGTCTTTACTTTTTAATAAATATTCAGTTGAATATTTGTAACTAATTTTGCTGCCATAGGCAGCAACGGCACCCAATCAAATTAGGAAATATGCAACAGCTTACTTGTATAGTTTACAGTAAATTTATAGTTAGGGCATTCGTCGATCGATCAATCCCAATACGGCGAAGTGTGGGTGGGGCTTAGCTAGAGGTGGGCGGGGCATAGCTAAAACTGGAAATATCCATTATACAAGAGCACGCAAGAAGATCAAATATTAATCACGTGCACGCGCGCACAAATACATAAAATATTGTAACATTTGAGCTTGAGCCAATAGCTAAGACAAATCACAGTTGAGCATGCGCGAGCAGACATTAACCCTCCCCCCCCCCCCCCGTGTGCTAACCGCACTCAAATGGCGACTTTTATCAATTAAGCGTTTGATTTGTCAAGAATTTTGAAGCAAATTAAAATTTTAGCACAGTGAATAACCATTTGCTGGCCAAGAGAAGACTAGTTTTTTGTAAATTTATAACCGGTTTGACTATTAACCCGTTAATGACTAAATTTGTTCAAAAAATTAAAATATTTACTTATTGAATGTCAATTTTCCAGGCCAAGCGAAGACTATTTTTGAAAATTTACCACTGGAATGACTATCTCGGTTATCGAGCCAGTCATTCTAGTGGTAAGTTTTCAAAAATAGCCTTCTGTTGGCCTGCAAATGGGAATTGCCCAAGACCACTACCGAGGCCGATTTTGGCCGGCTTCATCATGAAAGTGATAAAGTGTTAATAATTAATGTTAAAGGTCAAGAAAATCTAAAGTTTTTATTTATTCAGTGTCCAAGTCAGTCATTCCAGTGGTAAATTTTCAAAAATAGTCTTCTCTTATCCTGCATATAGACAGTCCTCAAGACAACTGCAGAGGAAGTATTGGTCGGTTTTACCTTTATAAACCACACGTTGATACAAGAAGGATTAAGTTGATTACAGAGCGTGCAACTCCGCAAGCTCTCGTCCATAATAATAGCGCTAGAAATATGAAGAAGTTAAGAATCAAAATATGGTAATATTTGTTCGGTCTACTTCCAAAACAAAATATTTTTTAGAAACCATAGTTTGCATCAGGGTGTGGAAGAGAACGGCGTACATCCTTTCATAGCTGGCCAGCTTTTAACCCTTTAACACTCATATCAGCCAAAAACGGCATCTGCAGTGGTCTTTAGATATGTCCATTAGCAGACCAAGAAGACTATTTTTGAAAATTTTACCACTGGAATGACTGGCTCGATAACCGAGCCAGTCATTCCAGTGGTAAATTTTCAAAAATAGTCTTCTCTTGGTCTGCAAATGGACATTTTCTATGAGAAAATTGCAATTTTCTTGAACAAGTTCGAGAGTTAAAGGGTTAATATAGAGATAGATAAACTCACCGGACAAATTGCTGGCCCATCTTGAGACTGTCGTTAAACGCATGCGCGTCTTTGACCATGTCCGCCATACTCTCAATGAATGATTGGCCCGTTTGTCCACCTAAAGCTGCTAAATCATTAGCATCACGAAAACTCACATAATCATGATTAATTTCTTTAGACACCACGCTATAATTCTGAAGAAAATTCGTATAATTTCGCCATTCGTAATATTCCCGTGAATCTACATCTGTTAAGATGGCTTTCCATATTACGTTGCTGTGGTCAGCTAGCAAGGTCCAGTCGTCGTAGATATTTTGCCCACGTGACATGACCTCTAAGAAGAAGGCAGATAATTCGTTTACGGATTCAATGCAATTATGTGATAGTAGCTGTTCCATGATACCCATTTTACCCACGTCAGAATCACTAAGATAAGACAAGGCGAGTGTATTAACTTGGTCAAATACGCGCAGTGCTGTTGCACCAATAATGGCTAGAGACTTCTGTAGTGCATGTGCATTATTCTCTATGTTGTTAACGGTGGCTTGGAAATTATCCAATGCCTGTTGAAATTCGCTTATCCTGTTTTGCATAATTTCGACTGGCCATTCTAGAGATTCAAAATACAGATTCGCCCGGTTATGGAAGTATCTTCTGCAATAAAAAGTATAATGTTTGGAGACAGCGTTTAGCTGGTCTTCATCCAGGGTTGCATTGTGATATATATCGTCAAGAATACGTTTGTATCCCAAAGCCGCCTCGCTAAGAATGCCTAAATCTCCAGGAATGCGCAGTCCGTAATGTTCCGCGTTCCACGTGTGGTATAGAGCACGACGCATGAGAATTTTGGGAACGATATAAATGTTATTTTTCCGTGCCATATTGCTGAATTTGTAGTTAAATATTCCAGTACCATTATAATAAGCGGAAATCAGATCAGTTAAATTGACTATTCCGTGTGAAATTAACGTCACATCGATATCAATCGTGTCTCTAATATCTGCATACAACATCTCACGTAGCGTATTTCCAGAAGGCGAAAGAGTCAACAAACGTCTGAGTTTCAATTCTACATCTAACTGGAACACTTGGAAGCCATTGCAGATGCTGCTTAATGTCCGCTCCTCCATGGCATCACGAGCTCTGAGAAAGTTTTTCTGTATTGCATACAGCTGGAAGCGTTGAGTGAAGTTCTTTCGCTTCCATACAGATAGCATGTCAGATTGTGTCTTTCTTACTCTATTTAAATGTGTCTGTAGTATTGCCGGTAAATCCACTCTGATTAATGTGATTAAATCGGCAAGCTTTTCATCATTATTTCGAATGAGTTTGCTGAAATCATTCAACTTATTCTTGTCAAATCTATGTGTGGTTTCGCGTGCCCTTATGTATTTCTCCTTAATAACGCCGATGTCTAGTTTATCAAGCAGTTTGTCAATGATGAAGTGTGACGTGCTGGCGTATGAAAGGGTGGAATGATACGATTGAAAACGACAAGGCACGGAACAGTGACACAATTCGGTTGACATTTCGTGGAAATTATCTGAATAATAATAATAATAATAATAATAATAATACTAATAATAATAATAATAATAATAATAATAATAATAATAATAATAATAATAAATGAAAAGGTTTTATCTCTTGACAAAGCATTATAGTTGTGTCACAACAATTGGCAATAACAACGACAAATAACAAAAGAACGCAACACATCACGTTGTCGTTGACGACGATGGCGAAGATGGCGACGACGGGGACGACGGTGATTTTACTTACCCGCGAATGGTTGATAGCAGGTGTATTTCTCCCACAAAGTGCAGACAGGAGGCACGCCTAAACAATGAAATATGTACATTGTACATATATATATGAGAGAGAGAGAGAGAGAGAGGAGGGGGGAGGAAGGGAGGGAGATAGGGGGAGAGGGATGGAAGGAGGGTGGGAGGGCGGGAGAGAGGGAGGGGATAGTGAGAATGGGAATAGTGAGAGAGAGGGAGAGGGGGAGAGAGGGAGAATGTGGTGAGGGGTGAGTGGAGGAGGGACGGAGGGAGGGAGGGGGGGAGGGAGAGAGGTAGGGAAAGGGCGAGTGAGAGGGCGAGGACACGGGCGAGAGCGAGATAAATGCCAGCAAAGCAAGTTTTCCTACCCAACGGAATCCTAAACTAAGCTTAGGTGGTGTTCACACTAGACGCCTAATCCAAAGTAAGTTGATCGATCGCAAAGATTAGCTTACTTGTCATAGTTTGTGTAAGTATGAATGCTTACACGAGTACAACGAAATTTGTGATCGATTGAATTTACTTCGGATTAGCTCTCTAATATGAATACAACCGTGATGTACTTAAAGAAAATGACAGTGAAATGGACGTTGTGCATATGAAATGGGCATTGTGCAGGTAAAATGGGCATAGTTTCGTCAACCGTTCTTGGTCTACTCATAAGTACAGTCTTCTGACATTCAGTGAAGCATGTGTTTCCCACAGAAGACAACAGAGTTGCCTTTCTCATTGCATTTGAAAGAATTTGCTGATTCATTTTGTCCAATAATTCCCCCGCAGACGACATCTGAACGATTAGGATCTTTCTCGTGGCATTCGTCTTCTGCAAAGCGATTGGACGCAGTAAACAGTAAGTATTTTGTCCTTGTAGTATGAGTGTCATCTCCAGGGCATGGACACGTTACACCTATCAGACGACCGGTCAAGTGAACTGACGTCGTGCTTGAGGAATGCTAGAGATACCACGCAACCACAAGACATGTTCCTTGTCATCTGTACCAGGTGAAACTGAACCAACGATGCTGGGAAATCATTTTAACGCCACGACGGGTTTGACGCTAACCACTCCGACTGTTAGAAACACACTGGATGCCAGTTGTTTTAGGGCCCACAAACCTGCTATGAGATTACCCTCGAGTGAGAGACACCGACAAACGAGTTTGGAATGGAGTAGGGAACACCTCACTGGACTCCTGCTCAATGGGAAGCTTTCGTTTCACAACCGAGTTGCAGTGGTCGTGTTCATGTGCGTCAATGCCAAAATGAAAGTTGTGCTATGCCAACGTAATGCAACTATATGATGGAGGTACAGTTATGGTGTGGATGCCCTTAGTATGGGTGGTCATACTGCCGTCTACTGCATCCAGAATATCTTTCTGACTGGTGGGCGGTATAGGGACGAGCTGGTGCAAGAGGAAAATGGTTCATTCTAATGGATGATAAATATGCGACTACGCGAAACACTGGTGGTTATGCTGTACCTGGAAAATGAGGGTATTGAGCGAATTGTATGGCCAGTTCGATCTCCAGAGTAGAATGTCATTGAACATCCTTGGGGCCGTATGCAAACCATCATTTCGGCCCAACCAGTTCAGCTCGTTCGCCTCCAGGAGCTTGAGCAGGTCTTGACAGAGGAATTGGCCATTATACATCAAGTTCGGTTCGGATCTTTGATTGACAACATACAAAGAAGGTACTTGCTCAGGCTGTAATCAGTGCTAGGGGTGCTCATACGCGGCACAGAGTGGCAGGAAAATCATGAGAATGGCACTTAGCAGATCTATCCATACATGACGGTATAGTTCCTCCACAGCATGATGCAGTGTCACCACTGTCACTGCGCTTGCTACAATTAGTTGCACGATACCTTTGTATTGATAATTGCAAAATTGCAAAATACATGTAGCTAAGGCCGTATGGATTATGATTTGCATCACTATACTCAATATTATTAGGCTATTTTACGTTATTGAATCCAATATGGATTGTTATTGTACTCGTCCACGTTGTGTTGAAATCGGTATTGATCTCGATGCCGTCCTAGTATGGCCAACTGAAACGTGTGTGCCTGTTACGATTTTATGTTGCAGTCAGATAATTGCAGTAATTCGACATGTACATTCTCAAATTGTGACGTCCAGTGATGTCGTGTACACATCTATAGTGAATTCGCAGATCTCCGCGAAGCTTTTCGTAGTCTCGATTCTTCTTCAAATTAGGAGATGCTTCACTTAAGCGAACAATTGTGTTCGTCTTTCCATCTCTTCAGCTGCAGCTTTAAGACAGCAGACGAATCCATAATTCCGAGATCACATGTCGTCACATGACAGGAGTTCGACTTTCTGTTGGTCAGTAAGAAACGGAACACTGTTCGAAAATTGTCTAAGTGTCTTCATCATTACACTGTAATAGTAACTTCATCGCGATTCACCTTAGTGAGTACTCATCTGCACTGTTCTCTTAACTGTCTTTTTCATCATAAGAACTGATCACATTATCAGCTTTTGGCTGTTGTCCTAGCTGTCATGCTAGCGGAGAACGTTGTATCCACCAACTGTAGCTATATTTCTTCCCGACTCTTTCACTTTCTTCATCCCGTCTGAAAGCACTGGCATCTCCCTGTGAACACTATACTTCCTGCCCCACCTCAACGTCTGATGTCTCTGGCATCCCTATTTTGGAACATATAGTTGGCGTCCACCACAAATCGTAAAAGAACTTCCAGGCACGGCTTTTCATTTGTCAATCCCGAGTGAAGATGTGTTTCCACTCATTTCAATGTAGGGCTGTCGCTAAGTGCTTCTATAGCGGTGGAAACACAAAGGTTCGAACGTTCATGTATGACAAATGTCATGTATTCACTACGATTGCTTAACTCCGAACATTTCTGAAGAACATTTATTCGACTACAGTTTGTCTAGACGTGAATGTCGTGTTCCTGCTTTATTGAAGATCTAAATTGACCTCGTCCGGAACACTTTCCATGAACATTTGTGTTGCTGAACAATATTTCAGGACTCGTGTATTAATCGATTTATAATAAATTGTGAAAGATCGCAAAGCATAAGTTTTAACCCTTAATTATATACGACTCTTAATACTTCTGATATCTCATAAGAAACATTCTAAGAGATTTCGGTTGTGGCAAGGCAAACAACTTCCGCAGTGTGCTCACCCCCCCCCCCCCCCCCATGATATATGCACCATGATAGCTGGTTCATCTGTAGAAAACTGCCAGCTTAACTTTGTCTCATCCGAATTATTATTCGGTAGTCCTCCATTCCTTCTGTAGCGATTGGCATCTGCTGTCACTCTAGCAACATCCTGGGGAGGCTCTGGTCGTGATAGTAAGCTTACCTTCTTATAAGAGGCCTATTGACTTATCGGATAATGTTGAAATGGATAAACTTGATTTGTTCAGATTGGATCCTTCAACTGGTGTCACTTCTGCTCTATCTTCCGATCACCAAGAATCTGGTTGTTTAACATCATTTAGTTGGGTATGCGTTTCGCTCATTGGAGTGTTAATTATTATTAATGTGCGGATTTAGACCAATCTCAGCTGGTACACAACTATGCAGGGATTCCTCTCCTTTACCTCGAATTTTCAGAGTGGTGTATGTTATCGAGGGATAGCCTAGCCCTCCGTTCATGGGCTTTCTCCGTCCCCTTGACATCTTATCGAAGACCTAGATCCAACAATCTCTCCATTCTTTTCCATCTCCGCAGACCACCGCCTAGTGGCGATCCTCTTATTTTCCCTGATGATCATTCTTCAATTATCATGGATTCTATTGTTAATTTGACAGAAATTGACACATAGTGTTACTTGCAAAACTTGCATGCTGTATGTGGATTAAAGTAATCAATTATATCGCTCCCACAGAACTTCCATATAACCTTACGGAACTCTGAGCTCTCACAATCGTTGTGAGCTACAACGCAGTATCCGGTTAAACCCAGTGTAGATTATTACCGACCCAACATCCATAGTGTAACGGTATTAATAACATAGAATAACATAGTCCGAAACCTTCAAGTTTCAACATAGAAATTTGACATCTGTTATGTATTTTTGGAACCTCTGCATAGTACTTACCGAAACTTCCTTCCTTAATGATTCGGTGTCTCTGATAACCTTTTCCGTAGAATCTCCATCTTCGGATAACTTCAACTCAGTTTTACACACATACTCCCATCACATACATAGGTATCCGACAAATAGTATGGACATACGACCTGATAGTGATACATTGCCCCGTAACTTTATCTAACTATCTTGAAACCTCACAGGAATACAATATAGTCATACTATACTGATGGAATTCTCTATTTCTAACCTCCAGTATGATATTTCATCTAGATGTTTTACGAATATCTGTACATTTGATTCCTTAGATTTCGAGGGAAGTTACCATATTTTCCCTACCCCTCCACTCAATCATATGTGGGCAACTCAGAGGGAAGGTACACAGAGCATGACCTCCCACACATCAGTGCAACTAAACCCTTTGGACGTGAATTCACGCCTTGCCCGTTCCATTGGCACACTATGCTGCCAACAAATGTTTGGAGGCCAACTCATCCTCCACCCCAAGAATGCCACGTGAAGCGGATATGTAGTCCTCGGACGAGGATGGAAGATATGTTCCACATGCGCCAGCCATAGAGGCGACTAGGGATCCGCCTGCTACATCGTCATTAGGAGAGTGGTCGCGGCTTTTCAACACCGGGCCAGAGAGTTTCTCAATTTCCTTGCCCTTATGGGTAGCATGAACATGATTATTCTGTGGGAAGTCCGTTTTATGAACACCTGATATAGATTCGTACCCAATCGGGGATAATTCTTGCAGTTCGGTTCTTAGCAAGAGCTCACTCATGCACTACTGCCCCTCATCGATGGACCACAATATTTTATTGATTTTTAGCTCTTTGATGGATATATTCGACCAAGAATATCTGATATTTGCTTATTGAATGTCCATTTACAGGGCGAGAGATTATCTTTGAAAATTTACTAATGCAATGACTGGCTTTGTTATCGAGCCAGTCATTTCAGTTGTAAATTTTCAAATATAATCCGTTGGCCAGCAAATGAACTTTCTCAAGACCATTGCAGAGGCGGATTTTGATCGGTTTCGTCATACAAGTGTTAAGGATCCAGAAACTACAAATACAGGTAGGTGCCCCTCAAAATGCTGGTGCCTCTCAGAGTGAGTGAAAGGAAAACCAGTCAGGCATTTTATATTGTACTACTAAGAGAGGCTATGTGCATAGGCGAGCCAAAATGCCAAATGTACATTTTTCGTCCAGAAGTTATTTGGTCACAAAAAATGAATTCTACAAATTTTAACCCCCGAAATGTCAATAGAAACAGATGTATCTCTTCAGCACTTCAGTGCAAACGGAAAACAGCGGTGCGTGCGTGCGTGCGTGCGTGCGTGCGTGCGTGCGTGCGTGCGTGCGTGCGTGCGTGCGTGCGTGCGTGCGTGCGTGCGTGCGTGCGTGCGTGCGTGCGTGCGTGCGTGCGTGCGTGCGTGCGTGCGTGCGTGCGTGCGTGCGTGCGTGCGTGCGTGCGTGCGTGCGTGCGTGCGTGCGTGTATGATATAGGTGGAAATTAAAGCGGATGGCAGTTTGTATGATTGATCAAGTGGTAATTCCTTGTTTGGAGTGCTGTATTGACCTCTGTAATTTGTCGCAATGCAATATTGCACTGTGTCACTTATCTGCTGTACCTTTCTGCTTAGATGTTGCTAAAGCATTCGGTAATTGACAACCTACCCTCGGTATAATTATCATGCTAAATGTTGGTTTCATTTTGAATTTGCCTGAAAATAATGTAAAAGAATGATTAACCATTTTATTGTTTGTTCGTTCAGTTTTCTCTTTTATTCTCTTTCTCAAACACTCCTTTGCATAAGTTGGCTTCCAATGGGCTATGGAATGAGGCAAGAAACATGATTTTTGTACAGAAATATGTATTGTCTTGATATGTTATTTGTAAAAACAGCATTCTGAGGTGCAGCACACGTGTATTTTGGGAACATCAAGGGAAATAGTTACAGAAACAGAATCATTTTTATTTTACCTTGAAGAGGGTTTTGAAAGATTTAGCTATGCCCTATTTTGGGTTGATTTGTTACGTTTCCTCAACAGTAGTAGCCAAATTGTCGACCATCTTTTAGAGACCCACGTCGATATTCATATGCCACATCCAACCTTTAACCCTTTTATGCCGAAGATGGCCAAAATCGACCACTGCAGGGGTTTTGGTTAATGTAGTTTTCCAGGCCAAGAGAAGCCCGTGTTTGATGATTCACGAGTCAGTCATTCCAGTGGTAATTTTCTAAAATTGACTTCTCTTGACCTGCAAATGGACATTCAATAAGCAAATATTTTGATTTTTTGATCCAGTTTAGTCATAAAAGGGTCAAAGGAAATAGGAAAACTCTTTATGTTCATATTAACCCTCGTATGCAATCTAAGGTAAGACATTAACATTGACCACGGAGCAGTAATGATAACATCTATCTGATAAGCTCCATGCCATTTTAAAAACCACCAGCATCCTGAGGGGAACCTACATGTACATGGATTATTTATTCAAACGGTTGGCTGGATCCAGAAGAAGGAGTGTTATAGAAATGCTATGTATATAATGGACAACATAAAGACGGACATAGTGTTAGAAAACCATCTTAAACGTCTTGCACAATCATAATAATTCGACCAGGCAACCCTTTGACAGTGGTAATGATATTATCAAAATAAGCTGGGACACAATAGAATTACGTTCAAATAGAAATATTTACATATTATTATTAATTATAATCAATGGGATTAATGCCGGAAGCACACCAGCTCCGCTCGGCTGATTTAATTAGCACAGTTGTTGCTGGTGTTGACTCTGATTAACTAATTGTGAAAATTACATTATTATCTTAGCGTTGGATTTCCACGGATTGATCATACACGTCAGCTGTTGTTTATACCAATAAATAAATAATTTAGAATATTGGAGTTTTAATTTTAGTATTGATTCTATAAACGTACAATATGTTAAGCATGCTACCGCATCAGCATCACACAATTAATAACGCTTCAATCTTTATATACGAGATACTACAAATTGTTGATGATGAAGGTAAGTTGAATATTTTAAAACTAATTTGACTGGGAGCGGTTTGCTGCATATGGCCTAAGCAGATCCCATTGTATTTAGTTTTAAAATATTCAACCGCTTTCCTATATAACTCTCTTGAAATCGGCACTGGGCATTCAAGGGTTAAGGTGTTAAGTAGCAGCCAGATTATACAATAACCGATATAAATTATGTTACCATTCTGTAACCATCACGTGCTCACGCGCGACGCATCCACACTCACGGGCAGTTGACTTGAACCAGCGGTGACTAAACGACGGCTGGCGTAAACAATGGCGGCGGCGGCCACCCACACCTCGCTCTTGTTGGGATCGATCGATCTCTGAACACCCTGACTATCAATTTCCAAAAAACTACACAGGTAAGCTGTTGAATATTTTATATCCTAAGGCAGCAACAGAGCCTAGTCAAATTAATTTCAAAATATTCAACAGCATGTTTATTAAATAGCAAAGAATTACAAAGATATACAATTCATACAACGTGTCGGATCATTTGAGATTTGGTGACGGTCTATATGGAACCCTTTGTGACGTAATAATTATGACGCCATCATACACGCGCTGAGCTGATTATGACGTCATACGAGGTCTGATGATGAATGGATACTCTGGAAAGGTGAATTGCAATCCGTTTTCCTTCAACGTTCGCCACTGCGTCTTGTCCACTGCCCTGAACTCCTGTAGGATCTTTCGCGTCTTTAGTGATCCTAGATTGCGTCCTTTAAGGTCTGATCGCAAAACACTTTGCGTGCCTGAAACTTGTTGACACCTACCACTGCAAATTCTAGTGATTTCTGAGCAAAAGCATTTTCTGGCGCTCGAAGAACATGTCCGAACATAGACCATCGATGGTGCGCTACTCTAATCGATCTATAGACTCTCCGTGTTGCGCAGTTCGTAGAATGCTGCATTTGATATTAGACTGTATGACTAGCGATAATTTGTAACGGCTCGCATATGTTTGTGACGTAATAATTATGACGCCATCATACACGCGCTGAGCCATGTTCTTCGATCCCAACAAGAGCGAGGTGTGGGTGGCCGCCGCCGCCATTGTTTACGCCAGCCGTCGTTTAGTCACCGCTGGTTCAAGTGTATTCAAGAGGTCTTATGGAGCTAGTCAGCTGTTTCAATTGCGTAGCATTATGTAAACACATGTAGGATATTTTTAGAGCAACAAATCCACAACTTTCACAAGGACAGGAAGACGATATTTCTTATTACACAGCGAGTTCCAATGTCGGTAGAACGGCAAAGGAAGGAACCTACGACTGTGCTCTTTCTAAACTTCTCAGTACCCCGATGGGGAGGGGTGGGTACCGTTAGCATTCATTTCTATGGTGCCGAATGGGTTTTAATGAGTGAACTCTGTTTTCGCTTCATTCACGAAAAGGTGTGCGGCCATAACTTGTTCTACAGCTATTGGAAGTACTGTATCGAGACGACCAATTTGTTTGTCGATAAAGTCGACATTATCTTCATACTCCATCTTTCCTGTCACACATATCATTGAGATTGGAGGGTTTGGTATTGTGGCGTGTTCTCGATCAGATGATAGTGCTGTGGTGAGGTAGCAAGTGAAGAGCACTGGTGATAAACCATCACCTTGTGGTCATCCTATTGAGGATTCAAACGTTGATGAACGTGCTGCTTTGACACAAACATTGAGTTTTGTGTTTACTAATAAGAGTCTCGCCAGACGTAGTTCGTCATCATAGCAGACAGCTTGATGGAGAAATTGAAGGACATTATCGGCCCAGCATCGGCCCAGCATCGGCCCAGCATCGGCCCAGCATCGGCCCAGCGTCGGCCCAGCATCGGCCCAGTGAGCTGCGTTATCAGGGTAGCATCTTCATTTATAATCCAGATGTCTTACAGACCGGAATCAAATCCCAGCCCAATACTGATACATCCAAATAAAACAGAGAATATTATATCCGATCCACAACGCACACACAATGGTTTGATACCAACCGGATAAGACTGTCCTTAAAATGGTTCGTCTGGGGGTAACCTACAACACCCCACCCCCATCCCACCCCACCACCAACCCACACCCCACACACCCAAATACTACTCATCCAAAAAATTTGGATCGGCTTTCATAAAATTCTATTTTTATTCATATAAACTGCAAATTTTTCTTCATTTGACCATAGAAATCAGGAATTTGACCCTAACCCTAACCCAAAATTCCCGACTACAAAATCAGAGGAAAAAAAGAATTTGCCTAACTGCCTAACCAATTTCAAGTTTATCACCTCAAAATAACAATACTTTAATCATGGCATAAGACATGTAACAGATAGGTTTACTCATTCTGATAATTTACAAGACATTAGTATTGACCGCAGAAAGTACAAATGCCTCGAAATTGTTCCATGGAAATTGAACGCAATCTTATGCGAAGCACCATAGAGCCAACTATATACTGCCAGAAGAGATCAATGCCCCGTTGGGATGGCCCCATATTTGGGAATATACTATGTACTAAGCGTTTTGAAAGCAGATCATGTGTATTGCTTTATGGACGTCTGGTAATATTCATGTCAAGGTAGCTGATCAAGATTATATCTAAACGTAATGGTCGAATAGGTTGTCGTGACTTATGATTATGGAATTAAGAACAGTAACTTCAGTAAAATTGTGACCATATACCAAATCCCCAAATTTTAACTTGAAGTCTAAACTCTAGGTTCCGGGTATCTCAATTTCAACCATCGTGGCAAGCTGGTGAATCTTTTGAAACAAATTCGACAGGAACCTGTTGCTGCCATAGCCTCCAGTCACATTAGTTTCAAAATATTCTACATAATAATTATTACGTTGTAAATGATTTTGGTGTTTGGTATTTTGGGGTCAAAATGATAATTATTCAGTTATATCACACAGACTGAGCTAGATAATTACACTTACCGGATATGCTAGGCATAAACTCCGCCCGGCACCCACACACTTTCGCCGCATTCTTAGTCATACACTCCATCTTACAGTTTGAGTCTGTGTACAGCTCCGGATAGTACATCAGATCAGTGTCGACACATTGGCCATGTGGAGGGGGTAGATTCTGCAACTGAGAATGAAAACGCGACGGAGATTTGATTAAATCAATACATATGTTATGATTATGGGGACAGTCAATGTTGTGTGGGCGATCTGATCGGAGTATGTTTTAGTCCAGCGATTACATTTACTCAATCAAGTGAGTCATCTTATGGAATGTCATTTAGATGACGAAAGACGATAAGGATGGATAAAAATGTAATTAACTAATAAACTTAGTATTATAATTGCAAGATATGGTAACATACCGCAATGCATGACTTTTGCGGTATTTTATGCTAATAACATAAAGTTAACTTAATTTAGAGATGATATACTGAACAACATTCAACTGAATGTTATTTTATTGACAAAGTGACAATAAAATGCAGTTAACTCTTAATATTAATAATATAATTGCACGACCATTGTTTAGATGTCAGTAGATTTTTCACATGGCCAGTGATGTCCCTGGAATAATTTAATGGCATTACATATCCAACATGCACATGCAGATAGACAAATTCAGGACCACACAGACGGCATAGTAAATGAAATAGAAGCCACCATATCAAAGCAAATGTATATGGTGTAATATACCCTAGATGGTAGCATAGGGTTCGGATAGGTCAGGTGTCAACGAGACATCATATTTATATGTCCTTGTATGTAAGGTTTCGAGACTGTGTTGGTTGTATAGCCCATTTCTCATTTGTTGTAACTGTAAGCTTTTTCATTTACGTTCACCCCCCTTCATTCCGCGCACATACGACTTTAAAGGGGAATTCCACTAATTTTGATTTGCGTATTGTTATGCAGCTGTTGATCTAGCTACTTGGAATATTAGATTGGCTCTCAATTTACGAAGTACATGTATAGATCTATCGAGGTTTCACTCCACAGTCGTTTCCATATTTCGACTTGATGTCCTTATTTGCTCAGTCCTCGTGCTGTCCAGCGAACGATCATTTTAAGAATTGTAGTTTGAGGACATACATACTCCAGGTACTGTTATTATCATATCAACAGGGCTGGTTTGGTCAAACACTCCAGAAGACTTTTATCTGTAATGTTTCTCAACTATTCGTGACTGATTGAATCATCTTCCAGAATACGGCGTCATATGAGAGGATACACAGTGCGTCTCTCTTGACGATTCAGGGATTGGCTTCCGAACGGAAATTCATGGTTTTCACAACGATATTGAACGTGACAAAAGTGTTGTTGCACCAATGATGCGGGTGCATCCCCTTCTCGAAGTCTCTGCATATTGTTCGTTTACAGAACGGTAGGTAAATTAACAGTGCTGATCTCGGAATTAGATCAGAGGGAGGCGGTAAGACACGGTACATTATTAACTGATTTCAGTAACATTATAGGATTGATACGTCTGACACCATACATAGGTATTGGACCAGGAAGTCTCGAATTTTACGTTTATTGCGCCAAAGTTTTGTGATTATGCATGGCGTCACTATTTGTTGTTGATAAAAAAATATGCTAACAATTTAACCTGTACACAGCAGAGACGTCAAATCTTTACGATATAAGAAATATTCTGTTTAATATTTTGAAACTTATTTGAGTGGAAGGTGTTTCTACCATAACAGGTTCCAAATAAAATTATTTTCAACATATGCAATGGCATTCCTCTATAGAGGTCATGGAACTGAGACACTCGGTGAGCAAAAATTTGCCAAACATGTGGACCCCGAAGTACGTCATCACTTAATGATTAAGATGTTAGTACTAGTAGATACTTACTAAAAACATAGAGTTCCCAAGAAAAGAGTGGGTGCCAGTGGGAATAGCCAGACCTAAATCTCCAACCTGCGGGAACTCATGTTTGTCATGTAGGAATACCTTTGCGCCCGCGGCGTTGTGAGGACCAGGCATGTATTCATATTGCTCCACGTTAAACACAAGCTTCAAGCCGTGATCAGCTCCTGAAATAATCCGCCAGGTATTCATTTATAGAGTCACGCCTACTGGTAAGCTGCCGTTGCCGCTGCCGCTGCCGCTGTCACTACTACTACTACTACTACTACTACTTCTACTACTACTACTACTACTACTACTACTACTACTACTACTACTACTACTACTACCACCACCACCACTACTACTACTACTACTACTACCAGTACTACTAGTACTACTACTACTACTACTACTACTACTACTACTACTACTACTACTACTACTACTACTACTACTACTATTACTACTACTACTACTACTACTACTACTTTTTTTTTTCTTTTTTTTTTAAAAACCGACGCTGACGCAGTCGGACAAACTTCACGGAGGAACTCCTTTAAAAAGGCTTGCAAACCCCCAGAAAAAAACCTGGTGAACTAGTAATCTTGATTAATATTACACCAAAACAATGATAAATAATGAGCATTAATACAATCTATAAATACATATGGCTTAAAAAGTATAGATACAAAACAATAGGCTGCTAAAGCTCCGATAGCAAAACAAAACTTAACAAAGGCATTACTATTCAACCCAGGTGTAGTAGTAGACCCGTGTGGCGAGTGCAACTTTCCAACAAATGAAAAGTGCCTCATCAATCTCTGACAAATAAGTCAATCATTGACGCCAGTGGGCTGATTCTCTAAAGATCAGCGGGCGTAGTAGCATTTGGGTAATATAATACATATAGTCGGCAGAAAAATTTCAGAAAAATAGATGGCGCTCTTGTTTACATTTTCAATTTACTTTATTGTAATGTTTTGTAAATTACCATTCAATCCATGTGTGGTAGTAGACCCGTGTGGCGAGTGCAACTATTCAACAAATGAAAAGTGACTCGTCAATCAATGACAAATAAGTCAATCATTGACGCCAGTGGGCTGAGTCTTTAAAGATCAGCGGGCGTAGTAGCATTTGGATAGCATAACATATATAGTCAGCAGGAGAATTACAGAAAAATAGATGGAAATAGATGGCGCTCTTGTTTCCATTTTTGATTTACTTTGTTGTAAGGTTTTGTAAATTACCCGGGAACAAATAACCCTATAAAACTCTGTGCAAATTCCTAAAATTACCTGGGACAATTTTATAATTCAATGGCAACTTACCTTATCGATTTATTATTAAATTACCCCAGTCTGTTTATTTGTTAACATGAATTATTAAACATAACAATATCAAAGTGCAGACTAAAATGAATTACATGACACAGATTAATTAAAAGACACAGATAAATCAGCTGTAGTAATTAAATGATTTAAGCTAGTGCAGGCTCATTTATTTTTCAGCTCCCAACTCTATTGAAACTATGTTTGTTTTGCACCATATGTCCTTGAATACTTTTTCTTTACCATGCTGCTTTAATCTAAAATATTCGCAAGGAATATGATTCAGCAGCAATGAACGAAATATTGCCTTTATTACTCTATTGTGATTGCCCATAGATGGATTTTTCGTCTGTGCACACCGATGTTTCCAAATGGCCCACACACCTATGGTTAGTATTGTTATTAAAATTGTCCTTTCAGACTTTATGATATTTACACCGCTTGATCCAAATTCTCTAAATAAGACTACATGCGTGTCTAGAACAATGGGCTTCGCTCCAAATTTTGCCAAGATTTGGCTGATATAGTCCCAAAATTGTGACGATATTGGACATTCCGCAAATAAATGCTCGATTGTTTCCTCGTCTGTTTGACATAAGTAACACCTATCCGAAGTCGTAATATTGCACTTGTATGTCAAGTGTCCCACCCATAGCCGTCGATGTAGTAATCGCCACAATAAATCACGAGCCATATTTGGTATGTATGGAGAATGTAAGATTTTCCATACATTTTTCCAACTGGATGGTTTATAGCTTGAGTCATCCCATCTCCTAATTGCTATGGGAGGTGTTACTTGTTTTCGTCTCATAATATGGTACCATTCCTTGGATCTCATCTTGTATTTTAACATCTCATCATCAAGAACTAATGAGGGTTGTGGAGTTAAACTATTATTATTTACATTTGGCATACGAAACCATTCAATTAGTACAGCATGTTTTATTTTATTTAGCGACGGCTGGACATCTATATGCCTCATATGTGTTTTTCTAGCTACTTCTTGCATTGAAATCCATCTACGTGTTTGAGGGTGTATCATATCAGATAAATGTTGAATGCCTTATTTTGCAAAGGACGGTAGATAAAGTACTGCATTGTTATAACATATATTACTATTGCCCCACAATTGCTGCTCTAGTACTTCCTTCCAGCACGTAGGTGGTGGCATGTATCTGTCAAATATTTCTAACTCCTTAACTTGATCTTTAAACACATCTGGTATCATTTGGCTATTCGGAGGTGGCTTCTTTGAGGTAAAAACATGCTCCACCAGAAATGGTTCTACAATTCTCTCCATGAGAGCTCGTGAAACACATGCCCATGTCTCATCTGATGTAATAAGATCATCCAAAAATTTTAACCTTAAAGAAACACATTTCACTTTAATATCAATTAAATCAAGTCCTCCTTCTAACTTAGCATTATTGAGAACACGATGGGAAACTAAATGATTCTTTTCTTCCCATATGAATGACAATATCAACTCATTAACCTCCTTTTCTACATGTTTTGGCATGTGTACAACAGATGCTGGATACCATAGCCCAGATAATGCCAAGTTGTTGACAACAAACACTCTACCAAAGATTGAAAGACGACGACGCTTCCAATTTGCTAATATTCTCTTAAGCTTAGATACTCGTTCATTCCAATTTTGTGTTGTATTCGGTTTCCTGCCAAAATAGATGCCTAAAATCTTAATGGTATCATTAGACCAATTGATTTCAAGTGGCTGGTCATTCCGCTCTTTCCATGGCCCCAAAAATAATACTTTGGATTTTCCTTTATTGATTTTCAAACCAGATGCATTTTGGAACTTTTCTAGTACGTGGTTTAAAATTGCAAAATCATTGTTTGAACTGGTAAACACAGTTGTGTCATCAGCATATTGTGACAGCTTAAGTGGTCTTTCTATGCCACAAATACATATGCCTTGAAAGTTATTATTTTGCCTCAATGCTATGCCAAGTGATTCCATCACAATAACAAATAATAATGGCGATAGGGAACACCCCTGTCTAACCCCACGTTCTAAGACAATTTCTCTGGATAATTGATTATTCACTAAATAGCTACTATTGATATCCGTATATAAAATCTTAACCCATTTAA
This sequence comes from Chaetoderma sp. LZ-2023a, assembly GCA_034401795.1. NCBI lineage: Eukaryota > Metazoa > Mollusca > Caudofoveata > Chaetodermatida > Chaetodermatidae > Chaetoderma > Chaetoderma sp. LZ-2023a. The sequence goes on from CM067359.1 coordinate 150,495,921, forward strand.
TAAAGTTTGAGCCTAACCCAAACGATTGCAAAGAATTAAAAAGAAAATCCCATTCCAAGGCAATCACAGCTGAAGGTATGCTATCCTTCTCAACCAATTGTATAAGGTCTTTTATTACCATGGTATTGGTTAGAATTGTCCTCCTGGGTACAGCACATGTCTGCTCTGTTCCAATGATTTCTCCTAAAACACTACCTAGTTTCAATGTTAGTGCTCTGGATATTATTTTGTAGTCTACACATAATAGAGAAATTGGTCTGTAGTTCTGAATTAGACGTCTGTCATTTCCTTTATATATTAGCTTTACGTATGCCCTAGCCATAGTTGGTGGGAAATGGCCTTTCTAAAAAATTTCAGTGACTAATTCTTCCATTATTGGAACTACAAGGTGCCAAAATGTTGGTAAAATTCAACTGGAAGGCCATCACACCCCGGTGATTTTTCTAGTTTCATACCTTTAAGGGATTTAGTTAAATCTTCTAGTGTTAAGGGTTGATCACAAAATTCACTGCCTGTGTCTGACACCTTTTTGTCTATATTTGCTAACAAATCCAATTTTGCATCTTCATCAATTCCCTCTGACTTGTACAATGACTCATAGTAATTGCATACAATAGTACTCATTTCATTGTTGGTAAAGACGGTTGAACCATCCGGCATGTTCAATGAGCACATCACCTTATCTATTGCCCATGCTTTTTCTAATGTGCAAAAATATCGGGTTGGCTTTTCCCCTTCTGCGTGCATCTGGGCTCTTGCTCTAATTTTTGCACCCTCAAACTCATATTGTTCTATATCTCTTATTTTACTTTTAATTTTAACCAGTAATTCATAATAATTATCTTCACCATTATTTACTTTAGCATTAATTTTCATCAGTGATCGATGAAGTGTTTGCTTGCGTTTGCGTATTTCCTGTGCTTTTCTAATAGCATACTTTCGGGAAACATACTTTAAATCCAGTTTTACATCCTCCCACCATTGCAATGTGCTCTTATATGATGCTTTCCTATTAATCCAATGTTGCCAACAACTCTCTATATTATTCTTATAAAATTCTTCTCCCAACAGCGTTGTGTTTAATTTCCAAAACCCGACCCCTTTTGTTACCCAGTCAGCATTGGCAAAGGTTACACAAACCATGTTATGATCGGGGAATGCAACTGGCTTAATATTAACATCTCTCCAGTACCCTGTTAATAAACTATTCACATAAATTCTGTCGATCCTTGAACCAACTTTACCATCTACCGAAAAACATGTAAGATCTTTACCATGAGGTTTTGATATTCTATAGGTGTCAACTAAATTTTCATTATCACATATTTCTTTTAAGAGTCTATGTGATGTATCAGTATAAGTTGAAGTTGCATTCCTGTCATTTTCTTTTGTCTATGACACAATTAAAGTCACCATCCATTACTAAGTTTTCAGTGATGTTATCTAGTGCTGTTTTAGTCATCTCCTTAAAAAAATTACGACGTAGTTGATGAGATGCAGGTGCATATATACACAGCAACGTGATACGTGTTTGTTGTATATCTAGCGTGACTCTCACCCAGCGACGATTTGCACCTGATACTGAAGAGATTATATTTACATAGGCTGAACAACGAGGGAGTATAACAATTGCTACGCCTGCACTATTATCTTGAGATAACGAATAAAATATTCTGGATCCAGAAATCTTTTCTAAATTATCGTATGATTCTGTTTTCTGAATTTTTGTTTCCTGTATCAAAGCAATGTCAATCTGCTCATTTTTCAGAGTCTCTAGTAAGTGACGTTGCTTTATGTCACTATTTAAGCCTCTACAATTGAGTGTGCAAATTAGCATAAAAGGTAATAAAATGCTGTGTAAAACCGCCATTATTAAGCTAACTAGATTTTGGTTTTTTCGACCCTCTCTTAGACCATTTACCTATTTTACTCACAAACGCTGCATTACTTAGCTCAACTTTTTCCAAATGCTTAAATTTTAATATATCTGAATCATGACGCAGATGCCTATATTTAACACCATTTGCCGTCACATATGGAACTAACACCTCTCCTGCCTCTGACCTGTACATGACCATTTCATCAGGTGATTTAGAACTGTGTTTGTATGGATATATCAGATTCAGCGACTGACATATTATCGTCTTCTATATCACTTTCCTCTATTTCTGATTCAGAACTCTCTCCATCTTTCTGTCGCTTTGTTCCACTCAATCGATCCGAGACACAAATTACTTTCTCTATATTATTTAAATCGTCTAGATTGAGTGTACTCAGTGGAAAATCAAAGTTAGTTTCAGTATCTTGCGACCTGAATTTTACTTGTCCTAAATTAAAACTCTCTTCCAGAGGGTATTGATCATCATCTTCAACTTGTGTGGAATTAGCCTCTCTGACATCCAACTTGGATTGACTTGCTACTGGAGTAAGACTTAGCCCCTCATCTAGAACCTCTATTTCATCGCCTGCAACTACAGCGATTGAATTCTTAGTTTTTTCCCCAGGCTTCTCATTAACATGGACTTCAGCTACAATCTCAGCAACTACTGGTTCGATGACATTTTCCTTAGCAACGTGCTTCCCATTAGTATGGATTTCAGCTACAATCTCAGCAGCTACCGGTTCTATGCCATTCTCTTTAGAGACAACTTGCTCTGCACTTTTATCAGCACCCTTTTTGCCATATTTGTTCTGCGGGCATCGCCACTTAAAATGATCAGATGATCCACAAACTAGACATTTGTTTTTGTTAGGGCAATCTGTTGCAAGATGTTCTGTGCTTAAGCAGATTCTACACTCTTTGATTTGCCCCCTGTACCATAATGGCAAGATAAATCGACCATCTATGGTGACCTTGCTTGGGAGAGGTTGTTCTACCTTTTCAAACCAAATTCTTCTGATGCCATTTTCTAAGGTTCGATCAAATGGATAGGTCTCGTGTTCTACTTTGTCCACTTTGCCATACTTGATCAATTCAGTGATAACCCGTTCATCTGGGATCTCTAATGGAACCTTCATCTTGACTAATAGACGATCAGAATCTATTTCCTCCACATTACACACCTCACCCTTCACGACAAGGACCTCGTCGAGCAACTTTTCATTCACACTTTCATTAACTACGGTGACATTCCATACAGATTTGGAAACATTAACGAGACCTTGAAGGACCCGTGGCCCTGCCCCAACTACATCCTTCAACCCACGATACACCTCAATTGCCGAAACCCCCCAAGCCTTTGTCGTGATTTTAAGACTCAGGGTACGCTTATATGAGGTTGCCATGGTGTTTTATAAAAAGAGGTACCCCATACTACTACAATATATAATACAAGTATATAACACCAAGACGTCGGGGAAAGAGCTAAACACTAAATAAATAGTGTCCCCTTTTGAAACCCTGACGTCTACCAACAAATATACGAATAGAGAGTACAGTCGTATATTTGTTAGTTTGAACCACTTTCTAAGTGGTTCACTAACACCTAACCGATTAAAGTGGTTTCCTAATGCATACTAACATATTACAGTCATATATTTGTTAGTCTGTTCGAGTTGACCGGGGACAGCCAACTGACTATAAGGATTTATATAGTTAAAGAACTAGGCTTGTGCTTACAAATGACAAAGGAATTAAATCCACTCACTCAAGCGATCTTGCCAAATATAATGCGCTAGCCTACGAACTATAGAAATAGCAGACTGGCGCGGGGAGAAATGTATTGCATTGACCACAGTAAGAGGAGCCCTATTAAATGGCGGAAACCGCCAGCTAAGAGGAATGCCTTTAGAAAATGGAGACACAAAATGCGCTCCAACCAAGACAAAAATTTACAAATTAAACATAAAGTTTGAAAGGAAATACTAATACGAAATATATGTATAAAATTTATCTACAAAATCGCGCTAGAAACTAGCAAATTCGGGAGGCAATTGCAGAGCTAAATAAACGCGTGCGTTCACTTCGACTACTACTACTACTACTACTACTACTACTACTACTACTACTACTACTACTACTACTACTAGTACTACTACTACTACTACTACTACTACTACTACTACTACTACTAGTACTACTACTACTACTACTACTACTACTACTACTACTACTACTACTACTACTACTACTACTACTACTACCACAACTACTACTTCTACTACTACAACTACTACTACTACTACTACTACTAATACTACTACTACTACTACTACTACTACTACTACTATTACTACAACTACTACTGTTACTACTACTACGACTACTACTACTACTACTACTACGACTACTACTACTACTACTACTACTACTACTACTACTACTACTACTACTACTACTACTACTACCACCACCACAACCACCACCACTACTACTACTACTACTACTACTGCTACTACTACTACTACTACTACTACTACTACTACTACTGTGACGAATGATTCTGTATAAACTGGATTCGTGGCATCAATTTCGTTTCAACTCCTCATCTACACGCTGTATCTGCTCAATAGTATTACATACCTGATGATGAGACATACAGGGAGTTCTCGTCTGAGCGGTTTCCGTTGAATGTATAACACACACCATACTGCGTGAATACCTGTGTAAAGTTCTCTGGACCACAAAGGTGATTATTCCATGTGCATCTGTGGAAACAAGGTGTACTATCTAGAGATGGTGAGGGGAGGTCCACAGTGAGAGCATGACACCAATGTATAAACACAAGAGCAAACAGAGGTGCTTAACCCTCGCCATTCGTATTCTACGTATTTGTTCGTTTAACGGAACGTTATGGTAAATCCTATTTTACTGGAACTTGCGTGTATTAAAATGTGCGTCAAAGCAAATCAATAGTTTACGAGAAAACAAGCCAACAACATCATCGTGGGCATATAAATAACAACGATGATGTTGATGGACGACGACGACGACGACGACGACGACGACGACGACGACGACGACGACGACAGATGACCGACGACAGTAAGATGATTTCTGTGGAATCAAATGTTTCGCCTGTCTACATCATTATCGATGAGCCTCAAAGCACTCGCCACAAGTCACGTTAATTTATATAATAAATATAATGTCATGTTTGTTTTATTATGTTATGGTGAATAGCTAATAGAAAACAAGATGCTAATGTTGATTCTTGTACCAAATCCAGCATGGCTAACATATTTGGATTAGTGATAATTTCTTAATCTGCTGTATCCTCATTGCTCTGCGTAAACATGACCTCAAGATTGGTTCCATTAGACTAGGACAATCAATGAACATAGTTCAAATGCGAAACTAGAACAAGGTACTTATTGTTGAAAATGTTGTTTAGTACCAAGAATACATTGAGAGATGGGCAACAATTTCTCTGCCCAGCTGGGCCACGTTCTTTATAGGTAGCAACGTTTAAGTTTATTCAAATGTCTTAAAGCATATCATAAAATGCAAAGCTAAAATAATAAAATATTTAATTCTAGACAGTGAGGGTTGTACCAATGTCACAATAACTTTAACCTTTGACCTTGAAAGACGTCCACTAAAGCAGATTTTGTCTTGATCAAATTAACCGATCATGAAAATGAAAGTACATAGGTAAAAGCAATAAGCACCGAGAAAACATAGTTTTCATCCACAGTAATATAGTAAGCTTGGCCCTTGACTTAGTGACCTCAATTACAGGGTGCAAAAGTAACCACATATACACGTCTCGATCCAGTAACCCTAGCTAATCGGTAAATATAAATGATTTACTCTGTGCTAATGTTAGCAAGTAGAATTCTGTAGCAAAGTTTCAGAGACAATAGCCTATAGACCTCACTGTGAATGTACAGCTTCCTAATGCCATATGCTAAATGTATAGCGGCATAATTCAAAAGGAACGGGTTGTCAAGTGCAGAATATTAATCTTGTAAAAGCAGACGTGTGTGGCATGGTCACAATGATCACGAGCCTTATGGTAGTAACCTAAGATTTAACTGTACTGCTTCCTGCCATTAAACTTAACAAGGTGACAGTTCAACCAATCATGAAACATAAGTTAGGATGATTGGCTACACGCAAAGGACCCGACGTAAAGATATATCTATGCTTCTATTACTGCTGCCTTCGTAGACAAGGCAAAAACGACGTTCGTTTGTAATCAGCCTCAACACATATACTTACCTCTATAAACCGCTACTTACTGTACAAGAAAATCACTTAGATCATGAGCAGAGCTTGTGTAGAAGGCATCTAATGTGAGATTACTAGCATTGTATGTGAGCAGTGACTCGGCAGTGAAGTTACCATGTGCGTACATATGCTCAATCATCTCATACTGGTCATTCGAGGCAGCCGATGAGGCCCTGAAATAACACACAAATATTACACTTAGTACAGGCCGAGATACCGCGAGATTTGTCAAGTGAACATGTGATAAAGGACAGAAGACGTCAAGGTGTGTGTAAAATTGCGAGATTTGTGGACCAAGTGCGGTCGCTCTTTATTTGCGAAAAATGTAAAAAATAGAATTGACGGGGCTGATAGACTCGCCGACGAACAACTAAAAATTTAACATATTTTATAATTGTAATCATTCTTGTTTACAGTTTAAGATTGTTTATTACAAGTTTCTGAGAATTCTTGCTAAATCTCGACCCTCTATGAGGGTTCAACCGTAGTCGCCGTGCACGATTGTGAGCACTATTGTTTTATCTACTTTATGCGTGTAAAGAAACCTCCTCTCGCTGTTTTGGGTCATCAGATGTTTCTATATATAGAACCACCATCACATTCCGATAGGCGTGCGTGTGTACGTGCGTGCCTGCGTGAGTGCGTGCGTGAGTGAGTGTGTGCGCGCGTGTGTGTGCGTGCGTGCGTGTGCGCATGCATGCGCATGCGCCATTACTATGAAACGCAGCAACGATTATATATAAACAATGAATAACATTATGGTTTATTTTAAATAGAATACCCTTATGCATGATATATTACTATGTATTAGCGCCAATGGCTGCATTAGTTATTCAATATTTTATGTGGTCTATAATGGTAATCCTGTCAAAATGGGTGTGTATGTGTATGTGGGCATTCTTCCAACACAGTGTCAACATGTCGCTAAGTGTTGACGTCAAATCTTTTTTGGTTATATATTTGGTAATACAGTCGATAGTTGATGGTCATCCTGCTAGAGTTATTAGTGGTGGTCATTAGGTCCAACCCGAGTCATTGCGCATCGATCTCCAAACTGAATACGCAACAGCCCAACTTTGGCTTTATAGATTGAGGTTACTGTCTGTCTGTTGGTCTTTCTGCCAGTCTGTCTGTCTGTCTGTCGCCGTATCTGCAAGTATGTCGGTCTGTCAAATTAGTGATAATTCTGAGACTATGCCAATCGCTCATTGCGCTTTGTATATTACATAAAAACATGAGTTTGTCCATATGTAGCCAGAGTTAAGTCATCAAAATATCCCTCTATATTAAAAAACCCACCAAAACAAGTCGTATTTAAATAAATGTATGCATATAAAGCTATGCCAGTGTCAGACGTGGAAACAGGCATTCTTTAACCATCTTATGTCAGCAGTGGCTGAAAGCACCCGAAGAAATCACATGTATATCAAATGGTCAAGATATTCTTGGGAAATTTCTTACAGGAAATTATAATTTTCTGAAGGCCAAAATAAGACGATTTTTGTAAACGATTTTTGTAAACTTAGGCTACCACTGGAATATGTAAAAAATAGCTTTCAATTTTCTGGTAATGAATATTCCAAAAACCGCAACAGGGTTTGTTTTGGCCGGCTTAACCAGTAAAGTTTAATGGTGAGGAAAATCCAAAATTTATGCTTAGCCTTTGCCCATTTGCAGCCCAAGAGAAGACTGTTTTAAAAAAATTAACCACCGGAATGACTATCCGGAAAGTCGCCCAGAAAAGATGGTCCATGTTTTGCCATGTGCTAAGGATGTCAGTAGGCCCACTAGCGCAGAGATCCCTGGGATTCGCCCTACTCGGAGCCAGCAAATACAAAGCCAAGAGAGGACGTCATTGCATAAATCTATTAAATGTGGTGCGAGGTGACCTCAAGAAAGCCGATCTCGGTACACTCAAATCAAGGATGGACCTAAGAAGCTAAGAATTTTGGCTGAATACAAGACAAACGTGAAGAAGGGCTGATTTCAGCTGTATGATGTTTCTATTACTACAGCCGCAGAATACAGTAATCATACATACTGGAATGACTGGCTGGGTAACTGTGCCAGTCTTTCCAGTGTTCAAATTTCAAAAATGGCCCATCTCTTGGCCTGGAAATATTTGTTCAACAGGACTACTGCAGAAGCCGTTTGCCGGTGTGTTGCCCTTTAAATGGATAGATTGACAGAGGATGTGTTAAGGGCGAGTGGTCTACAATGATTAGTTGCGTCCCGTGGTTCAGTGTGTACATAGTCTGTAGAAAATTTTAGGGTGCTAAAAAGTTGTTATATGTTCGAGTGGCAAAAGAGAATATTTATTTATATATTTTCAAAAATTATTTTTATTTACCCTTTGAGCTTTAATACACAAGTCAGTGCGTTAATTCCACAGTAATCAGGCATCTACGCTGTTGAACATTTTGGATTTAACACCAGATTCCAGGAAAGGTAGTTTCAAAATATTCAACAAAATTTCTTACTTTGTTAAGATATTAGTGTACCTGGTTCGGACAGAACTGGTCAACTGCTACAAATGTTTCTTGGAGAAAATGGCGTGGCCTAGGCCATGTGAGATAGAGCCCTCACCCCCACACCCGCCTATAAACACGCGCCTGAATATTAGCATATCCAAATTCAAATTCTTTTATTTGGAATATATATTTGGATTTACATCTTTACAATACATATTCCATCTGAAGGCAGGGACTATGAAATTATGGATACACGAAAACAAATGTAGAACTATCCATTAAACTTTACGGCTGAAATTCAATAAGGAGGTGTAAACCGGATTTAGCCTAAACCGGGTACCAAACCACAAAGTAATTGCAAATTGAGTTGTTACCCTGTTACGGTTAAACCTGGTTTAAACCAGCATAAAGGGTTAGCCTAGTTGATGTCTGTATTTAATTTGTCCAGGTGCTTCATTCATTACCTGGTTTTGTCAATATTTGCCGTATCTAAAATATGTATAATTCGTGTTGTCATTAAGATATTTTCTATATATTCCATCCATTTTATCTTACAGTTATGTTGTCTTGTGTAGTCAAAAGCAATGAAGTATAACATCGATGAGAATTTTCTAATACCCTGAATTTATAATATCAACCCAGAACCTAATCATATTGCCATCCTCGCCATAAACTGTTACATTTGGAGGACTCTCTTTTATTCAAACATAGTTTTCTATAATATTATTTGACATTTTTCTAATAATGTTGTGCTGTCAAAGCGCTATACCTCATTTAGGTTTCTTTTGTGGCTTACGAAAAAAATACAGTTAGGCCTATATTTAAAGACTTTTCCTAAGTTGAAGTATTCATAACTAATCTCAAGGTTGTAACCACCTATGTAAAATCCGAGTTTGCTGTATTGTCGTTGTCTATAGTATGTCATTATTTTTGTTTTCTGAATAATTTACATTTAGTTTCCAATATAAGAAGTAGTAATTGAAAACATCGCATGTGGTTTGCAGTGATTATGTCTGCAATCTGCATGGAGACGGATTACAAGATATAGATATAAATTTAGGCGTTCCTAGGCAATTTCAGTTAGTGATGACAGATCAGTGATGTCAGGTTCTTGCAGGTAATTTCCTAAATTAATTTAAAATATGGAGAATATGAAGGGCGAAAGCTAATCTCCTTGTCATACACCAATTTTGCATAGAAAATAATCCGATTCTGACTTTTTATTACGCATGAATGATTTGATAGATTGATATATGTTTTGATTACATTAAAACATTTACCTGATATGTTTATATAGGCCGTGCGCGCGGTTGTGTTTACACTGACGATGGTTTTCGCTATTGCTATATTTCATTCACGCATTATTAATCCCCCATTGGGTGTAACAATATGACAATAATGCTTAATTGGGTGTAGAAATATAGGCATTGTGAACAATAAGTGGAGGCTTAAAGGCTTTTCATTGTATTGTTAACATTCTATTATAGGAGTCGGATCGATGTATTGGATAGCATTCAGAACTACTTAACCGAATTCTCGGTTCGTACATGAGTGGGGCATTATCGTCGTGGTTGGAAACATGGGTTTCAGGCCTTCAATCCTTGCCTCTCCACCCAGGAGTGTAAATGAGTGACAGTCTAAAAGCTGGGGGAAATTATCCGTAATGATGAAATATACTGAACATATAAAAGCCTATAGATATGACCTGAATGGGACTTAGAAATTATGGACTCTATGTAGAGACCAATCAAACTAATGGTATCGTTCTATTAGAGATGGCTTACATTTGTTAGCCTGTGTATGCCATCGCAGTATTAACGGAGGAATCCAGTTTTAGCTATGCCCCGCCAATTTCTAGCTAAGCTCCACCCACACTTCGCCCGTGTTGGAATTGATCGATCCGTGAACTCACTGACTATCAATTTCCAGAAAAGTATACAAGTAAGCTGTTGAATAATTTGAAACTAATTTGACTTGGTGCTGTTACTGCCTATGGCAACAACAGTGCCCAGTCAAATTAGTTTCAAAATATTCAACAACATTTTTATTAAATAGTAAAGACATACAACTCATACAACAATGCTTTAGATAATCACGAATTATGCGTTCGTGACGAACTGAATTACGTCATTCATGGCGTTATTAATCATGACGTCATCCTCAACGTCACGTAGTTGATTATGACGTCATATAATTGATGAATAAACTGGAAGGTTCCATTGATATGTGTCGCAGGTGTAAATGGTTTAGATGCATGCATCGTAATACATTTTATTTTGCTCAGAGCGCCGGAGTGTGTCTTATTTCACTGTTATAATACGTCGTAACAAGTCATAGGCCTGCTTCTGAATGTTTTTATAAACAAGAAACCGAAGGGGCATGTGTCAGTTACCTGGAATTATTTGGCGACTGGCACAACCGAACAAAATGAGATAACCACTTTAAAAATTTACCAATTAAATTTCTGTGAAGAAAGTGTAGCCAAGTTTTATTAAAATTGGCTCGGTGGTTAATAATTAAGTATTTTTATGTTTTTCTCAGAAATTTGCGGAAAATACAAGGTGTCCGCCAAAAACTTTATATTTTGATTGATTCATAGCGGACATGTTTTTTACATATCAACTTTCCATAGACAAATTTTAATGGCGTTTCAGCACTAATTATATCAGGCAAATTTCGGCCCGATCCATTCAGCGATTCTGGAGAAGTCGTTTTCACGAAACTAGGTCATCCAGGATGGCCGCCGAACCATTTGTCAAATTAAGATCCCTTGAACAAACTTGGTTCAGCTCTTGCCCTAGATCATATTTCATGAGGTAGGCCTATGCATCGATCACTCAAACAGTTTCAGAGAAGTTTAAAGACGTTTCTAGAGGTCTGCCAAAATCGAACAAATTTGTATCCCTATTCTCTAAGGATGCCTCCTGTCAAATATGCTTGAAATCGGCCCAGTGGTTCGTAAGAAGAGTACATTTTAATTTTCCCATTGCTTTAGTATGGCAGCGTTTGGCGGGTAAATGATCCAAGATGGCCGCTAACCCATTTATCCGACAGGCTCGAAAATGGCAAATTTGAGCTCAGAATACCCAAAAACATGTATAAAACCAATTTCGGTTTCAAAATCCATCAAATAAAAAATTCCAATAAGGCCGCCAAACACACTACAATTTGATTGGCCCACGGCAGCCATGTTTTTCGACGGATTAACTTCCTTTGAAGAAACCTTAATTATCCTTAGTCCCTAATCATATTTCCCATATTTCCGACTGATCTCTTCAGTGGTTCGGGAGAAGAAATCCTTTTCGGGAAAACAATGACATCCAAGATGGCCGCCGAACCATTTGACCAATCAAGTCCTCTTGAACACACTTGGCTTACCTCTTTCCATAGATGGTGTTTCGTGAGTTTTGAATCGATTCCCAAAGCGGTTCGGAGAAGATGATTTTTAAAGACGTTTCCTAAAATCGGCCGAAATCCAAGATGGCCGCCGGGCAAATCGGCCGATCGGCTTCATTTGAACAAACTTGGATCCCTATGCCCTATGGATACTTTCTGCCGTAATTAATCTATGCTTGTGAGTCTGATAGGATCTTGGGTAAGTGTCACACATTTAGGTATATGTAAGGAATAAATCAGTTGTCTAGCTAACCATTTTCGAACCTGTTTTCGCGATATAAAAGCTGTTATGTAACTTATCAACGCTCCCGAAAGCTACATGATGCTTAGAATCAGAATATCCACTTTTGAGTCGCAAACTCACGATTTGCTTTTTCCATTGTTTTGCCATATTTTAGATCACCTGTTCCCAGGTCGGCAGTGGTTGTATTTCTCAGACTTCTGGAGCATAGGCTATGGTCTTCATAGGTGCTCCGACCACATCTTTGTGTGTGGACAGAAGCGTAAGAAGTTTGATATCTAAGCACTCGAGTGTGCGAGTGGCTCGATCAGGAGATGCGGGTCGAGCATGCGTCATATTTCTTGGACTTCTGTAGTGTAGTCTATTCCATGCGTAGGTGCTTTGAGTGCAACTGGAGGAATGGTCGGAATCTTAATAATCTCTAGATCTAAGCACTGTAGAATGTAAGCGTCTAGATCTAGAGCATTCTGGAGAGTCTTGCCGAATCGACTCCCATGTAGAATCACTACCTATGAGTCGGCGCGGTATATTAACGAATATGTATGATTACTGTATTCTGCGGCTGTAGTAGTAGAAGCATCCTACAGCTGCAATCAGTCCTTCTTCGCCTTTGCCCACTGTGTCTTGTCCTCGGCCGAAATCCTTAGCTTCCTCAGGTCCATTCTTGACTTGAGTGTACCAAGTACTGCTTTCTTGAGGTCGCCTCGTAGCACGCTTTGCAGATTTTTGCAATGATGTCCTCCCCTGGCTTTGCTGGCTCCAAGTAGGGAGAATTACAAGGCTCTCTGTGCTGGTGTCTATTCTGGCATCCTTAGCACATGGCCAAACATGGACCATCTTTGCTGGGCGACTTTTACAGACAACAGCGACGTATTACACATCTTGTATAGTGCATCGTTGGAAATTATGATGTCTGGCCATCGGTGTCCAGTGATGGTGCATAGGTGTTTGCGGTGGCAGGCATCGAGTTTGTCTATAGCTGCCTTTGGAGCTGCCCAGCCGTTACAGTTATACAGCATCAAGGATACTTAGGTTGCATTATATAAACGTAGTCTCTTTATCAAGGCCATCTTTTATCTACGAATCCATAGCTTCCAGAAGGACTGGAAAGCTATGTTCCCCATGATGCAGCGTGCAGAAATGTCAGAAGTACTGCAAAGCAGTGAGCCCAGGATTTTACTTTATCCTCATGGTTCGTCGCCACGAAATGGGTCGTCATTTTCTATAGTTTCATGCTTTGTCGATAGGTACATGTGGGTGAACTCTGTTTTTGACTCATTTATAAAGAGATTATCAATTTTTAGATTGCTTGCAGCTATTGGGAGAAGTTCGTCAATGGGTCTCTTTTCCTTGTCTATGAAGTCCACATTGTCGGCATATTCCATCTCTAGCGGCATGCCCAGTATTGACACCGGGGGTTTGGCCTTGTGGAACTTTGCCGCACAGATTTCAATCCGGCAGCAAGGTAGCAGGTGAAAAGCACCGGAGATAGACCATCTCCCTGTGGGAAGCCGATTGATGTCTCAAACTCTAGAGACTTCACTGACTTGACTCGTACTCTCCGCTTGGTGTCTGCAAGCAGTAGTCTCATTAGTCGTAGCTCATCTCCATTGCAACTGGCCTGGCGTAGTACATCTAGGATCTTTGAGCGTTTAATTGTGTCGAATGCTCGTGACATGTCAATGCCCATTTTGTGGAAGTCCCAGTGTTTGGACATGACTACCGACACAAGCATGCGTTGAGCCCATACAATGTCTGCGCAGCTGCGTCCACATTTTAAGCCACTTTGACATGATCTGGTGAAATAATCAATCTTGTCTCGGATGCGGCATTTAGTAACATTGGATAGGATTTTCCGTATGCTGTTGAGGAGCACAATGGGCCGCAGATTGGCTGGGGGCCAAGGTGGCCTCTTGGGCTTGGGTAGTGCGATAAGGGTGCCTTGGCCTACAGTGTCGATGAAGGTGTTGCATGAAAGCTGAATTGATTAGGTGCGTGATCGGTTTTGAGGTAATGTTACTTGCATATTTGAATAATTCATTGCTCATGCCATCAGGTCCAGATGCACGTACATTTTTCAGGGCTTTAAGTGCCTTCTCAACCTCTGCTGATTTAATTGGTGTTAGTAATGGCCTTGGGTCTCCTGAGAACGGGTGCAAGGGCTCATCATTGTTGTCAGTGAACTGATCATTGAACCATTCTCGGATCGCCTCGGCTATTCCCTGGTCAGTCCCGATAAAGTGTCCTTCCGAGTTGTGTACAGTGAGTGGTGGTGTGTAGTTAGTAACTCTCAGGGCTCGGGCTGCCCGAAAAAATGTGTGGCAGTCATCTGTGGCAGTGATTTCATCTGCTAGGGAGTCTGCTTGTTGAATAGCAAGATCTTTTAGGCATTCGCTAATGTGGCGCAAAATATTATTGCGCTCCCGGCGTAGTTTGATGCAGTCTTCACTTTGGCCACGTTGATAGATGCGCAGCCGTAACGCTTTCTGCTCTGCTGACAGTTTTACTACTAGAGGGCCGACAGTATACCTAGTTTGGTTGTTTTTAAGATCACCTATGGTGCTGGTAGCGGATGATTCCATAGATTTCAGTATTTTGATTAACGAATAACACGTCATCAAAGGTTCACTCGACTGAGAAACTTCTAGGAGGCCTACCTTCTAAATGGTCTCTTGCCAATACAGTAGAGGCTAACAAATCTGCTACGTTACTGTCTGGGAAAAACTCACCATCTATAGTTACTCTGTTAGAATCATTGACGGAAATCCGAGGACTCTCATTTAAGCGAGCTCCCTCAGAAAGTAGCGACTTACTTAACATGATTTATGATTATTGCCGACGGAACAGCTTAGAGAGTGTCGGTAGCACCGTGTATGCCACATATATGGTACGATTCATATTTATTTATAAAATATCTCTCAAAAATGTCCTAGAAGTGCAGGTATGATTTCTATTCTTGAATAAAGCCCTTTTCTTTCTCACTCGTCCACATGCTTTTATTAGACATTTTGGAAGATAACAAGGTGTGCTTCCCAGATAACGCAACTTACTGGGCCGATGCCGGGCCGATAGCGTGCCGATACTTTCAGTATCGGCCCAGTATCGTCCCAGCATCGGCCCAGTAAGCTGCGCTATCAGGGTTGCACTGGCACGTGGAACATGTACATGACATGTGGTTTAATTATCGATAGTGATTGGTCAGTAGAACATTCGATTCGTAGCTGGTGACGCGTTAACCAGAGGACAGTTTTTCAAGCGTGTTTGAAAACAGGCGACGAATGGCAATTAGCAAAATCTGTCATTTTCGTATCGCATCGCCGTCGGTTTCGGAAGCACACTATGGCGATGGGTAACCGATAATATAAAATCGCCTCGCAGTTGCCTCGCGTCACTGCAATGTGCTATCAACTTAAGTTGCATTCTGACAAATAATTTTCTATGAACATCCGTAATCTTGCACGACTAGAGACGTCCATTATGCATGCTTTCGATGCTGCACAATAACACAGTTGCAATAACACGATCCAAACTCGCTACTTAACCCTTTAACACTTGAATTTGTTCAAGAAAATTTTGATTTTCTGATGGAAAATGTCGATTCGCAGACCAAGAGAAGGATGTTTTTGAAAATTTACCAGGAGAATGACTGGCTCGGTTATCGAGCCAATCATTCCAGTGGCAAATTTTCAAAAATACCCTTCCCTTGGTCTCCAAATCGATATTTCTAAAGCCCACCGTAGAAGCCATTATTGCTGATATGAGGGTTAAAGGATTAAGGGCCCTTCATACTCATATATAAGAGCATTTGCAGATTAATTGCATTTCATGAGGACAGAAATTGATCATAGAATCTCAAGTCATTCGTCATTATTCTTGCGGGAGTTCCACAGTGGGAAAATATCGCGGTGAGAATAAATCAAACGTATTACGTATTATCGGTATGGGTCCAAATCGCTTGATAATTTCTTTTCATGACCCTAGATAAGACAAAAGGCAATTTATGCTTCAATAAAATCGCACAATCCTCTTTCTGAATGCAAGTATTATTTTGAATAGTTGAAACTAATTTGACTGGAAGCTGCTTCTGCTAAGATGCTAAAATGCCAAGATGCTAAGAATATTAAATAGCATAGGGATATAAATATCGTGGTGCGAAACACAAAGAGACCTGTCTAAAACGGACACTAGATTGAACTGTGTGGCAGATAATGGCAGGTGATCTGATTTTATCCAGGTCTATTGCAATCGTAAAGCAAGGGATGAATCTACTTTTTGCTATGCCCCGCACATCTATAGCTAATCTCCGTACATGTTTTGCGCCTGTTGGTATCGATTTGTATACTTTGGATCCTGAATTTCCAGAATCCCAATTTCATGGTAAGTATAGAGCTAACCTGTTGAGTATTTTAAAACTAATTTGCCTGGGGGCTGTTGCTGCCAGCGCCCAGTCAAATTAGTTTCAAATTTTTCGATAGAATATGTATTAGGTAGTAAATTTTTAAAGGCATACACTTCGTACAGCATGACGGACTATTCCATCTTTATGGTGAGTATTTCTGTCAAGTATGATTGTGATGTCAGCATACATGTGACGTAATTTATTATGACGTCATATACTTGAGCGACAGATCGGATTCAAAAGGTGCCCGCCATGGATAGGTCTGGCCGTACTACCGAGGTCAACTTCTTACACATATATAGATAGTTTATTTCACAGTAGGCCTATTCCACCCTTGCGTGTAAATGACATAATATAAGAATGTGGCAGACACTGTGACAGTATTACATATTACAATTGTAATTATTTCGTTATTATCACCACTTTCATCTTTATCATCACCATCATCATCATCACCACCATCATATAGAGTGTTCAATCTCTCGCCATGCCCCAGACATTTCTAGCTAAGTCCGTACGCGAATCTGAAACGATTTGAAACTTTGAATCCTGAATTCCCAGAATAAGAAGTTCAAGGTAGCCATGTAGGTAATCTGCTGAATATTTTGAAACAGCTACCAGTCAAATAAATTACAAAATATTCAACAGAGTGTTTATTAAGTTATAAATTTATCAAAGTCATACAATTCACGCAGTTTCGGGACGGAACTTACTATTTTCGTGACTTTGATTCTGGCGTGAGCTAACAAGTGGAGTAAGCAACTGCATTGGTTTTCGGACCATAACACCACGTAGGCAAAAATATTTATATGGCGGTGTTCCAATTTTATAGTTTGTTATTATACGAACCAAATATGTATATAGTATTGATAATTTGGAAAAAAACACCAATTTAAGAACAATAATTCTCGCGGACTAGAAAGCGACACGCATAGTCTGTTGGTTCCAGAGAGTCCCAGTACCTTTTCTGATTTCCGGATTCCAAGCGTATTACTTCAAACAAGCGGAGCATGTGGACGGAGCTTAGCTACAAATGGAGGCGTCCAGTTTCTCCGTCAATCATATGATGGTATAATCAAAGACATGACGTGTATGCTGACATCATAATCAAGTATGTCATGAATGACTCGATTTAGTCCGTCCTAAACGCTTAATAGTCCGTCAGGTTGTACGAATTGTGTACCTTTACTGTTTAATAATCATGCTGCTGAATATTTTGAAACTAATTTGACTGGTCGCTGTAGCTACAATAGGTAGCAACAGCACCTAGTCAAATTAGTTTCAAAATAGTCAACATCTTAACTGCATAGTTTTCTGGAAATTGATCATCAAGAATATCATGGCTCAATCGATCCAAATACGGGCGAAGTGTGGGTGGAGCTTAGCTAAGATGGGCGGGGCATAGCTAAAACTAAATTCCTCTATTGGAGGGGAATTGTTTGCAGTTTCAATAACGGCCCCACTGGTGCCCGACCCAACTTCGTCTCACACTACTGTTAACAGAATTTATTTTTGTTTCAGTTAATGCCCTGGTTAGGTCACCCTTCTGATGCGATCGTGGATCAATCGCAATCGACATGAGTCTAATTCCATGCTCGTGCAACTGAAATTAGGCTGTTTAAGCTATTATATTCTTTTCTTAACTCATTAAAATGGCTAGTGAATGGGTGTTTGAAGACGAGGAGAAGCTAGTTTCACTCTATCAGGAACATCCCTCTCTCTCTATGCTGTTACAGACAAGGACTATTGTAATCGTCCAATGACACGGAAAGCTATCGAACAAAGTTCAAAGACCATTGGGAAGGCAGGTATAGAAATAAATCTACATTCAAATAGTATAGCCTAAATGGACAAATTATCCTGTATATCAAATGATCCAAACCAAAAATAACAAAACATTATCTGTGACAATTTAAGGGCCGATGTCAGTTGACATGAGAGAGCTCGCGATTTGGTAGCATTTGAGCGAAACTATTTGCAGGGAGTTGTACACAACCGCACCAAGTTTCCATAAGCCCAACGGTTCAGAGAGTCGCCGCAAGTTGCATCGCAGCGCACATAATCGCCTGGTGACCTAAGCAGGGCATAAGACTTGTCTTATTACCGTATCTCCCACATACATTGAGTTACATTTTATAAAACATGTTATTCAAGTGGCGCTATGATATACACTATTATTAGTTTTAGTGTTTTATAATATTATAACATATTAATAAATGGCACTAATATAAATTAACAGGAACTAAATTATTATGTAACATATGAGCATATGGATATAAACGGAATAGATGGATCCTTTTCTACCTGTTGACTTGCATGTGTGACATAATCAGTTAGATTAACACTTTCATGACGAAGCCGGCAAAAACCGGCCTCTGTAGTGGTCTTGAAGAATGTCCATTTGCAGGTCAAGAGAAGACTATTTTTTTTTCATTTACGACTGAAATGTCTGGCTCGATAACCGAGCCAGTCATTCCAGTGGTAAATTTTCAGAAAGATTCTATTCTTGGCCAGCAAATGGGCATTCAAGAAGCAAATTGTTTGATACCTATTACCAAATTTAGCCATTAAAGGGGTAACGTTAATAATATTGTCGATATTCCATTCACTCGGTGCCAATGTCACTATTAGAGCGTGTATGTATTCACTAATGGCGTTCAGAGTGTGCGGTGTTCCATATTAGCGAGTTCTGTCACGTGCTCAGCCCACGGGGAGTATGGTATGCAGGAACGACATTTAACAGCACCATACGCGCAGGGGCTTCGCATAATTCCATCCATTAGCATAGCCGGGCAGGAATTAATTGAATCCATGACTAGTCAAAATGCAGATACATCACAAAATAACTTTCGTTAAACAGTTTGAGTAGAATTTGAAAATTGGTTCAGATATATTGTACACGTGCTACTGAGTGCAGATTGGCTTGTTTCCATCCTGACATCATCATTTTGGACTTCAGGATGGCCGCAGTGGGAAATAATTGTATGCTAATATATCAGCTTCTAGACCATATAAAAACATGAAATTGATTTTATACCCATATAATTGTGGGGAAGGAATGCATTTACTGTTTGTATAAACCCATATAATCCTTTCTTTCTTATGTGGCGAGCATCACTGACAGAATTCGTAGAGCGTATAATTAAAAATTTTTTTCATTTGCGAATATGCTGTAAAACAATGAGAAATTTACTTTCCAGTATTGGAGAAATTACATGTATCTAGTATCAATCCTGCTTAGATCCACTTGTGATAACCGAGATGGAGACTGGATTTTGCACATGTACTCAATTGCAAAAATGATTCCCTGATTCGCTACTTATGATTATGTACACAACAACAGATGGGGTATTGTCTTCATGGCAGACATAAAATAAGTTCCGAATACAGTTTTATAACGGATTCTTATCAGGTGATTTTGTGGCAAAAGAAACACCACAACGATAATGTAAAAGGTATTCGAGAAAATCGAAAAGAAAGTTATGTTTCTTGAGTTTGTACATGTGCGGTTGATCAACAAGCACATTAAATTCCATAACAGTACGAAAAAAGGTGCATACATTTGCAACAATGTATACTGTGAATGCCAGTTTTGATAAGCAGAAAACTGTACCTATAAAAGTCATTTATTTAGACGAGTTCTTGTTGCCATGGAAGCCGGGCGTGATGTCAAGGTTGATAAACGGCTGGAGCAAGAGCTTTCCCCTGTACCATTGTCCTTTTAAAAATTAAGTACAACATCAAATAAAACAGAACTGAGCAAAATTCTAGATCACGGCTTATATTAGCTCAGAATTAACCACCCATCACCATTTATTCTGCCTGCACCATAGGCCTACTGGAGGGAATGTATACTATGCATGCCCTTGGGAATCACGCAGAAACAAAGATATTTGGTGAATTGTGCAATAACATTCAAAATTATGTAGATGTACAATTTTCAGAAAAGTGCAGCATGGAAGATATCGTATTTGACCTTTGTAGAAAATTTGATCAAAGAGGGGACTTAAGACAAACATACTCCTGGAAAGAGTATGCATATAAAAATACTGGTAGAAGGCTGAGACCAGAAAATGGGAAAGATTCACCAGCCTTCCGGAAAACAAACGTCGCTTTACAAACTTTGTGTGAACAGAGCTGGTAAATGGTCCTTACCATTTTTAGCTATGCCCCGCCCATCACTAGCTAAGCTCCACCTACACCTCGCCGTGTTGGGATTGATCGATCCCCGAATGCCCAAGCTACCAATTTCCTGAAAACTATACAGGGAAGCTGTTGGATATTTTGTAACTAATTTGACTGGGCGCTGTTGTTGCCTATGGGTCGGCCTAAGCTGTTCAATATTTTGAAAGCAATTTGACATAGGCAGTAACAGCGCCCAGTCAAATTAGTTTCAAAATATTCAACATAATATTTATTAAATTGTAAAAGCAAACAATTTGTACAACAACGCATAGACCGTTTTCAAATATGCATTCGTGACGTACTTATCGACGTCATTCATGACGTCATTCATTATGATGTCATTCTACACATCACGCAGTTCATTATGACGTCATATGAGGGGTGGGTACTCTGGAAGGGTGAATTACTATCCCAATCTACCTGACAGAACTTGTGCTTAGAGGGAGATTCGCAGATTCAAAGAAAGCTTAGTCATCCACCTGCATAGATGTATCTAGCCTCAGTTCAAACCAGGAAGAGGCTGACACTCGCATCATGCTACATGCTGAAGATGATAATCACGCTGATTACAGGCATGTAGATGTAATATACCGCGATACCAAAGGCATGGTCCTACTGGTGGGATATATGCCGAATCTATCTCACGAGATATGGATGCAGGCGGGAAGCGCTACCAGGAAACGTATTACTCCCATCCATATGATTCAGGTTAGAACCTCACTGTTGACTGTCTGCGCTATAACTGGAACAGGTACAACTGGCCGGTTTGTTGGCATAGAAAAACAATCTGCTTGAAATGTGCTTGTTAAATTTCCTCACTTAATCGAGAATTCTAATTTATCCATCAATCATATGACGTCATAATAAACTACGTGGCGTGGATGGTGCCGTCATAATGAATTACCACATGAATGATCGATTTAGTCTGTCTTAAGCGCTCAATAGTCTGTCAGTTTGTATGACTTGTATGTCCTTACTATTCCATAAACATGTTTCTGAATATCTTTTTAACTAAATTGACTGGGCGCTGTTGCTGCCTATGTCAAATTGGTTCCAAAATATTGAACAGCTTAGGCCGACCTGTATTCTTTTCTGGAAATTGAGATTCGGGGAGTGCAGGGATCGATCAATACCACCACGGACAAGTCGATCTTTCCTAGTCAATCCATGCTTGCTGATGCCGTAACGTTCGTAAGCAAACATTGTTGACTATCAACGTTGTGCGTAGCTCATCGTTTTGCAAAGCAAGAAAAAGTGACTCACTACCGCCTACTAAAGAAGCCTGCATCTACATATAAGGAGAACTCGCTACTAAACCTGATTTTGAAGAAAGGCCCTTGAATCACGCCCACACGTGCCGTCTGTGGAAGATGGTTGTTGTTCTTTAGCAGATGGAAATGGCAGGTTGAAACCAATGCTGCTTTTAATACTTCAAATACGACAAATGGTCTGTCTATGAGGTAGAATAAAGAACCCATATCCTATGGGATAAAGGATAGATTGTCTCTATAAGCACAGTTGCTTATTATGTTTAATGATGCTCGTGATGTTCACTAGTAAGTAATATTGTTGTTAATTTTTGTTTTGTGATATTTGTAGGTTGTGCATGCTTTGCATTAAAATGAAGGAAATTCCAATTCCCCTTTCTCCGAGATCTAACAATACTCACCATTCTATTACTTCTGATATACAGCTGGCCCTGACAGCTGGCTCCAGGACTATATACTTAGAAAGCGTTACCGACTCCTTGGAACCGGGTACTCGGCTCCCAACCGCCGAGTACCCGTCTACCATGAAGCTCATATTGTTTGCATAGCCACCAAACAAGAGGAACTCATGGCTTGCCTCCGTGGGGCTGTGGGAGGCTGGGTCCGTAATATAATTGTGAGCATTGTTAGATCTCGGAGAAAGGGAAATTGAAATTTCCTTCATTCTCCTTCGATCAATACTCACCATTCTATTACGTCTGATATACACCAGATTTGGTCAGTAACCTGGTGGGAAGGGGCAAGCCATAACTGCTACTTTTGCCCCTTGGAGAAAGAGCTAGACTTAAACTTGACTAATGGAGACATAAAAGGACCATCAAGTTAACGGAACCGAATCACATTCGCATCACTGCCCCCCCCCCCCTTTTCTCCTAAGAAAAGGGAGAGAACTCACGAACATGCATCTCGCCTGAAAACACAAATATGCCAAGTGGGTTAACTGCTCTTTGCATATATTAGCCTGGGAATGAGCATGAATATATAAGATGAATGATCATGATATATAGACATAATACAAACACTCTCAATCCTTAATTACCTCATGATATTTGGATTTCAGACCTGGAGCCTCCAACCATTCACTTGTCCGGCCATCAGTGACACAATCTGGTTGATACCCTCCCGCTCGACCATGTCTGCTTCTTAACGCTTTCTTACAAATGCCAAAAAAGGAAGAAGAGCAGTGTGGTCATATAGCTATCGTCTCAAAACAGCTAAAGCGAGTGGATTGGCGAAGTCTGACACATCCCTCATATAGTAATCCGTGAAAGAGGACTCACAGGGCCATTGTGCAACAGCCATGATGTCCTTAAACGGAACACCATTGTAAAAGGGTGGAGGAGGCGGCTATTCCTCTAATATTGTGCCCTTGCGCATTGCACTTGGTGCCCAGTCGTAATCTCACGGGTAGTCTGAATGCATTCGACTACCCAACGAGAGATAGAATCCACGGATGCGGCGCAATATGGCTCCTTATTGCAGATCCACAGATGTCTATCATTCGACCGTAACGAGTCTGTCCGTTTTGTACTTAGTCAAAGCACGGACTGGGCACCAGACATTGGCGTCATGATCAAACCTACTTAGTTTCGGTATAACGATCGGTTTGCCGGCATATCTCAAAGATTGAATCTTTGACATAAACTCTGCTCTTGGCAGCAGACGCAGACCCTCTCTGGAGACAATAAATCGGTCCCTCTCTGCTGAAAGTGCATGGATCACACTGCGCCTTCTAGCTGAGGAAGCTGCCAATAGAAAGACCGCCTTTAGAGTCAAATGCTTTAGACTAGCCGAACGCAACGGTTCGAAAGGGTGCTTGGCCAGTACATTAAGCACTAAAGATAGACTCCAGGCTGGAATGACTACCGGTTGTCTCGGTCGGAGATTGCTCATTCCCTTCACCATCACACTCAACTGGCCACCTCTGGACTATCCCTGTTGGCTAGACAAGGGATAACTGATGACAAAGCTGACTTGTATCCAGCAATTGTGACAGGAGCTAGTTCTGAAAAGAACAGCTTACAGAGAAAGTCTGCTATTTGCTGAATAGTGGAATGAAAAGTAACAATACCATTTTCCTCACACCAGTCTGCAAATCCGTTATTTTTGTTGGTATATGACTTGAAGGTTGACCTCCCTCTCGCAGCTGCGATGAAATCTGCAGCATGTCGAGAATAGCCCTCCGACGTGGAACGTTGTTTGACAACAACCACGCAGTCAATAACATTTCGGGAAGCTCGTGTAGGAAGCGTCCCTTGGCCTGGGAGATTATGTTCGGAATCTCGGGTAACTGCACTGGATTTTCCACCCGCAGACCTCGAAGATCCGTGAACCACGCTCTGCTGGGCCAAATGGTGCTATAGCAGGACCAGGCACGGTTCCTCCCTGATCTTCACCAATATCTTCGTTAGAAGAATGGTGGGTGGGTACGCATAAGCGTGCATCCCTCTCCAGCTTAATGCCAGAGCGTCTGTATCGACGGCATTAGGATCTGTAATCGGCGAGACATAAGTCATGATTTGAGCATCTTCCCTTGTGGCGAACAAGTCCACGTTGGGTTTGCCCCAATGCTCGAATATCCTGGAAAGAACTGGAGGGTTGAGAGACCATTCTGTTGGCAGAATTCTCTGTCTGCGAGACAAAGCATCTGCCAGAATGTTCAATCGCCCAGGAATATGAGCTGCTTTAAAAAATAACCGAGTAATTCCTGCACCATTGAATCAAGTGCCACACTTAGATACATAGTGTGGGTGACTTGGTCTCGCCTTGGCGATTTCTGTATGATACTACTGTCGAGTTGTCCGACCGTATCAATATCGCCTTGCCCCTGAGTTTTGGAAGAAACCTTTTCCAATGCCAGTTCCACTGCCATCATATCCAACAGATTGATATGCAGCTGGCTCTCTTGGAGAGTTCATGTGCCCGAAACCTGGTGTTCTCCCAGGTAGGCTCCCCCATCCCTCCACCGATACATCCATGTAGACGGACAGCTGGGGGTGGGGTAGGTGCAGCGAAAACTCCTACTAGGAGATTCTGACGCTTTTTCCCACCATACAAGATGCGACATTATTGGCTCCAAAACTGGCACCAGTTTTGACAGGGGTTCTATTCTCTGTTTCCACAGAGACATCAGATACAACTGGATAGGTCTTCGCATTCGAGCAGTGTACTGGTATACCTGCTACATGGAGACCATCATGCCCAGCATTTGAAGAAACCGCCTCGCCTGAATGTGGTTTCCCAATCGAAACTCTTGAGGATGGCTAACAGAGACACTACTCTGGGCTCTGACGGGTAAAAAAAACCCTGCCCTCCTCGAGATCGAATCGCATCCTTAAATAAACGAAATGTTGAGTGGTGTGTCAACTCAGATTTCTCCTTGTTGACTATCCAGCCTAGATCTGAAAGCAACCTCAGAGTCAGAGCAGTATCCACCTCTAACCTGGCTGATGATCAGCCAATCGTCTATGTAGGTGTGAAGCGCCACGTTCTCTTTTCTGAGAAACGCTGTCACCACAAGGACCACTCTGGTGAACAAACCCTTGAAGCTGTCGACATGCCGAATGGGAGGATTTAAACTCCCATACTAGATTCTGAAACGCAACTCTCAGAAACCTGTGACAACTCCCGTTCATAGGAATGTGGGAACATGCATCTCTCAGATCGATCGATACACACCACACCCCCTTCCTCAATCCTGCCATTAACGACCTCGGAGTTTCCATCTTAAACTGAGGCGTATGGATAAACCAATTCAATGGCCTGAGACTGAGTATGGGTCTCCATCCCCCTGTGCTCTTGGGGACAAGGAACATGTTTGAATAGAAGCCTGGAGTGTTCCGGTTTGCTGGTTTATTGCTCCCTTCAGAAGCAAACCTGACACTTCGTTTTTAATAGCTTCTAACTTGTCTGGTCCCGTTGAACGGGTGTCCAGACAGGTGCCAAAGACAGATTCTGTTGTGGAAAGTCCCACCACTCTGGTATGTACCCCTGGCATAACCATCCCAGGACCAGACTGTCTGACGTCACATCTCTCCAAACCTCGACGAAAACGCATGAGCCTTCCACCCACTATTGACGCCTCAACGCCTAATGGGGGTGTCTGGCTCACGTATCCGCTCCCCCCCCCCCCTCTCTTGACGAGAGAGAGAGCGAGAGAACCATATTGGTCTTGGTTTGGCCGGTCTAACTGGCAGCGCTGTTTCTGTTGCACAGCTGCGGTCCAGGCAGATGCGAAGGGAGCCCTCGTGTACGATCCGCTCCCTTCTGTCCGCCCTTTGAGGCCTTACCCCTCCCCTTTCCCTTCCCGCCTCTCGGGCGATCAGGAGCAACATTGGGGAGGGTCGAGGCCCTCACAACCTTCTTGGCTTTCTTCGCCGAGGCGGCTGAGAAAACCCAGCAGAAAACAGAAGCAGCACTATGCTTTAAGCTTTCACCTTGCTTTTTCTCTGTTTCTTGAAGGTTGCCTGACTACAGTCAGATAAACCGCCAACCGATTCTGCACAATGCTGGCCGTGTCCTCCAAGATGGCCAGCGCCTGGCCACCAAAGATGCTAAGGCCTGTCAGGGGCGTCCCAAGAAGACGCTCCCTGACGGTAGTAGCTGGACGCATATGGTCAAGGACCATCTGCCTCTGGACATAGTCACACGCGCCTGCACCCTTGCCAATGCGTCCATAGACGGCACCAGGCCGTCATTAACGCACGAAAATGCCACAGGTGGCACAGGGTGGCCTGCCCCACTTCAGCCCATACCGACTTAAGAAGACGATAAGAGTGGTTGAGAGCACACAGTGCTGTCCTCACACCCCCATCACACAGGGACAGGACTTCATTATGCTGTACCTGAGCTTTGTCCACCAGTGCCGGGGCGGGGCCACCCGCTCCAGCACTCTGGACACCGAGTACCCAGCGGTCATCCTCGGTGTCCGACGGGACAACACCATACCTGTCGTATTCCCCCCGTGGAATACGACCCTCGCCGCACCTCCCTGGAGGCCGCAAGAAGCTGGCCCTTGTTCATGCGTTGTTTGCTATAAATAGCATCAAGCAACACCATAAACCATGGATCCAGTCCAACAGACTGGATCAGGGCTGCGGGAAAGATCCCCGTCCTAATCGATGCAACCGATGGATGGGGTACATCCTCCTCGTCCGTGGTCGAAACCACAGACGGGTCCACCCTGGCTAGCCAAGCCAGAGCCTCAGACCAATCCGTCTCCGAGGAGGACACTCCCGTGAACACGTCACCCGTTGACATGTTCACGGCCCTACCAGCAATGGCCTCCCGGCTAGGAGCCATTGCTGATATGCCAGGAACTCCGGTACCGTACGGTTCCACCGCCACCCCATGGAACACACCAGTTCATGGAGTAGGTCTGCACGCAAAAAACCGTGCGGACCAGTAGCGGTTGAGGAACCGTGGCCAAACACGGGCACCAATGGCACCCCATGTCTGACCGACGGACCAGGCGAGATAGGTGAGCACCATGCCTGGCCGGCCACACCCGTCACCGTGTTGGTTGGTGGCAAACCAACCATCACGGGACCGGTGCCCGGTACCGGAGTGGCCTCAACCACGGGCGGAGCCGCTGCCCTGGCTTGCGCCAGGCCAGACAGATGGAGGACGGTTCCGTCAGGACGGAATCGACCTCCATGCTCTCCACCCGCGGCATCACAGGCCGCAGCACCCTCTCTTCCTCGGCCTCCTCATCTTCAGACCCCGAAGAGTCGTCACTAGACAAGGAAAACCGTGGAGCCGTCCTAGCGGACGGCTCCCATGCCTGACGGACTGGCCACCGCTACTGGACCACCCGGAGGTGGCCGCAGAGAGACAGAACCCATCAGGCCGGAGCCCGATGGGACTGCCAGGGGGCCGTACGAGACGGCTCCCTCGGTGGCCAGTCCAGAACCCTGTCCAAGGACAAGGTCCGAATTAAACATGGGGGAGAGACTGCCTACAACTTTTGGCAGCAGGGACGACACCAGCGTGGGCAGAACGCTATGCAAGACACCTTGCCTAGCCGGACCAAACCACGCCGGCGGTGCCATCTCCGCCACCTCCGGTTGCAGACGTGGAACGCCCCCACGGGCCGAAACGGACGCTCCACGATTTACTTTCGGACCGCCTGACCCTGCGTCAGACCCTGCCAAGTCCTTCTGGCAAGGAACTTAAGCATCATATCAACCGACCACACAGCGCAAACGTTACACCTACTGTCAAGACTACACAGTGGAAACAGACATGGTCCTTGCATAGACCCGTACGATATGTGGCACTCGACACATGATGGCGGGGCTGGCTTGGCCTATAAAAAGCCAAACCTACAATAAGCCAGCTGAACGAAACAAAAATGGAAGGCAGACAATTAATTTTCAAATATTTTGACCATAAATTAACTGTCACCCTCCCGCACCCCACCCCGCAACGTTACAGCAAAGATCTCATTGATTATGACGACAAGAACGAAGCGGCAATAATACACCCATACACTGATCCTCAAGGATGTATAACGGAACCAGGAATCATATCGCATAGCATTCGGGGTATATTTACTAATAAATATAAATTATACTCCTAACGAAGGCCAAAACGATATGTGAAGAAACAACAAAATGTAAACAAACTGCTGTAGCACACGGTAAAACCGCAGACCACACATCTAAATCAAGAATTTTGAAACGACTGATCATTGCAAACAGATCGTGATAACACGCAAAACTTGAAAATTCCAAAGTTTTTCTGGTACCAATTAAAGTGCGCAGCACCCAGAATCAGTTGCGCGAATTAATGAAACATTTTCTTCACATAAACATCCGAGAAACACGGGTGTGACGTCACCCGCTCGGATCTTACGGAGAACGACGTCAGCCGATAATCGTGTTAAAACACCTGATAAGCCAACACCTAATTTCATATCTGCCGATCGCCTGTTGGGGATTTAAAGGAAGGCGATCATCTGGCATATTTCGTTGTTAACACACGTCCCAGATTCTTTGGGGTTAGAAATTGGAACATGCGACACAGAAGAAATGTTAGAGACCTAAGTCTTTTAACTATGGAATAACATGGAAATATACGACCTGGTTATCATCGGAAGCGTCCATATTAATCCAAAATATCCTTTTGAGAACGCACAAGCTATCACAATTAATCACAGTAAAAAGACTTAGGCTTAAACAATCTTAAGACTTTCCAACTGCAAAAAGCATGTATTCTCTTGTCGCCATGCAAACAAGAATGAGCTTCATGGTAGACGGGTACCCGGCAGTTGGGAGCCGAGTACCCGGTTCCAAGGAGTCGGTAAAGCTTTCTAAGTCTATAGTCCTAGAGCCAGCTCTCAGGGCCAGCTGTATATCAGCAGTAATAGAATGGTGAGTATTGATCGAAGGAGAACTAGTCATTCCTCGATTGTTTTGACAGAAAACTTATGATAGAAGAATGTCCTCATGTTAGTTGTTACAGATTCTTCAGATAAATCGGTTGACTTGCATATTCCTTTAATGTTGTGAAGGGTTGATGTTAACAACTTGTGTGACAGTAATATCTGCGTTGAATACGATACAATATATAAATGTGTTGCAGCGGCGTGTAACGCGTATTACAGAGTAATGGAGAAATCCCGTTTTAGCTAGGGCAGGTCCATATTTAACTACGCTCCACCCAGACTCCGCCGTGTTGGGATCGATCGATCCCTGAACTGCCTGACTATCAATTTCCAGAAAACTATACAGGCAAAGTATATTTTGAAACTAAGTTGATTGAGTGCTGTTGCTGCCTATGGCAGCACCAGCGCCCGGTCAAATTAGTTTCAAAATGTTCAACAGAATCTTTATTAAATAGTATAGACATACAATTTGTACAACGACGTTTAGCCCGTTATCAATTAAGCGTTCATGAAGATGTAATTACATCATTCATGACGTCGTCGATTATGACGTCAGCCTACACGTCACGTAGTTGATTATGACGTCATATGATTGATGGATAAACTGGAACGGCCCATTGACATGATTGATAAATTTGAAACGGTGGCCATTTTGAAATTCAAGATAGCGTCCAAACTTACATTGAATAATATTCAGACTTGATTTATTAGCTTTGAAAAACAAACAGAAAAAAATTCGGTCATGAGATAAAATTTGACCCTAATTTCCTTCTGCAACAAAGTTGTTTAACTGTCTGACTGCTGAGTTTTTGCAGACGACATATTCCAAGGGTTATATCGCTAGACATGCTAAATATTTTGAAAACAATTTGACTGAAAGGTGTTGGTGCCTAAGGCACCGACAACGTTTAGTCAAATTGTTAACAAAATATTCAGCATGTTCAGAGGTAGTGTCCATTGAAATTAAGGTCTGGTGGCTTCCAGAGGCGAGACAGTTAAGAGATATTGGTGAGCGATAAAGGGAGGCGAAAAATTCAGCCATTTTATGCATGCCCTAAGTTAAAGGCTAGTTGTAAGCAAATCCCAGCAGCAGAGTTGAAATGGGGCTATAATCATTATACAAGTGTATATAACAGATCTTCCTCATGTTTCCTGCCTCTACTAAAAATGCTTAGCGAAACCCTTATAGAGGCATAGTGAAATGACGTGCATCTATACTAGACTGTAGTATTCAAATCATTGGCTTTATCTAAAGTCTGGGTGAAGTAAATATCAACATGAACCAGGCGATAATAGTAAAAGAGCTCTGTAACGAGAATGCATTCGTTTGTGGTGCCGCCTTCAGCCAGGGGACATGGTCCCGATAGTGTTAACACCAAGAGATTAATATATAGCCGCTAATGCGCATATGTGGGTAGTTCAGGCGTATTTCGTGTGCATATGTATTTTATATGGTTAAAATAACCGCAACTGTTGTTTCCGCACCAGTGGACTAATCTTTAAGTATCTAGTACCGTTAGGAAAGTCATTCGAGCAGCCGCGAAACGCAGTGAAAATTATTGAAAACAATCAGGAACTCGAAGGGACATCTTCAATTTACGTCCGTGAAGTTGGCTCCTTATTCCCAGTTCACAGTTCCTTATTCGGACGTGAAGTTGACTCCTTATTCCCAGTTCCCAGTTCCTTATTCGGACATGAATTTGACTCCTTATTCCCAGTTCCCAGTTCCTTATTCAGACGTGAGGTTGGTATTTTATTCACAATTCCTTATTCGGACGAAGTTGGCTCCTTATTCCCAGTTCCTTATTCAGATGTGAAGTTGGATCATTAATTCCAGTTTCCAGTTCACTATTCAGGAATACGCAAATATACGGTATGATGTTAGAGACATAAAATTTGTGTAGGTCAGGTGATGTAAAAATAGGGCAGCTGAATAAGGAGCTGGAAATAAGTAAATGGCGTCTCACGCTTCAGAGAATTGAGGAAATCCAATGCAAACATTTGTAATGTTGCTAGAATTCAACCGCGCATTGACCCACATTAAAAAATGTAGGCCACGTGAACAAGAAATAGGTCATCTAAATAAGAAAGCTGGAGACTAGGGTTAATGATCCCATTTCACATCTGAATATGGAACTGGGAACCGGGAATAAGGAGCCAACTTCATATCTAAAGTAGGAACTATGAACTGGGAATAAGGAGCCAACTTCACATCTGAATAAGAAACTAGGAACTGGGAATAAGTAGGCAACTTCACATCTGAATAAGGAACTGGGTACTGGGAATAAAGAGCCAACTCACGGATGTCTTCAATTTAAAATTCCATCCCTGAGATACTGTCCGAAATCCCATTGCTCGAACTGTATGTATGTATGGCAAGAGCATATTGTGATAGGCACGCCAGAGCGTGGCCTTTCGGAAACATATATAAGCTGGCAATTTCTGTCCGTTCGACAGGAAGGAGATGGCGGATTGGTGTAGTGGCTATCACTCAGGACTACTTATGCAGAGAATCTTGCTACACTTGAGCCGTGTACTATCTCGCCGTCGTTAGAAACCCTAGATACGACGTGAATGCGGCTTGGAAGCAGGAACTGGATAGATGCCAATCAGTTCAATAACATCTTCAGTTCAACATGAAGAAGGGAGATGATTGGCCAGGTGGCAGCCTGATCATCTGTCAATCAGTTGTCTGGCATTCAAATCCCAGTCGGCTATCAGACAATCAGGTGCCTATATGGCAACTGGCAATTGAGACATAGG
Source organism: Chaetoderma sp. LZ-2023a (assembly GCA_034401795.1). Classification (NCBI taxonomy): domain Eukaryota; kingdom Metazoa; phylum Mollusca; class Caudofoveata; order Chaetodermatida; family Chaetodermatidae; genus Chaetoderma; species Chaetoderma sp. LZ-2023a. Next base: position 150,528,203 of record CM067359.1, read on the forward strand.
CAATCTCTTTCACGTCTCGTTGCCTCTCTCCACCAAGGAATATACATGGATACCCGTGTATAAACTGGGGATGTTACCAGAGATATACTGAAATACAACCAGCCTAGATATGGAGTGAATCGGATCTGTAAGCAGGGACTCGATAGATGCCAACCAAACTAATAACTTCTTCAGTTTGACATGAGGCGGTAGCACAGGCAGAAACGAAATGAGTTGCAAAACCAGCGACCACGGGATTGCGTCAGGTAGGCCGGCTGGTGATCGCTAGAGCCATAGACAATCTCCTTCAATCCTTGTTGCCCATCCACACAGAAATAAATGGATACCAGGGTAAAACTGGGAAAGTTGCCAATAATTAAGTGAAATAAAACCAGCCTAGATATGGCCTGAATGGGACCCATAAATATATAGGGATTCGATAGACGCCAACCAAACCAACAACTTCCCCAGGCAAACACGCGAGAATCCGCTCAGGAAGCCCTAGCAGCACTGTCAGAGAAGTAATCGTTTGAGCTCCGATCACCAATTGGTGCAAGCTTCAGGAAAACTCTGTCACACGCACGACATGACCAAAAAGACTACTTCCAAAAGTCAGCCTTGGTACGCATACAGGCGGCCAAAATTTCTTTCTCTGACAGACACAAGAGGGAAAGATTGATACTAAAGGAATGCCCAAATCAACCTGAATGAAGACCCCCGACGTCTCCCCCCACACCCTCCCCCACCCCACACACCACCCACACCCACCCCTCACCCCACCCACCCCCACTCACCCACCGCCCGACTGGAAGAGCAAAACCCTGCAAATCACAGCGGTATGCCCCCAACCGTCCACCCAAAACACCACCACACTCACCTTAGCAATAATTAAAGTGCCAAACCCCTAAATCCTAGTGATCGGCTAGTGTTGAAGGCCTAATGCGTCGCTTCAGCCGTAACCCTCATAATGTTAGTAGAACGCCGATGTGTACCGGAAATGGCATTACGTCACAGCATGTTGGTATATTAAATACTTACTTGAATACGTTCTGATTGCAGACTGTTAGCGCTGGAAACAGTAATGATCGGTTATAGTTGATTTTGACGTTGACACTTATTGGCCAGTCGTAGTAATGAATGATTCGTTCAACAATCTGATACAGCATGAAGCTCAGCCCACCAACCAACAGCAACAACCAAAGCAATCTATCAGAGAAAGATGGAGACATCAATGTATTATATAGAGACGCCGTTGCACACGATTAACCCTTTAAAGGCTAAATTATTTGAAGAGAATAGAATATTTTTATGGAATGTCCATTTGCAAGTGAAGAGAAGACTATTTTTTAATATTTACCACTTGAATGACTGTCTCGATTATCGATTATCAAAGATGGGCTTCCCTTGGCCTTTAAATGGACATTCCTCAAAACCCTGGAGAGGCCGATTTTGGCCGTCTTCGACATCAAAGTGTTAAAAAGGGAATATGTTATACAGAACAGCTCATAAATAAAATCATAAAAATGTTGGTTAGTAAGAAATGTTCTGTTGCTGGAAGACATTGTGGCCATAGTCTTAGTTTCAATGAGATTAACTTTAGAATAGTATTTACTATTTATATAAGCATAATCCGTTACTATATTAATAATAATAATAATAATAATAATAATAATAATAATAATAATAATAATAATAATAATAATAATAGCTATAGTGATAATAATGGTAAAATAGTGATAATAATGTTTAACTAGAGAACAATTACTGAAGTATCTGTAAATCCGCGATGTCTGCCCATGAAGAAATAGTATAAGGCCTCTTCTCACAAGATCATTTAATACGCGTGGTGCTGATCCGATAGATACTATATGTGTAGTCACAGCTCAAAGATCCACGCTTGAAATGCCCATAGGGTTACACTAAATTGTCAGCTAAGAATAAAATAAGGCGTATCTTCTAACATGATCTTTGAAGCTGCGTGATGAAAGGCAGGTAACTATTTTACAAGCATGAAAATTAGACATTTTTTACCAGTGAATGAGTTTCAAGGAAACTCCCCAAAGGATACATTGAAATTTTCATTGGAAATTATTTAGATCTCTCAATGTTCTAGAATCTGGCCAGATTTGAAGAGAATCGGAAGAAAACTCTAGGAGAAAACGTTGTTATTGCAACTATTGTTGCAATAGGTTTACTATAGGGATATCTGGCACAGAAAACCTGATTTCTGTTGGATGGATCAACTTCAAATTGAGACCAAATCAGGTCAACATAAGACCTAGGAGTTCGCCAAGTTTCAAGTCGATCTGAGCCAAACAAATTAAAAAAATAATTTGTCATCCTGAGTTCATTTCTGCAAAAAAACGGAAATTGGTGTTGTTGACACCAAAATGCGCGCCTGTCGGCCATTTTGAAAAGATAATCTTTTCGAAAAAGTCCTCCATTAGTAACATCCCAACCAAGTATGCTAGTGATCCGATCACAACGCTAGGTGTAGCCACAGTACAAAGATTCATCCTGAAATTCCCATTCATTCCATATGGGGCTATTTTCCATGCATTGTGGGTTAAAGATCTGGCGGCCATTTAAAAAAATCTTCAAGGTAACATCCTCACCAAGTATGCTAGCAGTCTGAATATAACTCTAGGTGTAGTAGCCGTTTAAAGAGCAATACTAAAAATCCCCACACATTTTCAATGGGACTTTTTGGCCCACTCAAATATGGGTAGCTCGAAAACTGTTAGGTAGATTCAAAATAAAAGCACAAGCACACGCTTCCAGACTGGGTATCAGAAGTTGACCGAGTTTGGAGCCGATCGGATGAAAACTGTAGGAGGAGATGCTGTGCAAATCTTTTGACGAAGAGTAAGAAAGAAGAAGAAAGAAGACGAAAGATCATGAGTGATGTGAAGGATAACGTCATGAATGGCGTAGGATAAATTCGTCACGAACGCAGAATTGGTGACTGACTACGAGTTGTACGAATTGTGTGTCTTTATTGTTTAATGAACATGTAGTTGAATATTTTGAAACTAATTTGACTGGGCGCTGTTTCTGCGATGTGTGGGTGGGGCTTAGCTAGAGACAGGCGGGGCATAGCTAAAGCTGGAAAGATCCATTACTTTGATTATAGCATAGGGGCCTATGTACAATTACAGAGGACAATAAGAGAATCATGCTCAATGCTCATGTGTTGTTCTACCGTATTTAGATGCGATGTTATGATGATTTCATTTTTTAGTTCACCATTACTGCACTTTCCAACTACTGCCAATAATGTACATTCATTTTATCTATCATAGCAACAACATTCCGTGAATTAAATGAACATTGGCACTGTAGATTTGTTAGATGCTGTCCATCATTCATTTTCAATCTGTTAACACCAACATATTCCTTTATCAGCACGTTGTCACTCTCCGCAATGCACAGGTGCCCAATTCTGAACATAAACGAAAATTGTCTACGTTTTAAAGAAAATATCCGATCCCATTCAGATCATATCTATACGGTTTCTATTCCAGTCTATTATGGTTAATTGTGGTTAAAATCCTCCGTTCTTGTACCGCTACCCATTAAATCGCTGGTTGGAGAGAGAGAGAGAGAGAGAGAGAGAGAGAGAGAGAGAGAGAGAGAGAGAGAGGGAGAGAGTGAGGGAGGGTGGGAGAGAGGGAGTGAGGGAGGGGAGAGAGAGGGAGAGCGAGCGGGAACTAGCTGCCGGGGGTGCCTGAGAAAAGGCGAGTGAATGAGCGAATAAGTGAATCCGCATATTTAAAGATATGACCAATGTTTGCTTGAGTGAGTGAATGGTCGTTTGAGTGGGTTTGTGTGAGGTGGTGATATTTGTTTGTGTGCGTATGAGTGCGTGCGTGCGTGTGCGCGTGTGAGTGCCCGGGCGTGAGTCAGTCGGTTGTCTGACTAATTCTTACCTGCGAATCGTGAAAGCGTCCCGTAAAAAGACATATTTCACCCCATGTAGGGTCGTATCCTTGGCGAATAATGCCCAGGCTTCTCCCCAAGTAGACGGGGATCGCCTTCCAGTAGACCTGCGCCCTCTCTCCCGACGAGAATGTCTGAGAGACTGCGCCATGTCAAATTCATCATCCTTGCTGCGTAGCCTATCTGTCTTCTGGTCCATCATTGCACTTCCATTTATGATGTCATTGTTAACCGTGTAGACATCGTTCCTAATAAACTGTTCATTATTCTCCGGTTCAAATGACGGAAATTGCATTCTGTGTGTCTTTGCCATTCTGCAATTCCAAATGCACTCATAAATTGCTAGTCATTAACGCAATTAGCACCTGTAATTCAGAATACAATGAGTACGGTATCCTTTGAAGCCTTGTTTAAGTGCTGTATATGTATATTTAGAAAACAACTTCTCTGTATGTCGTTGTAGAATAATATATTGACGATCCAGGCAACCCATTTTTAAAATATGTAAACTGTATAGTTATCTATAGAGCGTAGTAAACACTATAATCACAATAGTGTAGTGAATGCACTAATGACGGCGGGAGTAATTGTAAATAATTTGGCTGATGCTAAGCGAACACACAATTCGTTGTATAATAGCCTTAGAGGACGACAATCATCCAGCAATTGCTGATGATAATGGAAATATTATTATGTCTCACTAGGCGGTTATTTTATGTCATTGCACGTCCCGGGAATTACAGAACGCATAACGAATTCTGATGCTAGTCAGTATGTAGCTATAGACATCCATAGAGGGCCACGCAATGCATGCATAAATTGCATACTAGGCCTACTAGTACGAGTTTCTCCAACTATCTATCATATATAATCGTCCAATGCCGAAAAGTCCAGGCCTTTTACCCCTCAACTCGAAGTTGTTACTTTTGACCATATTGGTAAAATTGCAATCTCGTAACGTTCATATAGCATACTTGGCTTGATTTACAAAACAATTTGCTACTGTTACGTAATGTACACAAGTGAGTTGCGGGTGAATAGCCTTGCATGGCCTGCATAAACCTAGTATCTCCCGAGCGTAGCGAGAGAAAAGCCATTTGTATTTACGCAGAGCGAAGTGAGGGAAATACATTATTTGCACCGGAAGTACAAGACGGCCTACCCTGTAATGCTCTTGTTTAACGGCTTTATTATCAGTTATAGCGATGAGCAACAATTCACTCTTTTGCTGTCAGCGGCACCCCAAAGCGCTCACAATAAATTTAACCCTGGATTTACAAAAACAAAACTGAATACTTCTTGTGACCACTGCGGAGAACGGCTTGACCATAAGAGGTTTAATGCTCAAGAAGATGATGATTTTCGCTTTGTCAGTGCCAATTAGCAGGCCAAGAGAAGAGTATTTTTTGGAAATTTACCGCTGGAATGACTGACTCGGTAACCGAGCTTTGCACCCCTCCCCCCTCCAATATTCTTAAAGAATAGTATGTGTTAAAACGTTAATAATCTATGTTCTGGCGCAAACATAATGGTACAGCGGAAACGACTCAAGTCAAGTCACTCGACTCACTGACACCAATAATAGGTAAAAACATAATAATTTAAACCAAATTTCTGATTGGTCTAAACAATGGTTGGTAATGTTCAATGCCACAAAAAACGTAAATCTAACGATTTCGAGCACACTTAACTTTGCATCTTCCAATATGTTTTCTCACAATGATATACTAATATAAACAGCGCAGTCTAGTATGGGTTTTGGCATAACAATTTTGAACGATTTATAATGGACAACTTATACAGAAAAAAATTCAAGAAAGATTACCAAAGTACCATGCGGCAGATGAAATCCAGTTTAAGCAAACAAACATTATTCAAGATTTATGTTGCGTATTTGTGTCATGTACTCAAAGGAAAGGAAAGATTTATTTAGCTTTTTAAAAGAAATCATACCCACTGTGTTGATTGGAAGAAATTTATCTCCTCAAATGAATGATGTATTGCTAAAAAATTTGCATAATTATATAAAACAAATAAACAGATTTTAACTCTGATAGAAATGTCGATCTGTCGACCTAATCGACCCACCTCTCTGATTCCTTCAATGAGAACATGACTGATAGAAATCTGAGAATGTCTATGATGTATTACTAATTATGTTAGAAATAATTGGATGAATATATTATTATTATTATTATTATTATTATTATTATTATTATTATTATTATTATTATTATTATTATTATTGGTTTGACAGAGTGATTAATCGATAAAATTATTTTCCCTTACCACGGCCCCTCTCTCTCTCTCTCTCTCTCTCTCTCTTTCTCTCTCTCTCCCTCTCCGTCCCTCCCTCCCTCCCCCTATCTCTCTCCCCCACTCGCTCTCCCCCTCCCCCTCCCCCTCTCCCTCTATCTCTCTCTTTCACAGAATGACCCGAGTGAAGTCACGAATGGAAAATGTTCATACGAAATACGTGTCCTAAGTACCTTACGAACAGGACATGCTACCCTTGGTCATAGATTACAGCACTTCCCAATAATCGCCGATCCATACCGATAACTATAACTCATTGCCAAAGCCGGATTAAGCCTAGTTGGGGCCCAGGGCTAAATAGTTGTAGGGGCCCCTTATAATGCTACTTACTGTAAGAGTGATTTCAATGGACGTTTCCTGTTTTAGCCACGCCCCGGCCATCTCTATCTAAGCTCCACCCACACGACGCTCATGTTGGGATCGATCCATCTCTGAACTCTCTAATTATCAATTTCCAGCAAACTATGCAGGTGAGTTGTTGAATATTTGGAAACTAATTCGACTGGGTGCTGGTGCTGCCTATGGCGGCAACAGCGCCCAGTCGAATTAGTTTCAAAATATTCGACAGCATGTTCAACAGATTACGTGTATCGGAATTGTAAAAGTGAGATACTGGGATTAAAACGTTAAAATTGGTAAAATGCTATAACTGTTTTTGATTTGGGGGCCCCTTATACTTTGGGGCCCCGGGGTTGTAGCCCCGTTAGCCTTAATCCGACTATGCTCATTGCTATTCGGCTTCTATGGGAAAATATAAAAAGCACGTGGACTGAGAAAATGGATGAATTAATATATTTCCGGAACAATTTATTCGATTGCAATGTGTTTAACTAGCTAGCTACAAATACCGCGTGCTACAGTCTAGAATCGTATTATATATGCTATTCTTGATGAAAAATGAACTATCATTGAGTAGAAAGTGTACATCATTCAGAGATTCCATATTTTTAAAACTGTATCACGTGTACATGGTTTGACGGTGACCCATTTGTTTAACTGGTTCCCTGACCGATTTATTTGTATCTATGGTAATAACTATTGCGCTATAATCCCTGGTCTTAAAGCAATTAAGACCAATAATTTAGAATTATATACTCAAAATTTGTATCCGACATTTTATTGGGAGCAAAAGATAATGGTTTGTTGAGCTGCATGGTCAGAATACCACCCGTCATACGTAACCACCAGCAATAGAAGGATCCGATCTATCACTCAGGTATGCCAAACCGAATACGTCACATGTTAGCTGACATCACAATAAGAAATGATGCAGCTCAGTCACGAAAATCGAAAGTCCACCACGAAAATGCACAAATTATATGTCTTTGATGAATTTATAATTTATAAACAGTATTAAGTGGTCAGCCGTCTGTAGTGACCATCTTCTGAGAGTCCACGTTAACAGATCTAAAGTAGTCCGCGACCCATAGCAACTGCTCTTTATATTACAACGCATGCATCAGCTAACGTATGTGTTAGTGCAACTCCCTTACCCCTATCGTGTCAACAACGCCTCAAATCGCTTAAAATGCTCTTTTTTTTTTTTATCAATTAACCATATCATTTGTAAAGACTTTTAATGAAAATTCAAATATTTGCTCAGCGAATGCCCATTTGCTGACCAAGAGAACTGGTTTTTTGTAAATTACCACTGGAATTTGGGAACATATTTTTTAGAGCGTTGGTCTTTTGACCGGCTTGGCGATTATAGGGTTAATTGTCTAGGAGATCTAAATCTTTGCTTAGTCAGTGTCCATTTGCAGGGCAAGAGGAGACTATTTTTTTAAATTTACCACTGGAATGACTGGCTCGGTAACCGAGCCAGTCATTCCAGTGGTCAATTTTTAAAAATCGTCTTCTCTTGGCCCGCAAATAGACAGACGTCAAAACTACTGCAGAGGAGGTCTTAAAAAGATCTCAAAATTATAACGACAAGTTGACACAAAAGGGGTTAATGGTTAAATTGTGTCAGGAAAATAATTGCTTATTGAATGTCAATTTACAAGCCAGGAGAGTACTATCTTTGATAACCTAGCACTGGAATGACTAGCTCGGTTATCGAGCCATTCAATCCAGTGGCAAATTTTCAAAAATAGTCGTCTATGGGACTGCAAATAAACAATCGTCAAACCACTGCAGATGCCGGTTTTGGCTGACTTCGTCGCGAAAGGTTTAATGACCGCAATATCAATAACTACAAAACGTTAGAATGACAATAAATTCAAATCAGTTTACATATGCCGACTAAACTTCTATAAATACAGTTGGCTACAAAGTGCTCTACAACTCCGACTCTCTTTGTATATATGCGCAGGTATAAGCGGCCAGGTTGTTCATGAGCTGATCATCGATCAATGCCTCTATTCCATTGGAGAAAAGGTGAACACTAGATGTCGCAAATCTCATTGTCTGGTCCTAGTTAATCTGGCACATGTGATCAGGGCAAAAGGCTCAAGTCCACAATAAGCGGTAATGCCAAGTTTTGCTTGCAAACACCAATGCCTAAAATTGCAAATAGTTGTTCAATCGTAGCAATGACAATCGACGTCAACCGTTACAACGTATACAGACCTATCTAAGACTAAGGCCGGACTGACGTATGGCGTTATTTCCGGTTGACTCTCCAGTGAGAACACGGCCTAAGAGTATTTTGCTTTAAAAGAATTTATATAGGAGCACATTAATATATGTCTTATGTAATATATAATAAACGCGTCTCCCGTACACACATATATAACAGCCGATAAGAATACATAAAGTTGCCAAATATTGAGAATATGTTTTACTGAGTAGTGCGTACGTACGTGTGTATGTGTGTGCGTGCGTATGTATGTGCGTATGTATGTGCGTATGTGTGTGCGCGATTCTGGACTGATTGCTATAATTTATGGTTGCAAATTCCATTAATAGATGGTGAGTTATTTAAAGTTGTTGGTGTTGACTACATATTAAGATAAGATGGTAGATAGCGTGGCATTATCTTTCAAATCAACATTTATTAACGCCATATAGAAGTTCTTTAGCTGCCGGAGTCGTAAGAGAGATATCATCTAAAGCGAGCTCATTCTCAATGGGGACGCTTTGATCATTAAAAGGAGGGCAGTGGATAAGATAGTGATATGTGGGTTCATCCATCTAAACAGCTAAGCGGGTCCGAGTACTGGGAAGCCTAGACTCTGTTGACTTATATGATGCCAGGGAGTGGGTGATTTAAGCGTGCACTTGAGCTAGAGGAGAGCAACAGAAGCCGCAGCAAGGTATTCTAAGGACGGAGTGCTGCTGGGGAAAAGTCCAGTGAAAGAGGTCAGCATGTTAATAACACACCGTGAACTAGGGCTGCGCGATATACCGATACCATATTTAAAACCGATATCCTGCACTGACGGTTTCATAACCGATTATAAAAAATAAATATCGGAAAACCGAATATGAACATATTTTCGGTTTTTCATATCAGGATTGTTAAAAATAAAAGATATTAACGAGCATGAAAATCGTAGTGAATAATAATGACCATACTTTCCATTAAGCTATGTTCGGGGCAACTAATAATTGAACGTGGCCCCAATTGCGCATATTGTGTAACTCCATGTAACTCGTTGTACGCCGAGAGAAATCAAGCAGCGAATTAATTAAATAAATATCCACTCGTCTTTTCTCTGGTAGTCTCAGATAAATTTGCAATATAAAACACAATACTAATGTGGGAATTTGTCATTAAAATTTGTATCGGGGAAAACATTTCTAAACAACGGCGTCCATTTTATTTACGTCACCGGCTAATTAACATAATGCCAAGTCGTCCCAACACTAAATCGCCCGAATGCATCAAAATCTCGCCAATAAATATAATGCTGAATACATTTTGCTGATTAGGATATAATTTTAAATAAAATTATTACTCAAACCGTTTTTAAAACGTTATCTTCTATACACAATATCATATTAACTTATGAAATTCGCGATCGCAATATTACAGTTAATATTTTCTTCAAGGCATGATTTCGTCCTCGGGCCGAATTGGAAATGAAAGAAGAAAGGGAGATAATTACATCATAATTAATTACAATCGCGTGATTTACGTCTTTTCGCAACCTGTTTTGCTGATTTATGATTAATTTTGACAAAATAAACGATGTTTATTTAACTGTGCGTAATATTTAGGCGGTCTAATTAATAATTTCACTCCCACGATGATGGATATTATAAGGTTTATTAAGCTTTAAAGGCGTAAAACGTTACGAATGTATCAGGGCGTGAAAATACGTTCTGTTTTCGTGCTAATTTTTATCATTTAAATTTTTTGTTTCATGTCCATAAAACCGATATGAAAAGTCATATCGAAACCGATATGGCTGTAAACCAAACCGCGCAGCCCTACCGTGAACAGGCTTGCCTGATAAATGGTGTAAGCGTTTCGTGATTAAAATAATGAGGGAATGTCGTCAATCAAAGACGCATAATTTAATAGATCGTGGCTAGTCTATGAACTTGGTGTAGCTTGAGCCACTTGGTGGACCGGCGCACTGACTCTGCCACGGGTGAGATAATCATCTGTGGGAGGACAGTGGTCGATTCCCATCGAGCTGTCAGTGTCGGGCGAGCCACCCATCGCCTACTTCCTGCTCGGCCACACCTCTCTCTACCTACAAACGTTTGCTTGCTGGACTGGACAGCCACATCAATGGATGCACGTGGGTAATGTTGTCTGGGACGAACCGAGTTGAGCCCTTACAGTGAGTTTAATTCCACGGTCGAGTCCGAATCATCATTGTGTCGAGACATCATGGCGCCGGGTTCATGTAGGTGGTGTTGACTAACAATCCCATACAGCACAACTCTGGTTATGTCTAATCTTCTTCAAACTAGAAAACGCGTTCCACATCCTCAGACGACACCATCTTTCTAGGAGCTTACCATTGCTAATAGGAATGTATGTGATGTGACTGCAACATCAAAGAGGCAAACATTATGTACAGACTGTGAACACATTAACATCGATAGTGCATGCATTCAAGAGACTAAAGTAGCTACCCATACAGAGCAGCAACATCAGATAGGCCATAACCTAGTACCCAAGGAGTAAAAACAGGCCACATACCGGGATTATAGGCTTCATAATTGGACCAAAGCACTTGGACCATCTCAGTAGTTTTGGATACGTCAGTGATCGTATTATATTCATCGGCATGGCTATACAAAGGCGAAAATGCACCACCACGAAGTGTCGCATAGTCAACGAATATGGTCCAACCACTAAAATAAACAACGAGAATCCATCAATTTTAGATTCCTATGTAGAACTGAGCTCCCTACGATCACAACCAGATGGCAACTATTCATGTGTGGACATTTAAACTCCAAGCTGGGTAAACTCGGCAATGCGGACAAAAATTCACGACTTGGATTATGAATGGGGTCGTATGGAGAGGGCACACGCAACAGCAATGGCGATGCACCGGTGGTATTCCTTAGTTCCAATTGCCTATTTGCCACAAATACAGCTTTCAAACACCCATGCCGTCACCGGACAACATGGGCAGAACACATCGCTGATTGCAAAGCCACAAAAGCTCTAAGGCTACTACAGCAATCCTCAACCAAATAAATTTCAAACAATGCAAGACAGAAGCAAACCCCCTACTTCGGGATGCTCGATCCTATGGAGGTGCAGACATCAATTTTGACAATAAGCCAGTTGATAACGCCTTCAGATGAACAATATCTACCTAATGTATAAACACAACACCAGGCAAGGAGGTAGAGTCACATACAACATCCTCAAGCCCATCAGCGACACCGACACTCAAATGCCATACAAAATGACAATTGGGGAGAAAATAGCTAACATCGACGTCAGCTTCGATCAAAATGAAGCCATAACAAAAGATATTGAAATGTATGGAATCTTCAACTACCAGCAGCACATTAGTTCTCACAAACAACCGAACTAGGTATACTGATGATCCTGTAGTGGTACGACTATAAAACTATCAGCAGGGCATTATGGCTGCGCATCTATCAAAGTGAAGACTGCACCAAACTACGCAGGGAATACAACAACATTCTACACCACATCAGTGAATGCTTACAAGATCTTGCGATTCAACAAGCAGACTCCCTAACAGATGAAATCACTACCACGGTCGACAGTCACAAAATGTTTCAGGCAACCGGAGCTCTGAGAGTTACTGACTACGCACACTCACTCACTGTACACAACTCTGAAAGACACTTTATTGGGACTGACCAGGGCAAAGCCAAGGCAATTCGAGAATGGTCCACGGAACAGGTCACTGACCACGATGATGAGTCCTTGCATCCGTTCTCAGAAGACCCCAGGCCATTACTAACCACAATTAAAACAGCCTAAGTTGAGAAGGCAACTCAAAGCCCTGAATATGGGCGTGCATCCAGACCTGATGGCATGAGCAATGCATTATGCAAATATGTGTGATATTATCTGAAACCCGATTATCTACCTAATCAACTCAGCTTTTATGCACCACCCTCCCACCGATGCTGTAGACCAAGGTAGCCAGATCGTGCTACCCAATCCCAAGACGCCACCTGGCCATCCAGCCAATCTGCGGCAGACAACATTGATGACTTCACCATACCAAGTCAAAGTGTCTTTGAACATGGATGCAGCTGCGTAGACATTGTACGGGATCAACGCATGCTTGTATCCGTATTCATGTCCAAACACCAGGATTTACACAAAATGGGAATTGACATGTCACGAGCATTCGACACAATTAAACACTCAAAGATCCTAGATGTACTCCGCCAGGCCAGTTTCAATTAACCTGATCTACGACTAGTGAGACTACTACTTGCAGACACCAAGCTGAGAGTATGAGTCAAGTCAGTAAAGGCTGTAGCGTTTGGGACATAAATCAGCTTCCCACATGGAGATGGTCTATATCCTGTGCTTTTAACCTGTTATCTTGTGGTGCATGGAAATCTGTGCTGGAAAATTCCACAAGACCAACACGCACGCACGCACGCACGCACGCACGCACGCACGCACGCACGCACGCACGCACGCAGGCACGCACGCACGCACGCACGCACGCACGCACGCACGACGCACGCACGCACGCACGCACACACACTCCGCCCCACACACCCCCAACCCCCACACCCCAACCAATCCCGTGTCCACACTGGATATGCTGCTAGGGATGAAATATACCGACGACCTGGACTTCATAGACGAGGAAAGCAAACTTTTTGACGAAGTTCTCCCAAACGCTGCAATGAATCTAAACCAGAGTTCACCCACATATACCTATCTACAAAGCAGGAGACTACAGAAAATGACGATCCACTTCGTGACGGCGAACGATGAAGGAGAAGTACAATCCTGGAATCAATGCTTTGTAGTAGTGCTGTCATTGCGGCACGCTGCATCATGGGGAACATAGCTTTCCAGTCCTTTTGGAAGGTATGGATTCGGAGATCAAAGATGCCTTTGGGAAAAAGACAACGTGTATACAATGCAATTTGCGTATCCTTGATGCTGCATAACGGTAACAGCTGGGCAGCTCCAAAGGCAGCTCTAAACAAACTTGTCACGGCAAAACACTTACGCAAGCACTTATGCACCATCACTGGATACCGATGGCCAGACAGCATAATCATAAGCATGCGCTATATAGGATTTGTAATACATTGCCGTTGTACGTAATAGTTGCCCTGCAAATATGGTCAATGTTTGGCCATGTCCCGGTAGACACATCAGCACAAAGAGCCTTGGAATTCGGCCTACATGGAGCCAGCAAATATAAATCCATGAGGGGAAGTCATTGCATAAATCTGTTAAAGGAAAGCATCATGTCACGCAAGTGCCAATGCATTGCATTCTTTATTATATAATACTTATCCCGTTGACTATTTTGAAACTAATTTGACAGCAATAACTTCCAGTCAAATTAGTTTCTAAATATTCAATAGCTTACCTGTATGGTTGCTTTTACACGAAATTGCCAAACCATAGCTGGAACCTCTATGACCGAGCATATATACCGAGGCGGACACGCTCGGTTTTTTCTGATTGGTTGAAAAGTAAATTATGACAGCCATCATAAGGTGTAGCAATGTACAAACATTCAGCTACTAAAGCCTGAATATCTTTCTTTAGCGGCATGATAAAAAGCTTAAAATTACCTGCATAGTTTATGAGTGGCGTGTTAGATCACCCGAATAGCTATCAAGAGATGAGGTTGGTTATCATTTAGCCGTGCTACGGGATGACCTCAAAACAAACCTCAAGCTAAAGATTTTGGCTGAGGACAAGACACAATGGTCAAACGCGAAAAAAGACTGATTGCAGCTGTAGAATGTTTCTTCTACTACTACTACTACTACTACTACTACTACTACTACTACTACTACTACTACTACTACTACTACTACTACTACTACTATTACTACTACTACTACTACTACTACTACTACTACTACTACTACTACTACTACTACTACTACTACTACTACTACTACTACTACTGCCACCACTACCACCACCACCACCACCACCACCACCACTACTACTACTACTACTACTACTACTACTACTACTACTACTACTACTACTACTACTACTACTACTACTACTACTACTACTACTACTACCACTACTACTACTACTACCACTACTACTACTACTACTACTACTACTACTACTACTACTACTACTACGACTAGTACTAGTACTGCTGCTGCTACTGCTACTGCTACTACTGCTGCTGCTGCTGCTGCTGCTGCTGCTGCTGTTGCAGCTGCTGCTGTTGCACTGCTGCTGTTGCAGCTGCTGCTGCTGCTGCTGCTGCTGCCGCCGCCGCCGCCGCCGCCGCCGCCGCCGCTGCTGTTGCTGCTGCTGCTGCTGCTGCTGCTGCTGCTGCTACAGCTGCAAAATACAGTACTCATACATACTCGTTATTGACGAGGCTTCCTTGCGAAACTTCTCCTATTTGGCACGTTCTCGGCTTAGCGAAGCTATGCAGATTATCAAATCTTCTCTAACTACGATCGATATCAAGGATATATAGATATATGTATACAAAAATAGCTTTATCACACACTGCCATAACTTATAGTAAGTTTAGGGAGCTGGCTCTATGGCATGAAGTGCATGCAGGAAAAGCTAGTTTTGAGCCCGAGGTCCTGCAGCGTTGACCTTAGAACTACTTTACGTGTGTAAATTCTGCTACATCTAGGGCTCTCTCTCTCTCTCTCTCTCTCTCTCTCCCTCTCTCTCCCTCTCTCTCTCTCTCTCTCTCTCTCTCTCAGAGAAAATAGGACGTTATACGTAATGGCAGTGAGGGAGATTATGCAGGGTGGATTCTTTAGGGCGTGGCCTAGATTAGCATATTATCTGGCTTATGTCTAGTTTTAGAGACACAACCAGAACCGTGAGAGACGGAAAAAGAAGACGAAAAGGAAGGGACGGATATCCTTTCCAGATGTCCTTCATGTGTGGTGGTTTGGAACACAATTCAAGACCTGCTTGCAATTTTTGCGGCCGGACGTTGCCACTCGAGAACCCAAAGTGAGAAGCGAGAGAATGGAATATGATCTTTTCATTATGCTCTTCTAATATAGCTTTGACTGATGATTCAAAGGAATGGGTAGAGAATCCCGAACACATCTGATTGTGTATACTCCTGAAGACCGGTGGAGTAAGAGTATCTCAGGGCAGTCCTCCTGGCCTACAACTCGCGGGATGTAGGCTTTTGTGTGCATAATGTAACTGTTTAAGAATTTAGCTTATGTGCTTGTTTTATGCCTCAGGGGCCCATCAACTGTCTAACCTATTAGCTTATACTCGTAAAAATGACCAAAGGTTAAAGTATCATCCCCCAAAATGAAGGGTGCATTCGACCAATGGCCTCAACAAAACACTGCACTCTCTGTACTGACAGGCACCGTGAACTGACACAAGACGCTATAGCGAGGAACAGATATGGATACAAGAATGCAAACCATTACATAACGTGCATGCTATGCGCGGGTCCTCTGAAAATGATGGTGGGCCTACATACACAGGTTAGAAACAGTGGTAAATCATGGTGGAACCGAGATTCGTCCGTTTCAGTGCCCAACTGACGAGCCGCCCATCGTACTAGCGATCCGTGGAGCCACGTATGGTTATGTATTAACTAGACATTAACTTTGTCCATGCAACAACATGTGATATATATATATATATATTTCCGAGGACCAGAGTAACCATGTGCATGAGCTGCAGCTCTATTGTTTGATTGTCTTGTGTGTACTTTTGCATGTTTTCATTATTGTAAATGTTGTCTTATGTGTTTATATAAAAAAGTTTAGCTCTAGGAAACTATGCAACAGAGAACATTGCCAGGAATTCTTTATAATTGGCAAAAGCCGCAATGCAAATCACTGACGAGAAATTAATCCCTTAACCAGATAAGAAAGAACGAATTATTGATTATGCCGCCAATGTAGTATTTCAGTTTATCCAACAATCATATGACGTCATAATTAACTACGTGATGTATAGGATGACATGATAATCAATTACGTCATGAATGACGTAGCAACGTTCGTCACGCACACGTTTACGTGAGTGATGACGGATTAAGCGTAGTTGTACGAAACTGTGTCTTTGCTATTTAATAAATATGCTGTTGAATATTTTGAAACTAATTGGGCGCAGCAACAGCACCGCCAGTCAAATTAGTTTCAAAATATTCAACGGGCGGGCGGGTATGCATGTATTTTTATTTTATTGACGCACTGGCAACGTGCGGCTTCAATTTCCATGTGCTAACTTAGCCGACAGTCATGCATTTGTTGATCACCATCTCTCGGTCGGGGATGGGGGGGGGGGGTCGAACCGCCATTCTGCAACTCCGCATAGCATCAGCAACCAGACATCTTTCCACTGGACCACCGCACCAAGACTAAGAGTCAAGGTTTGGCCCGACCAGCTTTCACATGTCTGATATACTCACACACTGACGATTCATATGGGACTATCTGTGCATGCACCTGCCACGATTCAATCCTAGGCTTTTTATGCATATTGTACTCTGACTCCAGCACGGCTCTGGCAGTATATGTATTATTTTTTTTATTGACGCACTGGCAACGTGCGGCTTCAAATTTCCATGTGCTAACTTAGCCGACAGTCATGCACCCGTTAGTTTAATTTGTTGATCACCATCTCCCGGTCGGGGGATCGAACCGCCATTCTGCAACTCCGCATAGCATCAGCAACCAGACATCTTTCCACTGGACCACCGCACCAAGACTAAGAGTCAACGTTTGGCCGACCAGCTTTCACATGTCTGATATACTGACACACTGACGATTCATATGGGACTATCTGTGGATGCACCTGCCACGATTCAATCCTTTTTACGCCTATTGTACTCTGACTCCAGCATGTATGTATGTATGTATGTATGCTGCCTGCCTGCCTGCCTCGCCTGCATGCCTGCCCGTCAGCCCGCCCGCTTTCCTGCCTGCCTGCATGCATGCATGCATGCATGCCTGTCTCTCTGTCTGTCTGTCTTCAGAATCACATGGAGGTAGAATCTCCAAATTTGGCACATACCTTCATGGTCGCCAGAAGTTTCAGGGCAAAGCATCAAAATACCTACGTCATTGGGTAATAAAGTGCATACTGGAATACACATTTCTGGCCATAGCTCAGGAATCCAAGAAGGTAGAATCGCCAGATTTAGCACACATTGCAATCGATTTTGGTCAACATTAGTTATCTAGGTCACGGGCGTGACTAAGTGCATTGTCATGACAGAGCGCACAGGCGTGAGTCAGCACATCCCTCGAATGCATTCTAGTTTACAATGCAAGGAATAGTATGTTGACTATTTTAAAACCAATTTGATTGACAACTGTTGCTACACATGTTCCAGTGAAATTAGGTTGCCATATATTTTAATGTTTTCTTGTAAAGTTGCCTTCAAATTTTGACAGGCATTGTTGTGGCCCCCGCGATGGGATTGGCCACGCCCTCTTCCTCTAGACGCGTGATTTTGACCGGTTTGTTCGCACTGCGCGTGTTGTTCGTTTGCTGAGGTTTTGGTGGTTGCGGTGTTTGATTCTGTAGTAGTCGCGACACTGACATCATTCACTTCATTTATTGGGTGTAGTTGGCGGCGATTATTCTTTCTCCGCTCAATGCGTCGATGAGTGTCAATATGTAAGTGGGTTACGCCCTCGAGATTTGTGCTGGGGTATGCGCCGGTAACTAAGCGACGAATGCGGCTTGCTATCTCCGGTAGTGTTTCCTCCGAACGTCGACGTAGATTTTTTAGTTGGCGTCGACTTGTTTCTCCGAGGGCTGTGTCGCCGAATCTGTCCGACAACGCGTTCTCCAGTTCGGCGAAGGATGGAGTGTAGTCTGCGCCTAAGTCTGCCAGAACTTGCAGAGCTTTTCCGGACAAGTTTGCGGCTAAATAATCTCCTATCTGAAGATTGCTCCACTGGTTTGTCCTACTTATTATTAACTCACTTGGACTGAAAGGCCAAGTAAGCTTATGTCGTGGCGACCGTCCGTCGTGTGTCCGTCGTCCGTCGTCCGTCCGTCTGTCCGTCAACCTTTCCTTTAAGCAACTTCTTCTCAAGAGCCGCTCGCATCCTTAGGGCATAGGGATCCATGTTTGTTCAAATGAAGCCGATCGGCCAATTAGGCCGGTGGCCATCTTGGATTTTGGTCGATTTTAGAAACGTCTTTAAAAATCTTCTCCGAAACCTCTTGAGGGATTGAAGGAAAATTCATGAAATATGATCTAGCACAAGAGCTCAACCAAATTTGTTCAAGGGAACTTAATTGGTCAAAAGTTCGACAGCCATCCAGGTTGACCTAGTTTTAGCGAAAATAACATCTCCAGAAGCGCCGAAGGGATCAGGCCGAAATGTAGCAGATATGATTATGGACTAAGGGCCAGTAAAGCTTGTTCAAGAGAAGTTGATCCGTCAAAAAACATGGCCGCCGTGGGCCAATCAAAATATAGCATGTTTGGCGGCCATATTGGATTTTTTTATTTGATGGATTTTGAGGCCGAAATTGGTTTCATATAGGTTTTTGTGTATTCTGATCTCAAATTTACAATTTTCGAAACTGTCGAATAAACGGTTTGGCGGCCATCTTGGATCATTTTCCCCTCTAAAGCTCCCATACTAAAGCAATGGGAAATTGAAAATATCTTCTTCTCGAGAACTACTGGGCCCATTTCAATTATATTTGACATGAAGCATCCTTAAGGCATAGAGATTCAAGTTTGTTCAAACGAACCCGATCGGCCAATTTGGCCGGCGACCATCTTGGATTTCGGCCGATTTTTATAATTGTTTTATCTCTATCTCTCTCTCTCTCTCTCTCTCTCTCTCTCTCTCTCTCTCTCTCTCTCTCTCTCTCTCTTCCACTATCCTCCCTCTCCTCCCACCCCTCTCTCTTCTTCTTCCCCATTCCCCCCTTCCTTCCAATCCTCCATCCACTCCAATTCCCTCTCCCTCTCTCTCTCTCTCTCTCTCTCTCTCTCTCTCTCTCTCTCTCTCTCTCTCTCTCTCGCTCTCTCTTCTTCTTCTTCCACATTCCTCCCCTTCCCATCCATCCCCTCTCTGTCTTCTTCCCCATTCCTCCTCCCCTCCAATTCTCACTCCACTCCAATCCTCTCTCTCTCGTTTCTTCCACTATCCTCCCTCTCCTTCCAACCCCATCTCTCTTCTCTCCCCTCCCCCTCCTCCTTCCAGACCTCCAACCACTCCAATCTCCTCTCTCTCTCTCTCTCTCTCTCTCCCTCTCTCTCTCTCTCTCTCTCACTCTCTCTCTCTCTCTCTCTATCTCTCTCTCTCTCTCTCTCTCTCTCTCTCTCTCTCTCTCTCTCTCTCTCTCTCTCTCTCTCTCTCTCTCTTCCACTATCCTCCCTCTCCTCCCACCCCTCTCTCTCTTCTTCTTCCCCATTCCCCCCTTCCTTCCAATCCTCCATCCACTCCAATTCCCTCTCCCTCTCTCTCTCTCTCTCTCTCTCTCTTCCACTATCCTCCCTCTCCTCCCACCCCTCTCTCTCTTCTTCTTCCCCATTCCCCCCTTCCTTCCAATCCTCCATCCACTCCAATTCCCTCTCCCTCTCTCTCTCTCTCTCTCTCTCTCTCTCTCTCTCTCTCTCTCGGCCGATTTTTATAATTGTTTTTAAAAATCTTCTCCTCCCAAACCATTAGAGGGATCGATTCAAAACTCACGAAATATGATCTAGAGTAAGCGCTGAATAAAGTTTGTTAAAGAGAACTTAATTGACCAAATGGTTCAGCGATCATCTTGGATGACATAGTTTTCACAAAACCGACTTCTTCCCCAGAACCACTGAAGCGATCAGGCTGAAATTTGTGATATATAATTAGGAACTAAGGGCGATTAATGTTCCTTCAAGAGAAGTTGATTCGCCAAAAAACATAGCCGCGGTGGACCAATCAAAATATAGTGTGTTTGGCAGCCATATTGGATTTTTTATTTGATGGATTTTGAGGCCGAAATTCGTTTTATATAGGTTTTTGGGTATTCTGATCTCAAATTTGCAATTTTTGAAACTGTCGAATAAATGGTTTGGCAGCCATCTTGGATCAATTTCCCGCCAAACGCTCCCATACTAAAGCAAAGGGAAATTTAATATGACTTCTCGAGAACTACCGGACCGATTTGAATTATATTAGGCAGGAAGAATTAGTTTCAAAATATTCAACAGCTTACCTGTGTAGCTTTTTGGAAATTGATAGTCATGGTGTTCGGAGATCGATCGATCCCAATACGAGCGAGGTGTGGGTGAAGCTTAGCTAGAGATGGGCTGGGCATAGCTAAAACCGGGACCGTCCATTGCTCCCTCCTCTTGTGGGACAGCAACATCAATCTTCAGATCATATGATATTCTTGTGAAAGTTGAATTATTGATGCATTTCTATGCGTGTAAGCGCACTAGCAATGTAACAGAATATGAATGCATCAACAATAGTCCATTTCTTAGTTACCTTTTCCACTATAAACAATCATGCCTAAAATGTCGTCCCCGGAATAAGATACCTGGTAGATGTCTTTGCTGATGTTATCACAAAAGATGCTTTGTAGAATTGAGTATGATTATGCATTTATATAACATGCACAATACTGTGATAAGTGACTAAGTCCTGTTGCTATAAATATAAAATACCAGTTGGAATGTGTTATATACCTGAAGCTACGGTATGTCGTGATGCTATAATGCAGTATAGGCAGTTCAATATGTGCACTGGCATCACACGTTTTTGTACTTACTTATTGAGGATCTGATTAACTTTAGCCATTTAATGGTTAAATTTGGTCAATAAAATTAAAATATATGCTTATTGACTGTCTGTAACACTATTTTTGAAAACTTAGCAGTGATAAAATTTTCAAAAATATTATTCTCTTGGCCAGCAAATAGACACATGACTAAACAAAAATTTAGATTTTCTTGACCATTAACCATTTACTCGTCAAACCTGTAAAAACCACCTCTTAAAAACGATTTTCCTAAATTCCAGTTACAAACCAGTCTTCTCTGGGCCAGAAAATGGTCATTGACTGAGCAAGAATGTCAATTTGCTTGAAAACTCTTGACAAATTAAAGCCCTAATTGATAAAAGTCGTCTTTTGAGCCGCGATTGACACACGAGGGGTTAACAAGTTTGCTCAATTAATTCCTTGCTTCGAACATCATCTGAATTTGGTTGGTAAAAATACAGCCTTCAGCTGCACAATACTGTGATAAGTGACTAAGCCCTGTTGCTATAATTATAAAATACCTGTTGGAATCTGTTATATACCTGAAGCTACGGTATGTCGTGATGCCATACCATCCATTCTTTCGGGACATGCATAGTATGTTATCTTACATAATCAAGAGTAATGTACAGGAAGCTTAGTGATACGTTACATGAAAAATAACACCATTGTCTCTGCATTCAAACAGATGGTGGTCCTGCCATGAAGATGACGTCATGGCTCTCACCAATATCTATGAAATCATCATAGACATAGTACATGATATAATAGGCTTGTATCTGGTGTATTGCATAACCGGAGCGGGTGGCTAGAGAAAACAATATGAATTTTAGACAGTGGCGTAGCCAGGGTCTGATATTGGGGCTGGGTACAAGGCCATAGGCTGGATACGTGTGCGTGCGTGCGTGCGTGCGTGCGTGCGTGCGTGCGTGCGTGCGTGCGTGTGTGTGCGTGCGTGTGTGCGTGCGCCCGTGCTTGGGTGCGTGTGTGTGCGTGCGTGTGTGCGTGCGCCCGTGCTTGGGTGCGTGTGTGTACACCAGACGGGGCTTCCGGCTGGTCCTCCTTCGGAAAATCTTTTGAAATCTGGATGCTCTCGAATGGCTTCTGTATTTCTGGAGTTAGTTCTAAATCATCAGTTTGCTGTCAATTTGTTAAATTTTTACCCATTTTACTGTTACGTTGTAGTGTAACTCTCAGCTTGTGCGTTGGGGTGTGTTACCCTCCAGGATACAGGTTTTGGGGAATATTGGGGTGAATCCCTTAGGGGCGTATCTCCACATCCCGCTGGCTAGTGTGTCCGGTTGTTTTAGAATCTATAAGAGGTAATAACCTGCATTTAAAAGCTAAAATGTGATTTTAGCAACATAAGCAACTAAATACTAACCAGTAACCACCCCCACTTTATTGTATATTTAGGTGTTTTACAAACATAGCAAGGATGGTCATTGAGGGATGGGGGACTGCTCCACTCGCCACTACCTCCATTGGCTACGCCACTGATATTTGAATGTAGGCCTCATGTTAGGCGACTTCAGCCACAGTAGTAAAACTGTAACCGTAAATTGAGATCTATTTGAATAGTGGATAGTATTACACACGCAATATTATGTTAACATATTCTGAGCAGATTGAATTAACAAAGCACATTCAGATACAGTCAGCATTGCTCCAAATTCAAGTGATTTTAGATTTTATATGTGGATTAACCCTTTCATTACGAAGCCGGCAAAACCTGGCCTGGGTAGTAGTCCTAATGAATGCCCATCCGTAGGCCAAGAGAAGCGTATTTTTTTTAATTATCCCACTTGAATTACTGGCTCGGTTACCGAGCCAATCATTCCAGTGGTAAATTTTCAAAAATTTTTTTTTTTATGGCCCATACAGAGATATTTAAAAAGCAAATACTTTGACATTTGTGACCAAATTTAGATGAACTAATACTTGCAGTCACCGTCATGTGCTTAGTTGAGCAATCTTATTGCGCGTGACG